>JADLZK010006940.1:0-32369 GCA_015847255.1 Hyparrhenia diplandra | reverse complement strand
CAGCCCGGTCCAGCCTAGCCTGAAAGAGCGAAACGAGTCTATACCTATTGCTCGGAGCTCTGCTCGTCTTGTTCAACTTCTCGATCAAGTCAGGAGGAGCTTTCATCCGACAAGGCCGAGCCTGAGATCCCTGCACCGCCGTCCTCCCACCACCCGCCCGCCGGAATGGAGTTCGCCCTAGTCGAGGATGAATCGTTTTCGCCTTCCTGCCCCACGCTCATCATGGTTTGAAACCCTAACGCTGCAAGCTCCCACTGATTATTGCTGGAATTAAATCGAGTTCTTACTAGTTTTTAACTGATGCCCTGCGATTACGTTTGCTATTCCGATGACCCGCCGCAGCCAGCGCTGTCGATTGGCAACGTGGGGCAGCTCGCCGTCGACCTTCTGATAGCCTCGGCGAGGGCGAGGCGGGTGGCCTACCTCGACGAGCCCTCCGTGCTGCCCTGCGCCGGCAACGACGCCTTCGGCCCTGATGCCGTCGGCGACCTCGCACTCGCTCTCGAAGGCTGGGTGTTCGATCCTTGTTGTTCCCCTGTGATATTGCTTCCTCATGTTTGATGTACTGTTTCAGCTTTGCTGCTTGTGTTCCTTCTGTTTGTCTCTTTATTCCCTGAGCACCAACTGTTCGATGAAATGTGTTAACGCTCTGCTGGCGTCACAAATAATTTTGCTGTGCAAACAAGTTGTCTGATCGAGTAACCTACTGAGTTCCAGTTGGAGTACAAAGACCCTTTGTATTTATTTTTAGTTTAAATAATCTACTCACACCTTAAGTTATAAACATACTTACAGTCAGTGTGTGTAATGTTGATACACAATCTAGACTAACCGTCTTTCTCTCTTTCTCTTGGCAGCTTATGAATCTACATCTCATAGGCTGGCTTTCATTCAGCAAAGGTCTCCAGTTATTACAGTACGTTAATCTCAGCCTTTAGTTGTGCGGTGATAATTGGACCCTGTTTACTTCATTCTTGTGTAAATACCTTTTGGTTAGGACAAGGAGAATAAATGCAGCATTAGCACCAGTGCGCCACTGTATTTGATAACTACATTCCATCTTGCTTTCTTAAATTACATGAAGACATTAATTTGTTTTTGTTGTTAGCTTCACACCATGAGACTTGCAAACTTATAGGTCATAAGTGATTTCTTTTGGAGATCTATATTCTTTGATTCAACATGATTTTGTCAAAGAAAGCAACATAGTTACCGCACTTCCAATGAAAGTTGCATTGTTTTTAGTACCTTAGTTTAGTTTTGTGGTCTCAGTGCAAACAATTCCTGACTATTTCATGATTATATCAATTTTCCGTTGCTAATATAGGGGATGATGGTTTCATTTGCAAAAATGTTGCTGACTTCATAAGCAGCATTGGGAAGGACCATCTTGTCATTATTTCAAGTTTAGATTCTGGAAAGAGGAGGGTAATTGATGCATCCAGGTAACTGAAATGTCTAACTGCAGCAGTTCTCTTATAGGATTGATTCTCTGTCAATGTTGATATCATTAGTTAACAATGTTTTATATTGTAGTGACATGCAGGTGTATTACCTTTCAAGTTGCAATGAAGATGGTTCTGATCCAGAATACGAAAATTGGGGTGGAAGAAGCTTGATGATTACAATCCATCTCAGAAACGTTGGAGTTATCTTGCTAGGCTAGTTGAGGGTGGTGCTCTTTCAGAAGATATGGATAATGATACTGATGAGATGACAATAAATGATTACTATGCGAGCCTGCCATTTGCAGCACTATTCTCTGCCTGCAAGGTTTCTGATTTTTTTCAACTTCAAAAGACTTTATTGCTTCAAAACTTGAGTCTGTTATAATATCTCTTTATTTGTGATAGGCTAAAGGCTTGAAAGTTTCTTGTGTACTGTGCTACTGCTCAGAAGGTGACAACATGCCAGAATCTTTCCAGTTAGCTGAGGCAATATGTAAACTTCTAGGTCATGACCCTGAGAAATTCCATGGTACATTTCTATACCACATTAACACATAGTCCCTTATTTTCTTGATGATTGAATGAATTCACTAAAGATACTAAAAGTGTATTTCCATCTACTCATCTGTTGCCGGACTATTAAAATACCATGGTGCTTTACCCCTTTATATTGCCCCCCTTAGTTTGATTCTTTTAGGATTCTGTCATCATAAGAAATGTTTGGGTAGCCTTCTTATTGGATCTTTCTGTGCGCATACAGGAAATGGGTCAAATGGGTGGATCGTTCCCTTGTCATGGAAATCAGTTTATGGACCACCACCTGATATGTCCATCTTTTAGTGTTGAATTGTGCCTTGGTAAGTCAATTTTGTTATTGGAAAAAGGAGCTGTATATTTCATAATGTCTATCTGTGTTGTCATTGGCTACAAATTATATGATTCACTTACATTCGATGACTTTGGCTCACAATGACTTTTTTATGTTAGAAAAAGGAATGAAAATGAGCTATGTATTCTACATCATGGGATTTACTGAAACATTCTGCGTATATTGAACATTCTTTTGCAATATTGTTATTGATAACTAGATACCAAAATGAGCCTTCTTTTTAAAGATAGTATTCCTATTATGGTTTTTTTTTTTACAAGTCCTCTGTCAAAATTTTGCAGCTATCCTTTCGTGGAAGCATAAAATTTCAGTTAATAGAATAGTGTTAGCACAGAATGACTAATTATTTTCACAAATTTCTGAATTACACTGGAACTGAACAATTATTTGTGGAAGATTAACAGCTACCAATGACTATTGGACTGCGTAAATTTGATAATTGTAACCAACTTCATCCACATTAGCAGTAGGGTTGGGTGACATCCACATTAGCAGTAGGCATCTTAATGGGTTTCAAGGCCATGTCTGTTATGATACTATGGTGACATCTGACATGTTACCATAATGAATAAGGCAACTGGAGTGGTCCAATAGCACATCATTCCTTGTGGCACATCATTCATGATTCAATATTAAGGAAAGCAGCAGTTGGATCAGCATCAAGATGCTGATCTATGATGCAATCTGATGCCATTCCATATCTTCTATGCCTTTTGCATAACTGACGGCCACTCTAGAAAATCTTAGAGTTGGCATGCGAAAATTCTTTGGTAGTGGTGCTAGCAGATAAGTGCTCAAATATTTATTTATTTTAACTTCTAAAGTGGAGTAGGTATGCTAGTTCAATTATCTGGAGAGTGAATACAGATGATTGGCTGTGAACAGGGTTAATTAGATTCATCATTCCATTATAGTTGTCCTAGTTTTGAAAAATTCTGATACAAGTCTTGACAACAATTGACCATGATTTCAGCTATAACTTGTTTACTGTCTATAGAGTTTGGTGTTGCCTGCCACATGTTATTTTTATTGAGCTAATGTTTGTCTGACTGTTGACCCTGATTTCGACTGAAGTTCTTTTATCTGTTAGTAGAGTTTGGAGTTACATTCCCACTTTTTTTTTTTTTTTAGCGAAAGTGTGTTGGTCCCAACATTCCGTCTTGCGACTTGTTCTGTTGGTTCATTAAGTTATTCTTTCTTCTCAATTTTATAGGTGTGAAGTTGCCATCATGGAAAACGCTGAGTAGTATCGAGGATGTTGAGCTCTTACATTAGAGATTAGTCCGTGTACCAGAACTATCCAGGAATGTGAGTTGCAGGCGTCTGTGTGGAAGTAACCAGGAAGGTGAGTTGCAGACGTTTGTGGCCAGTTGGTAATGAATTAACACTTACGGGTGGAACTGCTCGAGGCAATATGATACTTAACCCTTGAATGCATGAATTGAAATATTTTTGTAACTGATACTGTGGCTGCTAAGAGTCAGATCTTTGTCAATTCAAGTCTGCTAGGGTGGTCACGTTTGTTGCTTATCATGTGTCATTTCTATTCTAACCATGGAATTCCAAGCTTCTACTCTGCCGGTTTGCCCTTTTGGTTTGGTTGATTTTGATGTGGTGGAAGAATCTTTGCTAGTGCGTACTCCTTTATGAAAAGTTGCCACTGAAAGGTGGGTTTGTTTGGTGAGGCAATTCCGTTAGCGATGCCTGGTTGCCTGTTCATTTTAGCTGCCTCCCGAAGGTATGGTATGGAATAATTACGCTTTTATAAGCCCTGTACGTGTTGCTGCTACATGCCCTGCTACATGGCTGCTTGCTCCTATTTCAAGGGGTGGCCGGTCGGCGAAGCTGCTCTGTCCTGTCGATGAAAACTCGTGATCACATGAACGCCCTACAGTATGCCTTATTTAAGTGCAGGAGCCTTTTTGTTGGTATATGAACCCAATCTTGGCAAATCGAACGTTTTCCGGCGGTTAAAATTTGCGGAAATCTTGTGCTGCATGTTGGTATATGAACCATCAAAATCTCCTGCTTTAGAATGTGGGCCTCTGAAATCTGAACCAGCGTGCAGCTGCTGGTGCAATCGATCAGGCTGAAAATTGCTGAAATCAAGGAGCACCGGCCAATGCCAGTTCAGTCACTTTTCATCCCGTTTCTTCTGTCAATTGCCAGTGCATGATCAGGAGAAATCAACTGGGAAATGGTGCTACAAGCAAGCGATTAAGCAAGGTTTACGTTTCCAACCAGACTGCTTTCAGAAACCAGCTCTTGTGGCCATTGTCAATACAATAAACAGTCATAGAAGGCTTAAAGCAATAATAATGCAATAAATATCTAATCCACTCCATGGACATGGACCCCAAGAGAATGAAGTGTAGGTAGGTTTGGCGTTAATCTTCTCCCAATAATATGCAAGCCCATCCGCCTGATTAATAGCAGACGATGAACATTGTACTTTGCCATCACTGTCCACCTACTTTGTATCTCAGTCCATTCTACATTAGATGGATCCGTCATGGATAAGGAACAAGTAGGTTCATGTCTCCCTCAGCCCTGAGAACGAAGTGATCGCAAGCAAGTTTTCTGACATCAAATCTCCAGACACCGAAGGTCCCTGGGAAAAATGTTCTCTCATTTTTGCTAAGAATAGACATTTTGTTATACCTGACGATCACACGGTAGCACAGCACTAAAAAAAAGTAGAGGGGTAGGGGAGAGACAAAGGACAACGCAGTAGGAGTATATTCTACGGACTAGTAGGGTAAAAAAAAAAGAAAAAGTAGTGCACGTGCCCGCCCTGCAGCGACTTTGACGGGCGGGGTGGTGGATCAGAGAGATCATCAGAGCTCTCATCAGAAGGTGGCTTTCTTGAGCGAGGTGATGGTCACCGACGACCCCAGCGTGGAGGCGCCGACCTGGACGTCGAAGGAGTCGTAGCGGAGGAAGAGCTCGGCGACGAGGAGGCGCGCGATGAGCACGACGAAGTCCTTGCCGGCGCACTGCTTGTCCTGCAGCGTGGGCGCCGCCGTCTCGGGCCCGTTGGACCAGACGACGTGGCGAAGCAGGCGAGCGCCTTCCTCCCCGAGGAACCTGTCCGGCACGTACTCCTCGGCGCGCGCGAAGACGCGCGGGTCCTTGGTGGCCATGGGCTGGTAGCCGAAGAGCATCTCCCCCTCGCGCACCTCGAAGCCGTAGTCGTGGCTCTCCACCACCATGTCCCGCTTGGCGCGCCCGTACTGCATCGCCACGGGGGCTCGATCCGCAGCGCCTCGTACACGGCCGACTTCACCAGCGGCATCTCCGCCAGCGCCTTCATGGTCACCTCGCCGCCGCCGTGCGCGCACGGCGTCGCGCACCTCCGTCGCCAGCCGCCCGTGCGTGCGCGCGCCGGCGCGGCCCAGCCACTTGACGAGCGACGGGAACAGGATCTTCATGCCGCCGAACGAGTTGAAGCACATGGCGAACAGGATGTTGTGCACCGCCTCCTCCCGCGCAATGCCGAGGCGCTCGCCCTCGTCCACCACCCTCCTGGCCGCGTCGCGGAAGAAGTCGGCGAGCCGGTCGTAGTCCTTCCTGACCAGCGCCGGCGGGAGGCGGAACGAGTGGAGCAGGGAGTCCTCGACGTGCTTGGGAGGCCCAGGCTGAGCAGCGGGCTCAGCTGGAACAGCACCCACTTGGTGATCAGCTTGGGCCCGTCGCCCTGGAGCGCCGACTCGGCGGGGTCGCGCCCCAGCAGCGCCTGGCAGAGGAAGGAGAAGGCGGCGGCGTCGTTGTGGTGGCCGAAGTCGGC
Source organism: Hyparrhenia diplandra (assembly GCA_015847255.1). NCBI lineage: Eukaryota > Viridiplantae > Streptophyta > Magnoliopsida > Poales > Poaceae > Hyparrhenia > Hyparrhenia diplandra. The sequence continues at coordinate 26,245 of JADLZK010006940.1, read as the reverse complement.
CTTGCCGACCCTGGCCAGCTCGTTCTCCATCACCCCGAAGAGCTCGCCGTACACCTCGCGGAACTTGGGGATCACGTGCTGGCGGCGGTGCGACAGGAGGTAGAAGAGGAGCGTCTTGAGCGGCCCGTGGTTGGGCTCGCTGGGGTCGAGGTACGAGAGCACGCGGTAGCCGCCGGTGAGGTCGGTGGAGGGCATGAAGGTGCCCGTGAACAGGTCCGTCTTGTCGACGAGCGAGGTGTCGAAGAGCACGGGGAAGGAGGCGGCGTCCAGGAGCGCCACCACGCGCGGGTCGCGCGCCACGAACGGGCCCGGCGGCATGTTGAGGCGCACCACGGTGGAGCTGTGCGCGCGCGCGCACGCGGGAGGTGAAGAACCCGTCCCGGCCGCCGGGCCCGTAGAAGTACTCAAACCGGTCGCGGATCGCGCCCAGCACCGGCGGGCCGTAGTCGCCCGGCACCTTCCGCAGCGGGGAGCCGGCGCTTCGGGGACACCACCTCGCGCGGACGGTCAGTCGCCGACGCGGTGGCCCTGGTCGTATGCCGCCGCAGGCGAGCGCGCGTCGACGACGACGCCGCCGGGAAGGAGGAGGGTAAGTCGCCGTGGCCATCTCTTGACCTGCTCGCGGACCTGCGGTGCTACAACTTGAGAGCGAGTGACGTGTGGAGTGGCGCCAGGCGGTGTGGTTATAATAAGGCGAGCGTGTCAGTGCTCAGCACGGGGTTCGTTTTAAAAGGGGTTGGGTTGGGGGGGGGGGGGAAGGGCATCATCAAGGTGAGAAACGTGTGGCATTTCCGGCGGTGATCCAGTGGCGAAGTGCGGCCGCCGGTGGTGGGCTGGTGGCGCGTTATGGATTCGTGATCCCGGGCGCCTTCACGGTCACCGGGGACCTCCCGGACGGCACCAATGCACGTGGCGAAATGGAATACTTTCTGGTCATAGCCCCGTAATAATATCATGATGCATGCGTGACATTCTCTCCCTTCAAAAAGAAACTTGTCGGTTAGACAAATATATTTAGTCAAAACTTTTTTATAATAAAACTATAAACATCAGTACTTTGGAGTATTTGGTCTTATAATCCAGAAGTATGTGATGAGGTATATCGGTCGATGTATATATGGGTGCATTCCCTGTGGCAATGTGTTGCAAAAAACTATGTTTTATACCTTAAGACGACAATACACAAATCTTATGTGTATTTGACAAAGAAAGTAGTATATACGTTGATGCGTATTTAAGTGCTTGTAAAACCCCTTCAGACAATCTTAATGGAGAGTTCCATTTCATGATTTCCAAGAATGCTACATCATTTCTAGATGTTCATGCTGTTATCCTAGGATAGCCAAAATCATCTAATAGTTTCAGAATGTTGAGAGCCAAAGGCCTAGAGATGAAACAAATTGCTCTCGGTGGAGTCTAAATCTAGTTTGATAGCCTGATGAAACCTGCCTCTTCTTTATCCTGGTAAAATTCATACAATGCCACCAATTTTGTCTATTACAATGCCATGTTATTCGACAAGATTGAAACTCTAGTGAACAATGGCGTCATATTTCAAAGGTTTCAAGAATACTCTAGAAGGAAATCATTGTAAAAAATAGTACCGCATTTAAGACCAGTCAAAGTCATTGTGCCAATTATTTGTAACCATGGAGAGTAAATTCAGATTAAATGAGTGCTACGTATGATTTCCTAGTGACATGCCATAAAGTTAAGGGCCAAAGTGGAAAATAGTGTCTTAGTGGAGATATAGTTTTTGCTAACACGTGGGTATCTAACAAAATTTCTTGTTTTTGTCTCTAATTCGGCTCTAAGCTTATGACCCGATTCTCATATCTTCTCCACCGCATTCAGCCACCTCCCGGTTTCCAAGATGTGAAAATTTGGCATGAAATAGGCGTCTCCCTCAATGCACAGTTTCATAGGCTTAAGGGTCCCACAACCTCTCTCTCTCATTGCATGGTTTAATTGTATAGTTGCATGGTGAAACTCTATTTACTGTCTCAATGGGGTTTCACACAATTTCCAACGCATGTGAAACAGTGCCCAAAGGTTTCACCATGGTGAAACTCTTTTATTCTCTCCTAGGGGTTTCATGCAAAAGTGAAATTTTGCTGATGTGGCGCTGCATTTAATGTGCATAAAACACTCATGAAACTCCCATTGAGATTCTTCTTGGTCTTAAAAACTTCTAGAATTGCTAAATTAAGAAGCGAGGTACTGGCTAGCTTTTGGTTGGAGTAACATATTACATCGCAAACATACGCAGATCAGTAGCAAATTCAGCTCTTGGTTGGCGCAATCAGTAACCAGGAAAACTCTTGACCGGCTAGCTTTTGATATGGCCTTGTTTAGATGTGAGAAAAATTTGCAAAAAACACTGTTGGAACTCCTGTAGCACATTGTAGCATGTTTCGTTTGTTTGTGGTAAATATTATCCTATCATAGGGTAACTAAGCTCAAAAGAATTGTCTCGCAATGTACATCTAAACTATGTAATTAGCTATTTTTTTACCTACATTTAATACTCCGAACATACTACTCCATGGTTGAAAAGAAATATGTTCTGGAAAAGGCTTGAGTCAAACATTAGGAACATAAATCATTAATACTCTCTATCATTTCTTCTAAGGGGCGTAGGCCACTATCCTAAATACCAAGGAACTATAAATAGCAAGAAAAAGGAGGAGTGTTTGCAGGTGAATGCAAACCAACGTTTCCCTAGCCATCGCAAATCAGCGAATGAAGAAGCCAACAAGCCACGCAAGGCTCCGTTTTTAACTGGGTCTTGCATGCAAATGCTTCGTGTTCATGCATACAAAGATTAAATGCCCCACAACTATTTACCATCTCCACCTTGATTAGAATGATACGCCTAACAAAAATCAAAAATCCAAAACTGTAGTACGCCCTATATTTAAGTAATGGAGGGAGTAACTTTTAAGTCGCTTCAGTTTAGAAATGTGAAAATCATATCAATAGATTTGTTTTAAAAAATATTTTCATAAAAGTATACATATATAATGTTTTAATAAATATTTTTATAGAAAAGAGAAGTCAAAGTTGACTTTGGAGGCCGCGTATCGTGTCATTTTGTCCCAAACGCCTCTCCCTTTTCAACTATAGAGCGAAAGTATGTCTTTTGATGTATTTAATGTGATGTGATGGAGAGAGCGGAAAAACTTAGAAGTTGGGTTAAAAATTTTAGCCATGCAAATGCAGTGATCATCAGCGCCGCCACGCGTGAAATTTTAGCCATGCAAATGCAGTGATCATCAGCGCCGCCACGCGTAGACGCGATGATGCATGAAGCCACATGGCACCACACCGTTTCAATCAATGTCAGACCTGAGGTCAGTTTTTCCAACTTCGCCGCGTCACGGACACGGACCCACGGCGCGCGGGTGTTGCCAGGATGGCCTCTGCGGTACGCGGTACGTGCGGCTACACGGGGATGTCACGCTGCGCGGAGGAATCGGCGTTCCGATCAGCTGCGCATCTGCGCCGCGTGTGTGATCACTGACCAGCGCTTCGGTGGTTGCTGTGGTCGGCAGGTGAGGTTGCGGCGATGATCCGGCGGCAGAGCATTTCTTCAAGTCTCGACATGCCGTTGTCTGGCCGGCGAGCGATAAACCATCTTTGCATGCGCACCTCCGCCGATCACCGTCTATACACATACTCCGGCTTTCTGCCCGTCACTGGGCCCAACGATAAAACCGACCGGGCATGACCCACCATGATCAACGCCTTTTACTGAAAGTCACCATGATTGGAAACACGCTGCGGCTCTGTGCCTTTTTTTTTTTTTTGAAAGAAAAGGCTCTGTGCCTGGTGACTTGACTGAAAGTAACGCTCCCGGCGGGCGGGGCCTGCCTGTCACAGTACATCGGCTCCCCAATGTCCCCCTGCCTAGCTCGCTCTACAGGGGCGAGTGGGCACGCACGACGCGTTCCTATGACCTCTTTTGTTTTCCCCTTCTTCCCGGTGGGGAACCGGAGATGCGATGCGCCACCATCACCGTCCACGCGCACGGGTCGGCGTTCCTCCATTTGATTGTTCCTTTCCTTTCCACCTGCCCTCTCCGCGTCCCCCATTTGGCCGGAGAAGCAAAGCGCATCGCCTCGCCTCCGTCCGCAGCGAGATCACACCCTCCTGCTCCGGTTTGACTCTGACCACGCCGCGCCGGGGCTCCGATCCGGTGGCTGACTATGACTTGACCCCGCGGTCAGCGTTCCACCAGGAACGTCGAGTCGTTCGTTCGTTCGTTTTCTACTTTCCTCTCGAGTCTCGATCGCACGAGCCATGCCGCGACTTTGCCTTGTGTAGAATATATCTCGGCAGCCGTCTCTTCCTCCGGCCCCCGTTTCTTCGTTCTACATGGACAAGTCAGTCAGAACGTCCTGTCACGGCATGTATACGCTGCAAACCCTGCATTCCTGCAATATAATTTTCTCTCGTGGGACGGTGCTCACTCAATTAGTTTAGGCACTACAAAAAACGCAGATGGTCAGGATGTTCTTCTCCTGGACATATAACGACGATCTTAGTTGATAATCATATAACACCAACCAAATCTTTTTTTTTTTTTTTTGTTTAGACTGTATATTTATGGAGGCTGGAAATGAGCTCACAATTATTTTATCGACTCGATTAATGATTGTGAATCAATAGAATTGTTTCTTCCTTATAATAAAAAAAAAGTATGCAAAAGGTTGCCGGGCAACGAAGTGGCAGACAACCTGATGGAACAAAAGGAGATGACCTGGCGATCATGATGGGCGAGCAGATATGGTGATCAAAGCTGGCTCTCTCTCCTTTTCAACTTTTAGTTTCTTTAATAAAACGCAGCGTAAACATGTGTTACACGGGCAATGAATAAAAGCAAGCTCCTTTCATAAGCCACTCTCATCCCTAGTGTTTTCCACTCTCATCCGTAACTGTTTTCAAACATACAACAGTATCTCTGCATTTGCCGTACAACATGCAACTGTTTCAGTGTCGCTGACAAACCAGAGTAGGTGGATCCCGAAGGAGGATCCCGAATCCACAGGCATATGCACAGCATATCACCATCCCAAAGATGATTGCGTCTTTTCTTCTGTCATTTGTCGAATCTACCAGCTCTTTCCAGCACCCGTATGTTTGATACCGAGACTGAACCGTATGTTCGATACCGAGACTGAATGCATTATAGTATAGCCTAAGCATCTCCTGCAAAACCAAGACTGTAACTTATAAAAATTGGTATAGTCACAATCATGAAGTGTCAATTCTTTTTTAAACGTAACATGAAGTGTCAATTCCACTTGCTGTGATTCATTTCTTTATTGTAAGGCAATCTTAAATTAGCTTCATAGCTTGGTTCAACAATTTTAAAAGGTTCAATGTTTTCTTTTTGTTGGCAGGAAGTCATTTCAATGCGCAAAAAGAAATCCACAGCCTGTAAACTTGTGGTAACCAACTATAGCATCTTGTTAAAGAATACAAAATCTTGAACAAGCCTGAAAAGAAGTACACGGACAAGGCATGCTTTAAAAATAACTAAGCTACTTTATTCCCAAAAAATTGCATGACAGACGTATTGAAGACTTGGTTAAAGAGATTAAGACAAAGAAAGGCTTACTTGTCAAATGGTCCTAACATTAAAACGAGAAGTACTGCCGCCCATAGAAAACAACTACTAGCCATGACTTCTGGGATCAGGAACTTGATGAACTTTCCTAGATTCAGCACTCGAGAACTGACCGACCACTCGTGCATGAGGTATGTTGGGATCACCAGAAGCAAGTGCAACCACGTTGTCAAGAAAATACTGTTTTGGAAGTCTCCCAACTACATTGCCTTCCTCATTTCCTTCCTTATCCAGAAAGGCAAAGTGAGGGATGCCTTCTACCCCGAACTCATCAAGCTCTTGTTCCCACTTTGTATTGTCAACATTGAGCATGACAAAATTGACACGGTCCCTGAAAAAACGTTCAAGATGTGTAAATAGCATTGGTGAGAATCCGATAAATAAAGAGCAAATTCAAAGATGAAATTGGTCAATAATTGTGTTTTGATGTTGGATATAATCACTGCGCCATCGATCATGGAAACTCGGCGAAAGAGTGAAACCCTTTGTAAACAGAACTATATTTACAGTTTATCCAGTTCAATAATAAGAAATTACAATAATTAAGCTATTTGATCCAGTATGCTTTGAATGATCAAGTGTGGAAAACCTATCGACACAGAACTAATTTCGATGGCAGTCCAGCTATAAGGTTTGTTGTTATCCAAGGATAATAAAGGATAACCACCACCAGGAGGACAGCCAGGTAGCTGTCAGCTGCTAGCTTGGTGATTATGACTCTTGGGGAGGCTTGGATTAATTATCCTTAATTGCTTGAATGCATAAAACAGTATGTGGCCAGTGGTCAGTAGCCATACCTTGCACAAATGAACACATACGGAGTAGCTTCCTAAAAATAGATCTAACCAACTGACAGTAATCCCATCTTATCTAAACTGATGGTGGCAGGCTGTGACTACAGTGCATTAACTTGGATCCCAGCTGTCATGCCCATAGCAAGGCTCAATCTAGTGTGTGTTTAATAGGATAGGCAACATAATAAAGCATAGTCGAGCATTGATTCTATGAAATGAACCACATTTGTTATTCCCAATCGAGGTTTAAAGTTCAGAAATGTGAAAAGTAGTGTGAAAACGCATTACTTGTATTGTTGTTCAACTTTGTAGATATCTGGAGCTAATTCTCTGCAGACTTCACACCAGTCCGCATAAAACTCAACAACAGTGGGCTTGCCATTTGAAAGAGCCTGCAGATGAATTTATCAGGTTAAGTTTAAGCATTATGGTGAAGAAAAACATCTACAAACAATGTGACTCCAGCTTAGCAGGATTTTTTGTCAAAAACAATTCAAAATAGTGAATGGAATGGAACAGATTAATCTGAAAAATGTTCGTAACATCATGACAGGAGCTAGATTAATCGTGATTAAACAAAGAATACCAATACGACTTGAAGAAGCCAAAGATGCATGGATTCAATAACAGGTCAGTGAAAAAAAAAAAAAAATACATTGTTTTGTATACTGAAATTATTCCTTTCCAGGCAGCTAATATTCTGCATATCATGAGCAGCTGCTGCAAAGAATGATACAATTAGTAAATACCAGCCAATTAGTTTTCTTTTTGGAAACCAACCGATTAATAACTAAGTAAACACAAAGCATAGTGCTAGTTCAAGTATATTAACTCTAGTATTTTCACCAGGCACACAATCCACATCAAGGACAAAAATGCTGACCTCTTCATACGGCACCGCATTGGCCGCAAGATCTTTAAGAGATGCCTCGCTAAGATTGAGCCTCTGAGATGCAAAGAGAGCCACCGCCCCAAGAGTTGACAGTAGTGCTACCCTTCTGTTGAGATCCTTATTTGGGAGAGCTGGAAGCCCAGGATCCTCGGGTGTACTAGTCGGAGCCTCTTCTTTGACAGACTCACCTTTCACAGCCTGCTCATCCTGTGAAAGGAAAACACCACGTCGGTACGTCACTCCACATTTCTCAATGGGTGATTGACATATAACCTAGCAAGAGTATTGAGTCTTGACTCAAGACTGCAAAGTTCCAGTAACCTGTTTGTGCCTTCTACCATGATTACACAGGTTGGAAGTTTCTAGTAGACTAGGATTGTGCTCGGATTACTCTGAAAAATAGTAATCTCCACGGGGTGATTTCGCATGCAGGGAAATAAAAACACAAGAACCTCTGGTAGAAATTTTGATATTTAACCAGGTATTCACAAAAGCCCGTCACAATATAACCTTAAGTTCGCAAGCCTTTTGATATTTGACCCTCATCATGCGAAGTCCATTGAAATAGGGGATTTTGAGGGTTTTATCCATTTTAGCAATTCTGGGCTACCATTTTGCACTGTTTGGGAAATGGGAAAAGACCATACTACCCCTCCCACTATTTCCTCCTCCCCCCCACAAAATTTCTCTCCTCCTCTCCGAGGCGCCCGCGCCGCCCGCCGCTCAGTCCGCCCCGTCCCCTGCCGGCGCCGCCGGCCCGCCGCCGCCCCAGCCATCGGCGAACGGCCAGGGTCTCGCCACCGCCCCCGCTCAGTCCGCCCCGTCCCCCGGTGCTCGGGAAGCCCGGCTGCCCAGGCCGGCGCCCTCCCACCAGCGGATCCCGCCGCCCCGGCCATCTTCTCCACCGCGTCCTCCCCTTCCCTAGCTGCTGTACACTGTGCTATGCTATGCTATGGAAACGCACCGTCTGTGGCTCCGCGGAGGGCGGCGGCGCGACGCAGGCGAGGGTCCTCGGCTGCCGCAGGCCCCACCGCCGCCGCAGGCGGAGCGAAGAGGACGGACGGGAGGTGCATCGGACGCCGGCGAAGCTCGAAGGGAGGAGAAGGCCGGAACACCTCGAGGGGGTCATGCTCGCCATTTCTTCACTCTAGATTTTTGCAGGTTTGCCTCGTTCGGCTTCCGCTCGCAGTCCCCAGAGTCAAACAAGAACCCGGAAGGAAGGATGATGTGGGTGGCCAGCGTGGTGCCACGCCGCCCGGAATCGTGCGATGCATGGGGGGCTGGGCTATTCTGGGCTTTGTCCCCAGAGTCAAACAAAGGCGGAAGGAGTAGAACTGGGGAATCAAGGAATGTGGGTGGCCAGCGCCGTCCGGTGCCACGCCGCCCGGAATCGTGCGATGCATGGGGGCTGGGGGTATAATTCTGGGCTTTGTAAAATCCCACGTAGGCAGCGTAGCAGCAGCCCAATCCGATTAATCATGGGCCGCAAAGACGGTTCGTCCGTCTTTTCTCGCGCATTCGCGTCTTAGAGTTTGCGGACGTGAAACGCAATCAGTAGCCAAACGAGCCAGCGAATTCTACCGAGCTCCACATAATTAAGTCCGTGATTTAAGGCCCATTGAGCCCAACGAACAGACCTTCGCCAGGTCACCGTCAGATAAACAAGTTCCACCTCTCTTTTCCTCCTCGAACTCTAAACTCTACTAAGTCCATCAGCAGAGCTCTTTTCAAACGAAAACAAGAAGTCCCTAACGGTTTTGAAGGCGGGTTGCTACAGTAACCACTGGTTTGCTTGACGCCGCGTTGGTTTGCTACGCGCAGTCGCTCGTTGTCTTTTCGGCCCGCTTTAAAAATTAGGCAATCTTTGAAAAATCCAGCGAAATCATTGAAAAATCATAAAATGAAAAATCTAGTTTTGTTGGGTTGCTCGTTGATTAGATCTACCCGTTTGAATATATAATATGGTATACTTTAATTCAACAAAATAATTATACAAGTTGTCTATGAATTATTTTAATTAATTATATATTCCTGACAACCAGCTTTGTAAACAAATTGCATATCATATTATATATTTACTGCTGGGTAGATCTACTCATGGTTGAGTCTAACAAAAATGTATTTTCTATTTTATAATTTTTCCTGTGATTTACTATGATTTTTCAAAGATTTGCCAAATAAATAAAAAAGAAAAGACAAAACCTTCGTAAGCAAAAACTTTGTACTAAAGCATATCATATTATATATTCACTCCTGATCGATCTACTCATGTGGAGTCCAACAAAACTAGATTTTTTATTTTATGATTTTTCTATGATTTATTATGATTTTTGCAAAGATTCAACCCGAATGCAAATGCAAAGTTGTTAATACTAGAATAAACCCTGATCGTTTAGTTTAGTCTCCTCAGCCTTTAAAACCCTTGAGGGAGGTAAAATATGGTTTGAAAAGTTGAGGGGGGATTTGTCTTCTGGTTAGAGTTGAGGGAGGAAAAGTGAACTTTTGTGATATTAGGGGAGGGAATGTGGAATTTTGCTAATTCAATAGGAAAAGTGGTTCGTCTATCTTTTCTCTTCGCAGTTCCCAAGCGCTCGCGAACGCGACAAATGGGCCGGAATCTCCTCCCCTGCTTTTGTACCCAGAAAATCAGCCGTGCTATGCGACTGGCGACTTGGGCACGGCCGGAGCCGGCGGCCGAGGAGGCGAGGAGGAGCAGGCCCGCGCCAGGCCGCCGTCAGATAAACAAGTTCCACCTCTCTTTTCCTCTCCGATCTCTACTTCTCTGCTAATCCATCAGCAGAGCTCGTGTCCCCTGACGAAAACAAGAAGTGCTAACGGATTGGGGGGTTTCCCTCCGGCACACGTATGATTGACGCCGCGTGCGTGCGCGCGCGCATCGCTCGCCCGCCGGCCGGCCCGCTCACTTTAGGCAAGCGGAAAGTGCCAGGATTTGCGCTGCCGCGCACGATGATTCTGTCGCCGGCTGGGGCTGGCAAATTCGTTGATTCGTTGCCCGTTTGCCACGCTTGCGTGCCATCCTGAACAGGCAAGCTGGGCTTCCCCCTTGTCTCTGTATGCCCCGTTGCTTGTCGCTGATCCCTGCCAACCAGCTTGCCCAAAAACAAATTGGAAAATTCATATATAGCAACGAACTGCTGGGTCCAATGATGGGCGCAGTGGTTGGTTGGGGGATACTTATGTATCTGCCAGAGGAATTCAGGTCCTGAAGATCCTGTGAAAAGGCCCTGCTTGGAGCATTTGCCAGACGATTATAGATCTTGAAATGACCTTCTGAATCTCTAGCCAGCCAGCCGTGATGCGTGTCGTCAATGCATGCGGCCATTAGTCCTGATCGTTCCACTAATGCAGCCAATTAATTCATCGCACCATGTGAAACTACCATCGTTTTCTGCCTCATATATCATCTTTGCAGAGGAAAAAAGCTTATGCATATGCATATTTTAGTTGATAATACTGGAATAGAATGCTGATCGTTCCTCAGCTTTGTCCCTTGCGATGTACACTTACTGCTGTAACATTCTGTAGCGGAATGTTTCGTCTTAAACTTTCTGCCGGCATAAGACTAGTTCATTCATGCTTGTCGTTGTGTTCCGCCGGTACTGATCGATTGACGATAAGTATATATGGAAGGAAGAAAAAAAATAGTGGTCCCCGGCAAGTACTAACAATGCTTCAGATGAACAGCAATTCGGCACTGTATGGATTTTTTTTTTTTTTTGAAACGGAACCGGCAGGAGAGCTGCACTGTTGGAATTTAACCAACTTTGCAGGACTTTGGTCTTTGGTCTCAGGTAGTAGCTGGGCTTTGAAAAACTTTTTGAAATTCATGAGGAGCAATAGCAATCCCATTTCTGAACAGACTGAAATTTCTGAACAGGCTTCATTGGAAACCCCCTCAAAACGAGGCATAGTAAGTCTAACAAATTCTGTAACCTGAGGAGATAAATTCTTGGCAAACAAAGAGAATAAAAAATGCCTGCATAAAGGCGAAACCTAAAGAAGTTCATGTCGTCAATGCAAAGATTATATTACGAGTTGTACCAAGGCATGCATGCACACTCATTGCATGAAGATCGGGAAAAGATGTGCCTGCCGCCCCTGGGCCAGAAACGCATGAAATGACCCACAAATGTGTTGGCAAAGCTGGTGTTCCACTAGTTACTGCTGGTGCCCCATATCCTGCGTCTGCGTCGCCAAGATGTCCAGCATCTTCATCGAAATCGGAAACTGCCATCGCTAATGCCTCATTGCTTACCCGTTTTCAAGGAAGATAAGCTTGGACCTACTCTGGATTTTTTTTCCGAGTGATGCAACACGAAGGATACGAAAGATCTAGTAGCAGCTTCTTGTTGGTCGCTGTAGATTGGAGTAAGCTGATGATGGCACACGGACTGTTCTGTCCTGAAGATGACCCGGCTCACCATCAGCTTCATTCAGACAGAACAAGCTTGAAGCCATCAATGCTCGAAGGTAGGTAGAGAAAAACAATGAGATTTTGTTCTTATTGAGCCTTGGCCTTTAGCCTTTCTCTCGCGTACTCAATGCTTTGAAAACTTTTGAGAAAGCTGAAGCAAGCCATGCCCGTTGCCCGTAGGCTTTTCTGAAAGCCTCTCGTGTGCTTTTGCGTCCGGTTAAAACGAGGCATAGATTCCCCGTGGATTTCTGTAACCTGAGGAGATGAATGAACCACAAGTTCTACGACTACGACCAATGCCTGTACAAGTACAGAACAGCCGACCAACTTCACCAAGGTGGTGCCAGAGCGACGTACAGTACACAGATAGCTTCTACTCCAAATCTGGTGGTTCGTGACATGCCGAAAGGCCTGCCGCCCCAGCACAATTAACACTACCCCTGATCCCTAAAGAACTGTTGGCCCTTGGCCGTGGCCGTAGTAGCAGCCAAAGGTTGTTGCAGTGCCGTGGTGATCCCCCAGCCTTTTGAAGCCAATGGCACGGCCTTTGTGCCTTTTGTGTGTCCTACTGTCCTGTCCTGTGTCAACGCCATGCCATGGCACGGCCAGGCCATCTCCGGCAGGCGCAGGGCACGCCCACGCACTACCCTGACATGCATGCCATTGCCAATGCCACCACCACCGTCCGCCGCCACGAGCACGATTGCCTACTTGGTGGCCGGCTGGCGGCACAGAGGCCCGCCCCTCTCTTTTCAGGCAAGCGACGGAGATCGATCTGGGGCTCACCTTCCAGAGCTGCTGTTGCCTTGTGCACTTGTGATCTCTTTCTGCAAACATGCCCGGCGGCAGTCGGCAGTCGGCACCATGAAAGGCAGCGAGCGTCACAGTGGTGGCACGGCGCCACCTCCGGCATTCATGACCTGACGGCATCACGCCTCCTCATTTATTATTTCGACCGGCAGCCTAACAGCAGAAGGCGGGAGTTCAAAGTTCAAAGTTTTTAAACTTTTAGATTCGAGAGCAAAGCATGGCCGGCCTTGAGCTGACCAAAAAGGAAGCCTGGATCATATATCCATGTGGTATTATAAGGGAAAAGAACAGGTTTCACCACCAGATTCCTTCATTCTTCTCGTTGTTAGTACTTAATTGACCTCACTCGAGACAGTGTCCGCATCTTTTTAATACTCCGATGTTGTCACTGCAAGTGCTTGTGCTTTCTGCCCAAGTGGTGGTGGTGCTCAGCTGTTTTGAATCGAAGGTTTGCATGAGACGTTTGGAACAATTTCATGAGTTCGGCCAGGTCAGGGCACACACCAAAAACGCGTGAATTGGCCCAGCAGCAACTACCACAAGATTTATAGCCGTCCATGACAGGATCATTAGAGACCAATTGGTTAGTTAAACAAGAGGGAAAAAGCGAGTACGGACGGACGGAGGGTTGGAGATAAACAAATGGCTGATGGTGATGGAGGATACGTGCTTTTGAGGCAAGCGCAACCAACATCGTTTGTTCAAAAAAAAAACCAAAAACGCCATCTTGTCTTCGTCTTCCCCCACATGGAATCCTCCTTCACTCCTTCCACCTAAAACAAAACACCACCGGGATAGGTAAGGTAGGAAGGACACCATTATTGCGAGTGAAGCGAGCTTCCCCTTCCCTGATTCCCTGATTCCCACGGTCCAGCTGTTCCTTCCAAGAAATGCCTGCCTGGTGCGGTTCCTGAGAGGACCCTTCGTTCGACGATGCAGGGGAGGAGGAAGAACGCACGGGAGATGGCTCGGGAGCAGCCGCCGCCGCCGCCGATGCCCGCGGCGGCTGCAGTGGCGGCCAGCTCCAAAGGACAAGCATGGTAAGCAAAGCAATTGCTCTTGTGTTACTTTTGCCTGTGTGGAGATTTGTTGTTCCGTGATCTCTGATCTGCGCGTCCGTGATTGCTCGTCAGGTTCTGCACCACAGGATTGCCCAGCGATGTAGTGATCGAGGTGGGCGACATGACCTTCCATCTCCACAAGGTACTCAGGCTGAATCTTGTCTCCAGAGTCCTTCGATCGATTCTCGAAAACTGAACCTCTCTCAATCTCTGTTCCATCTCCATATGCTCTGTCGCGAGTTGGGTTGGTTGGTGCGCCCCATTCCATAGTCTCGAGCTGTCAGAAGTGGGGAAAATTCGGCACTCTTTGATGTGAATGTGACCCCAAAAGTTCGCTGAAATCCGGTGCCTTTCGTGCAGTTCCCGTTAATGTCGAGGAGCAAGAAGCTTCACGACCTCATCACGAGGAAGGAGTCACGCGAGGCCAGCCGGGGAGGCAGAGGAGCCGAGCAACAAGAGGATGCGGGGGAGATCAGAGAGGAGGAGGAAGCGGACGTGGTGCTGGAAGAGGACGACGAGGCGGATGTGCACCGCATCCGGCTCCCGGAGTTCCCCGGCGGCGCGGAGGCGTTCGAGCTGGCCGCCAAGTTCTGCTACGGCGTCAAGCTCGACCTCACGCCGGCCACAGCCGCGCCGCTCTGCTGCGCCGCCGAGCGCCTCGGCATGTCCGACGACCACTCGGACGACAACCTCGTCTCCCGCGCCGACCGCTTCATATCGCAGACCGTGCTGAGGAACCCCAGGGACGCCATCCGCGCCCTCAAGTCCTGCGAGGGTCTCCTCCCCTCGCCGACGACCTCGGCCTCGTGTCGCGCTGCGTGGACGCCATCGCCGCCAAGGCCGCCGCGTCCACGCCAACGGCACTCTTCGGCTGGCCCATCGCCGACGACGCCAGGGCCGGCGACCGACAGCGCCGCAAGAACGGTGCCGCTGCCGGGGCCACCTGGTTCGACGACCTTGCTGGCCTGTCCTTGGCCACGTTCACCCGTGTCATTGCCGCCATGAAGGAGCACGGCGTCGGCCCTGAGGTCATCGAGGGAGCTCTCATTGCGTACGCCAAGCGGTCCATCCCCGGGCTGTCGCGCACTGGCAGGCATGTCGGCGGCGGTGGGGGCGCCGCCACTGCGCCGCCTTCGTCGGACGGGGAGCAGAAGGCGGTTCTAGAGACCGTCATTGCCAACCTCCCCGAGGAAACCATCAAGAGCAGTGCCCACACCGGCACGGCCGTGGGCGCCACCACGGCGCGCGTCCTCTTCGGTCTCCTGCGTACGGCCAACATCCTCCACGCGTCAGAGGCGTCACGGGACATGCTTGAGCGGCGCATCGCCGCGCGGCTGCCCGACGCGGCCGTCGACGACCTGCTCATCCCGAGCTACTCGTACCTCGTAGGAGACCCTCTACGACGTGGACTGCGTCGAGCGCATCGTGCGGCATTTCCTGGAAGGCCGCGACGTCGCTGACGAGGGCAATGAAGAGGAGGGCAGCGAAGCGGAGACGCCAGGCAGAGAGGCTAGCCGACGAGCCATGCTGGCCGTGGGGAGGTTGGTGGATGCCTACTTGGGGAGATCGCGACAGATGCCAACCTGAAGCCGGACAAATTCTGCGACCTCGCCTGGGCGTTGCCGGACGGCGCCCGCGTGTACGACGATGGCCTTTATCGAGCTGTCGACATCTACCTCAAGGTGCGTTCTTGTGATCTTCTGGTTTGCAAGTTTGTGAAACAATGGCTGGCGGTACTGATGCGCGATGAATGCTCTGTGCAGGCTCATCCGGGTCTGAGTGAAGAAGACAAGGAGAAGGTGAGCGGCGTGGTGGACGGGCGCAAGCTGACGCTTGAGGCCTGCACGCACGCCGCGCAGAACGAACGGCTGCCTCTTCGGACGGTCGTGCAGGTGCTCTTCTTCGAGCAGCTCCAGCTACGCCGGGCGATCGCGCGGACCATCATGGCGAACGAAGGCGGCGCAGCCGGGTCAGGGGAGGAAGGCGGCGAGAGCGACGGTGGCGGGACATGGCGCGTGGCGGCACGGGGCAACCAGATGCTGCGGCTCGACATGGACAGCATGCGGAACCGCGTGCAGGAGCTCGAGCGCGAGTGCACGAGCATGAGGAAAGCCATCGACAAGATGGACCGGCGAGGCGGGGCGCCGGTGGATCGGGGATCGCCGTCCGTGCCCGCGGATGGGAGGTGGGGCGCCATAGTCACGAAGCGGTTTGGGTGCAAGTTCCCGGCGCAGGTCTGCCAGTCGCAGCAGCGGACGGTGGTGGCACGGACTCGCCGGCCACGCATTGAGCAGAGCCCCTGAGTTGTTAGCCATTGCACATCCTAGCTTCGATCACATTGTTCTGTTCTCTTGATTCTTTTTCCTTGGATTTGTGAAAATTTCAGAGTTTTCCTCCACGGCATTGTGTCCTTTTTCATCTTCGATCATTCAATTGCGTATTAGCAGCGCACAAATTGTACTTGGAACAGTTGGAAGTCAGTCATCTTGCTGGCCAACACATCAAACTACATGTTGGCTAAACCAATTCTTTCATGCCTCTGTTCCCATTAACAAGTGCTTCAAATTTACAAACTTGGTATGGAACGTAACCTGAATGATCAACGGTGCCTGCGTATGATCAATGGTGGAGCTGCGAAGAAGGCTTCCTCACCAATAGTCTCCGCAGGAGCATGCACCGTCCTTGAAATGGTGGAAGCGCTTGTTGTCCCTGACAACGATCTCGCGGCCGGTGACCTTGGCGATGAGCTTGACGGCGTTGTGGCAATCCCCGCAGATGCGTAGGTTCTTCATGACCCGAAGCGGCGTCCCCGGCGGCGTGCTCACGAGGCCAAACGCGATGGCAAGGCGCTCGCTGTGGTACATGAGCGCGCGGGCCTTGGCGTCCTCGTCGATGTCGTGGAGCACGTGGCGCGTGTCCGGCACGTACCCCGCCGCGCGGATCTGCGCGTGGAGCTCCCGCACCTTGGCGTACGCCTCCCGCCGCTTGGCCTTAACCGCCGCCGCGTCGTCCTCTTCCTCCCCTCGCCGGAGACCGCCGCCGCCGCGGCCGCCTCCTCGAGGGCTCGGCGCGCGTCGTCGCGGGCGCCGAGCTTGAGGTACAGCGTGGCGATCCCGTGCAGGAGCGGCGCGGGGATCGGGGACCCCGGCCTGGACGAGAGCAGGTGGTGGGCGCGCCTGAGCGAGGCCAGCGACCGCGTGGCGGCGCAGGCCTGGAGGAGCGCGGCCTGCTCCTCCGGCTCGAGTTGCTCGGCGCTGCCTCGTTGGAGCAATTCGTCGAGCAAGCTAACGGCGGGCTCCGGGTTGGGTTCTCGGCGCCGCTGCACGAGCTCGTCTGTGTCGAATCGGAGATCGATGGGCTCCGGTGAGCTGGCACTCGTGACAGAGGCGGAGCGTACGCGGTATGCGAAGCGGAGCGCCGGGCGGCTACGGTCACGGTGGTGACGAGATGCCGTTTCGGTCGGTGTGTGGAAACCGCTTCGTCTCCAACCGCAGATCCCTGGACGTGTGGGCGTGGTGGTGGGGGGAGGGGAGGAGGGGGAGCTCAAGTGGCGGCCGGTGCTGCAAGTTTCGGATAATCCAGCATGTCTGGCGGTGGTGTGAGCGGCAGCTGGAGACGAGGAGCGCGCAGATATCAGAGTACGCGACGAGCCGACAAAGATATCTGTGCTGGGTAGAAGAAGCTGCAGCCTCAGTTCGGTAATTGGACTGGGCCTAGGAGAAACGTTTCGCCCGCTCGAGCCGTCGTCTCTCTTTGGTCTGATCTAAAGGCCCATCCGATGTTTTTTTGTACAACAAGCCCATCCGATGTTTGTATTTTTTCTTTGACATTTTTACATCATCCTCATTGATGTAGTTGGAAAATCTTACAATACTTTAGTACAAAGTTTTTGCTAGAAAGTTTTGCCTTTTTCTTTTTAATTTATTTCGACTCAATCTTTAAAAAAAATCATAGTAAATTACAGAAAAATTATAAAATAAAAATTCAATTTTGTTGGACTCCACATGAGGCGCACAATAACACAAAGAGAGGTTCAATAAAAAAAAAAAATATTGAGCTGATCGGATGGACCTATTATATATTCATTGGTTTTATGTGGAGTCCAACAAAATTAGATTTTCTATTTTATGATTTTTCTGATTTACTATGAATTTACAATCTTGTTTTGACGAGCTAAAGCTAGTTATTAGTTAGACTAAAAAATAGCTCAAGTTGTTTAGCTAGTTGACTAACAACTAGATGAAAGATTGGACGAAAAAAAAAAACATGAGCCTATTTATTTAGCTCTCATGTTTGGATAAACTAAACCAAGGGCTTATTAAAAAATAGCTAAGTTGTTTAGCTAGTTGACTAACAACTATAGTTTGGACGAAAAATGAGCCTACTTATTTAGCTCTCATGTTTGGATAAACCGGGACCAAGGGCTTATTAATAAAAGTCTTTCGATACATTGATTTTTGTATTGCGATTTTGTTATACACTATGTCTAGATACATAGTAAAATAAATGAATCTAGAAAAGCTAAAAATGAACTACAATTTGGAACAAAAAGTAATTGTTAGCTAGATAAAATTAGCTCTTGTGAATCGAAATAAAGGCAATTCCTAACTAGAGCTAACTAGCTAGCCAACCTTAACTAATTAAATTAATTTTTAGTTTAGCTAATAACTAGCCTTGTCTATTAAATTAAATAGTTTTTTTCATAGAAAATGAGGTTTCCCCTTTTGTAATACCTAAAGCCACAAACATTACAAGGTTCAAATTCAGCATATTTGGCGCGCCCGCTCCCACAATTCAGCCTGATGCTCAACAAACGACTAGGTCTAGATTTTTACAGTTCAATGAATGACCCCAAACTAAATTAGATAGTTTTTGTTTTGGCTAGATAGCAATTAACTATTGTATCATCAAGGTCTAACAAACCCTAAAGATCCAAGCACCTAGTATGATGTCCGTTAATCTGTCACTGTGCCTTACATGTCTTGCATGTATAATTTTCGCCCGTCACTGTCACCTGTCAGTATCACGTGAAACTGGTATAGGCATGTGTGTACTACGAATCCATATCGAGTACGATTTCTTGATTATCCAATTGATTAGGCCACGTATTTGTTCAAAATGTAGGAAAAGAACAAAAGTCAAATTAATACACAGCCTGCGGATAGTGAGCACTCCACGTGTCCTGTACACGTTGCCTCGCTGGCCTGGAACCGTCCGGATCCAGTGGGACCCGCTAGTCCAGCTAGCCGTGTCCGTGCATATCCACACAGCCAACCAGATCCCACAAATCAAACGCGCACGTCCAAAGTCCAAACCGACCCGGCTTACGCGGATCGATCCAGTGTGCGAGCAGCTACAGCCAGCGAGAGAGTGATTGTCCTGTGCGCGTCGTCGGCGGTGATCGGCGAAGGCGATGGGGAAGGGGTTCGCGTCGTACCTTGCGATGAAGACGGGGCCGGAGGGCGGTGGCGCCGCGGCGGCGGCACAGCAGGCGCTGATCGACGCGGACCTGAGGGAACTCGGCGTCGCCGCGCGGAAGCTCGCCAACCACGCCTTCGTCCTCGGCAGTGGGCTAGGGTTCGGCACTTCCTTCCTCAAGTGGCTGGCCTTCCTCGCCGCAGTGTGAGTATTTCCCCTCCTGACCCTGTGGATCCCTCTTTTTTTCGAACAAGGCTTCCCCATTTCCCATTTCCAGTACAACAGAGTATATAGAATTCTCAGGCAGCAAAAGAGACTAGCTAGAAATGCTGGAAAAGTAAACAGGGGACACGTCAACCCCTGACATTACACGATAACCACCACCAAAACGTCCTGTGGATCCCTCTAACAAAGGGGATCTCTGAACCCACTTTTTTTTTTTGTGGTCTCATGATTCCCGAATCGAGAAGCGATGGGTCCATGGCAATTTGCGATATTATTGTCATAAGCGACCGCCTTTTATTGGCAGGATTTAGAGAAAATTGGGGCCACATGGGATGATATTGTTAGTGTGTAACTGTCTTAGGTACCTGCATATGCAGATAGACCTGGCTCCTTAGTCGTGAGGAACTTGGATTTGAAGTTGACATTGATAGGCTAAGTTGCACGGATACGGATACAGTATCAGTATCTGAAGGATGCGGATGCACGGATATGGTAATTAATTTTCCAACAAAGGATTGTGTTACTGGAGCAAAGTCCATCTGCTCCTTAGGGTGTGGTTACTCAGGTCCACTAGTCAATGTGTTTTTTGAAGTCTTAACATAAGCAGATTGTTATGATCCAATTGTTCTTGCGAAATTCCTGGATGCTGTTAAGATGTTGGTATGACTTGTACAACCAAATTATCTGCACGTGCAATTGTCAGCATTTATAAGTACTCTTTACTATACTGAATGGCATCAAAATCAATTGTTAGTCTGACTAGTATATTCATAAACCATAGAAAAGGTGCTGAAATTGCTGGACGGAGTTTTTATGTTACTCGAATTCATTAGAACCTTCATTATTGTGTTTGTAAATGGGACATATTGTAAAAAAAATCATTTCTAGTTTTATAAAATACCAGGTTTGAATGAATTTATTCGTTATTTTCTCCTGAGTGACATTGGTAGGACAATTTTTCACTACAACTAATTGGTGACAATTCTGTTCTATTCCACTGCAGGTATCTCTTGATATTGGACCGCACAAATTGGAAGACCAACATGCTGACAGCTCTCTTGGTTCCTTACATTTTCTTCACTCTGCCTAATGTGCTGTTTGTTCTGATCAGGTGATTAGGCACATGAACCCTATCTCACTAACCAATCCATTGTGCACCGTATGAATCAAATCGTTAGTTACTATGATAGTTTTTATGTATTTTGAGTATAAGAATGTGATTGATGTCACAGTAAATTTGTAGGACCTAAGCACTGCCACTTCGATATTGTCATACTCTGCATCTCGTAGAATGACAGTTACGACGTGTATCAAATTCAGTTATGTTTTTGTGGATCAGTTAATGTAGGCGATCCATTTTGGATACATGTTGATGTGAGTCAAATTCATTTATATTTCTGATTGTCTCTGAATAAGTTATTGTAGGACTTCTATGTTGGTTACATGTTGACGTGAAGTCTGCTGTAGTGTGATAGCTCAAAGCACTTTGAGGAGAGAATTGTTCTCTCTTGATCACTTGATCTGTATTCTGTAACAGAATATGAAAGTTGAATTTCTTATATCATCAAACCTTTGAATTTTCAGAGGAGAGGTGGGGAAATGGATTGCGATTATTGCTGTTATTCTGCGTCTATTCTTTCCACGACACTTCCCAGGTACATCTCCAGTCTATTTCGCATCCTATGTAATTTCCAAATATTGGTTACACTTTTCTAGTTTTGCCCTTAAAATAAAGTAGTTATAGTTCATCCTTGTGCTTAGACTCAACATTGTTTCATCCTATGCACCAGATTGGTTAGAGCTTCCTGGTTCCATCATCCTGCTCACAGTGGTCGCCCCCAGCCTGTTCGCAGACACCTTCAGGGGTGACCTCGTTGGTGTCTTGATATGCCTTGCGATTGGATGCTACCTGCTCCAAGAGCACATCAAGGCGTCAGGTGGATTCAGGAACGCCTTCAGGAAGGGCAATGGCGTGTCGAACTCCATTGGCATCCTCCTGCTTTTCATCTACCCTGTCTGGGCCGGGGTGCTGCGAGCTCTGTAAGCACCAATGACTCAGTGTCATCGTCTGCTGTCCAGGCGTCCAGCTCCGTTCCATTCGTCATTGTGCAAATGTTTCCTCTATGGTGATCGTGATCCTGTGTCGCCGCCTCATCTGGAGGGGATTCGTTATGTATGATTGAGTCGATCAGTTGGACTTGTTGCCATGTTGGTGGACAGTTTTGTTTATCTTATTTGCCGTAGTTCGATGTCAGCATTTGGTTCGTCTAAACGCCAATAAAATCATTAGATACCAGCATTTTGGTTTGTTCCCGTGTAAATCCCTGCATCTGTTATGTTACCTCAAGTTTGAGGATGGATGTTTATACCAACTGTATCATCCCGTGTTATTTCTGAATACCATGCCAAGTAGTGACAAAATATTGAAACAACATTGACTGGACTTGAGAACGTTTTGGGATGTGGGTGACCAACTTGTGGACGAACTTTTTTAGGTTCCGGCATCCACGCTGTTGTCGTCTACACCTGGCTTCCTGGCGTCCGTTGGTTCAGCCTTTTGCCTTGCCATTCTCTCGTACCCGTCGGACCACAGAAGGTGGCCGGCACATTCCTCCTCGCCCGGCTGCTATCCTCTCCCCTGTTGCAACAGAGGATAGGATGCGTTGTTCTTGTCTGAGTGGGTCGTGCCCAGTGATGTTTCTCAATTTGCTACTGTATTCTATAACCGATCGAATTCTCCAGCAGCTCCAGTTGTGCTTGGCTTGTTGGGTAATCCATCCGACGTGTGTAGTGTCCACCAATTGCGATCGCTGAACATGCTTCTTAGTTCTTGCGCGTCCTCTTTACTTGAAATGTCCAGCTTGAGGTTCCACCTGTTCTTTAACAGTCGCGATCAGCGTGGAGCAGTGTGATTTACGTGCACCAGTTTAACTTAGCAGCTGAGCTGAAAAAAAGCCACGGGAGGTCAAAAGCTAGCAGTAACCATGACGAGCAGAGAAAGAAAGCATTTCCCAGAAAAGAAGAATCGCCTCGTTGCGATGCTGGGTGCCCCGTCTCCATCCATCTCAAAGCCCCGGGCGGGCTTTCGATCCCGTCCCCCTGCTTTTTCCGCCAGATTCCTTGCAACATCCCGGGTGCACCACGGAGCACGAGCCGAGGTGGTGAAAAAACAACAACCGCACCGCGGCACCGCCCGGCCGGGTGAGGAGGAGAGAGGAGTGCGTGTGCGTCGCGTGTGCCGTGCGCGGGCGTGTGGGAATGGGCATGGGATGATCGTCCTGCGGTGCCGGTGCGTGAGGGGCGCGGACTCCGGACATGGATAACGGAGACAGGTCGGGGGCTGGCGCGGGCGCCGTCGGCAGCGCCGGGAGCCTCGGCCTCCGCGTCGGGCAGGCGGTCTTCTCGTCGGCGTCGCTGCTGTTCATGTCAGTTGGTGTCGAGTTCTTCAGCTACACCGCCTTCTGGTACGTACGTGTGTTTAATTTTCTCTGTTCATGACAGCTGAAGGTCGGTCTGATCGAACGTGTAATCATCGTATGTTCACCGTTTCACGGTCCTAATGCTCTGCGTCGATGGTTGCACAGCTTCCTGGTGACGATCATGGGCCTGGTCATCCCTTGGAGCTGCACGCTGGCCATGATCGACGTGTACTCCGTGTTGGTGGGATGCCCTCTCCGCGTGCCGGGCGTCATGGTCATCGTCGTGGTAGGAGACTGCGTACGTACTCAATCTCTAACCATGCGAGGCCCTCTAGAGTGTGTTCTTCTGCATCACGGCATATCAATTCAATCGATAAGAAACATTTTGGGTGCAAATTAAAATCTTGCAGGCGCTGTCGATAGTCTCGTTTGCCGCGGCGTGCTCGAGCGCCGCGGTGATCGACCTTCTCCTCCAGTTCCATGGATCCCACTGCTCCCCGAGGTTCTGCGGGAGGTACCAGCTGTCTGCCATGATGGCGTTCTTGTCATGGTTCCTCATGGCCGCTTCTGCCATCTTCAACCTCTGGTTCATCGCCTCACGGTGGTAGCTGCTGCTGGTAAACCTGCAGCAAGTTTATTTTTCTTCCCCTTTTTTGGTATGTAGCGGACATAATTTGGTTTTGGAGTACTTCAGGGTTCGATCAGGTACCTTGAACTTTTGTCCAATTAGTCATCCTTGATTATGTGAATATGTGATTCCCAGATGACCAAGTGCATAGTTCATTAGTAAACTGTCTCTGATTTTGGCTTGTCTCTTGTTGATTCCGTTCCTTGTTCTAACATCTCAACCCTCAAGATTTACATGAAGCAATAAGAACGATCTGACCAGTGGAAAGCAGTACGACCTGTCGCCCCTATAGAGTTTGATGGATACTTTTCGGAGAAGGGTTTTTTAGCAACACCAGCACTCTCTTTATTATTCGACACCATCCCGTGGGGGTGAACAGTAAGTACATCTCCCTGGCCTTCCTTGAACTATTGGGCTGAGAGGATACTACAGTGCAGGCCTTTGGGCCATCTTTGGGCCTACATGCAGGTTGTTTCTCAGCATAAAAGGCCCATTCCTTCCATTTCCGCCCACAGACAGGTTGTTTCTCAGCATAAAAGGCCCATCTATCGGGACTACGTGGATGGACCAATCATGGGCCTCTATGTGGGGCATATCTCAGAGAGTGCAGGTTGCAGTTGAACCCAATTCATTAATTAAATTAAATATAAATGGAATGAAAAGACCCATAATGGCGGGGGCAAATTTCATAATTCTTCGCTATCAATCATCATAGTTTTTTTTTTTTTTTTTTGAAAGGAAGCTATCAATCATCATAGTCATCATCATTCTATGGTTCCTGGTCATCATCACCTTAAAAAGCGTGCACAATACGAGTATTAAACATGAACTGAACACACGAACGTTTTTTTATTAAAACCAACCACCTACCTCAGATCACAATCTTTAGGAAGGATAAGGATTCATTCACGCCAAAAATCCCATTGCTTTTCATTCCCCTCAAAAGAAAAACAATAAACCACCTCCACCTAGTAGGCCATATCATTGAACATGCCGGGCCGGGACTCTCCCCCTGGACACCTCACGAAATTCCTGCCGACTCGACCTATCTCAAGTTCGCAACAGGCCAACAGCAACGCCGCCCGCGCATGCAAATATGCAACACGTGGTGCTCCGTTCCGGTGTGGTCACTGCTCAGCTTGGTCGCGCTGGATTCCCTCCCCCGCCGGGCCGGCCCCCCGCTCGTGGCCACCTCGCGAGTCCGGCCAAGCTTTCCAGCCTGTGATGGCCTCATGGATGGTGTCCTGCCGGTGTCCGTCCTCTCCTCGGCCTCACTTGTTTACTATTCCTTCAGCTGCAGATGCACACCAAAACAAAGAGTGGGTGTATGCATGTCGCGGCGCTTGCGTTGCGCCGTGCGTCGCACTGGCGCGCTGCTGCTGGTGTGGTCTGTTGTGTTGCAAACTCTCCTGATTGGGACCGGCGTGTTCATGAGCCAGGCTAGCTGTCCCGATCTTGGACGGGTCGATGCATCCTAGTAATCCTAGTTGTTGAACTGTTCTTTTTCGTACGTGTCGATCGCCGGCCCATAATACCTGTGTTAAGTTGCAACCCACTTGATATGTGCGTGCTAATGGCTGGCAAGGGCAAGCGCCACACGGTTACGGTTTGGCAGTTTGTAAGCAGCAACGTTAAGCCAACCGCAGTCATGGATGGGCTCATGGGCGTTGCACGTTGCAGACTTGCATTGCTACATGCGCACAATCATGCGTGCGTGGCACTTCGGGCTAGCGTTCCGGTCCGCCGGAGCGCTCCGCGCTGGGCCCAGCCACAATGCGAGGAAGGGGCACCAGCCAACAATGCCGCCTTGGATCCGCCTGGGAGGAGGGAGGAGGGACGGGCCGCAGTACACCGCGTGGGGGGGAAGAGGAA
Source organism: Hyparrhenia diplandra (assembly GCA_015847255.1). Classification (NCBI taxonomy): domain Eukaryota; kingdom Viridiplantae; phylum Streptophyta; class Magnoliopsida; order Poales; family Poaceae; genus Hyparrhenia; species Hyparrhenia diplandra. The sequence continues at coordinate 1,059 of JADLZK010006940.1, read as the reverse complement.
AGGGCAATGCTGGGTTCGCGTGGTGGGGAAAGGCGGCGCCACGCGTGGAAGGAAGGAGAGCGCGCGTGCTTTTGGTACAAGGAGGAGAGGCGCCGCCGGGTGAATATAGGGAGAGGATGAGAATGGTAGAACCTAACCCTAACTTATTGTATTTATATTCAAGCAACTATCAGGCCTCGCCTAGGCCTCTTGGGCCTCTGCATTTGGCGGGCTTTTGAAGGTATCCGCCATGGAAAATATGTATTAACTGTGGCGGGCGTTTTTAAGTCGACCACCATGATATATCGATTTTCCGTAGCTGGTAAATGTGTCTGCCACGGTAAATAAAAAACGCTCGCCACTGTAATAGGCCGTGACGGGAAAACTTGACGCGTGCCACAGTTAAATTTAGGTTGTCCTATAAAATGATTTCTGTAGTAGTGCTCGCCATATACAAAATAGTAGTTTGAAGTAGTTTTATACTTAATGACAAATGAAATGGAAATCACAAAAATGCATCATGAAATTTAAAGGAGTTTATCCATACTAAAAGACAAATAAGCAAAAATAAAGCAATTAGCGATGCTGGTGCAGCTGCGTGCCTAAGTCCACTAGACACTGTTAAAGTACGTGCATACGTGAATTTTTTAACAAGGGGTTCTATGTGAAAGTAGGGGGCTCAATCCAACTGCCCCACCGTTGGCTTAGTTCATGCTTCACAATACGTTTGCGGATCCTCTAATTCGTGGGGCTCGTGATCATTGTCCTTCTTCGAGGTTCCACCACCAACCTGGGAGGGGCTTCTACGATGTGTGTGCAACAGTTGCAGATGTTCAGATGTTGCGGATGTTGTTTCTAATTCTACTTCGATAGCCTCTCGCGCGTCTCCCCAAGATGCGCTTTGTCCGTCGGCATGAACAACACACTTGTAAGTGCAATCAAGCCCTAAGTGGGTTTTGGCGTTGATGACCACCCGAATTAGGGGACTAATGAGATTTTACGAAGATGACATCTGCGGGGATTAAAATATGGAGTTGGTGAACGAGGTCCAAAGGTACCAAATAAGCTAGATGATGGTGT
>JADLZK010006939.1:12500-375352 GCA_015847255.1 Hyparrhenia diplandra | reverse complement strand
ATGCTTCATATGTCTTGCAAACTCTAGGCTTTTTTTCTGTTTAGTCCACGAAAATATACAAATCACCAAAACTTGTGAAACCGTGTTAGTAAAGCCCCTAGACTTATGTTGATATTCATTTTAAGCCCTTATTCATGTTTAGTTGACTAGTAATTTTATGCTATAACAGGGTGTCAACACCAGTCGTTTTTAATTAGATCTCTTTGTGCAATCTTCTATTTCTATCGTTTTGTTTTTCTTGTTCCTTCTTCATTCAACCCCACGAGCTATCGGTTCCTTTGCTTCCCCTCCCAAATCGCTATCGGTTCTAATTCAACCCGGTTGTGTCAATCTTCAAATTGCTTTCGGTTCTAATTCAAACCCGCGAGTGATCTATGTCCATCAAGACCACTTTGTCGGGGAACGATTCGACCCGTGGTGATTTGAGTCTTCACCGCGGGAATTGGTCCAATCCGTGGAGTTTCGAAGTTTCCGCGCTGAACGGTTCATCAGCGCGGGTGAGGTTCAACACCTGGCGGTGGATTAAATTCCGGCGGTGATGCCGGCGGTAGTGATGAGCGAATCTCAGAGTAGTGGCATTGCGAGGTTTATGCTCTCTCTTACGCTTGTTTTTATCATTCGTGATTCGGGTTTACCATTGTGAATGACTTCCTTCATTTTTTGCATTCGAGGTTCGTGGTTTACCATTGTGAATGGCTTCCTTCTCTTTTATGCTCTCTCTTACACTTGTTTTTAGCATTCGAGGTTCCGGGTTTACCATTGTGAATGGCTTCCTTCTATTTTTTGTTGAATGTTGGCTTGCACTTCGGTAAAGGCTTGGAACCCGTAGGGCCCCGATTGGAGTTCCATGTAAGGAGCTCATCGTGCCTTTCTTCCTGAAGCAATGTTTTGATCAACTCAGAATAAACAGTAAAACCTCTCTCTCGACGGTTGTTGTTGAAGGATCATGTGTGCGGAAGCATGGTACACGCAGCCTTTTCAATTTTGTCCGCATATGATGGTTCCTTCTTACAAAATCTCAGCTTGGAGCTGATTTGTGCACAAAGATGATTGAATTCACCTACAGATTTAAAAAATCTTGTATGCGTAGGTGATTCCATTCATGGGTAGCCTCGTAAGAGGACTGCCTTTTGCTATTTGTACTGTTCTTTGAAGAGCTTCCCGCAGAGCATGGGGGGGTCCTCTTCTATCCCGGATACTCAGCTTTGAGATATTGATGAATGTGGTTCCTTATGATGAATAAGGCATTATACTTGAACGTATCAGCCAAAGGAGCTACTTGCTGTGGAGGTGAAATGGCCGAATACAATCCGCGCAACGATAGACTCACTTTTAAGTCCAGCGCCCATGTAGGAAAGTTGTGACCATCGAGAGTGAGTAGATCGAATGTGTGTTGCCATAGATTAAATTAATGAGTTAATAAATCTTAGGCAAGGATGTAATAAAATATAAATTTTTGCAAATGGAATAAAGGTAACCACCATGAGGGTGAACATTTGATTATATTCAAACATTAGGCTGGAGGCTTAATGGTTACCTACGGTTGCATGAAACATTAAGAAACATTAAAATTGAAGTATATAAATGATGCATGCATTGCCGTATAACAACACATACACATGCTGATGCATGTTCTTTATTGCACGGCTAAGAATAGCGCATGGCCAAGAGTAGCCGGTGGGCGCTGCCCACATACACACGCGACGCATGCACCGCACGCAAGTCCGGCTGATGCCGACGCATGTGCGCCCTCCCCCGGCTTAGGCAGGTGGAGTTCCATCGGCACTTGCGCTGCCTCCATCCTCAAGCCGGCGAGCCGATGGCCCATGCGGGACGTGAATCCAGTTCCGAATGATACGGCCGGGAGCAGGAGCAGCGACGTTGGCGGCAGGTTCCGGTGATGCCGATGTTGGTGACGGAGCAGCGGGCGTTGGATCAATGCCGGCGTACTCCAGGAGTCGCGACAGGACGGACGTTCGCGCAACAATCGTCGCCGGTGGAGTTCTCGGTGGAGAAGGCGGCGCCGATGACCTCGGCACAACGTATCCATGCACAGGACATGGCGCCGGTGCTGGGTTTTAAGGCGCAGCCGCTGAGGAACAGGTTGCTGCGCCGCCATGTGGGCGGCATTGCCGAGTAGCATTTCGATCATCCGTAGGAAATCGTTTTGGACAGTGGGATGTGCGAAATGAAATCCGCAAGCATGTGCATAATGAAAATGGAACATGATAGCTTGTAAGATCAGGTGAGCTAATGGCGACATTGGCGCAGCATAACTTGATCGGCGGGGCTGGAGCAACGTGACTGATAACATGTTTCGAGTAGGAATGCAAGAATGTAAAAGTGACAAGATAGAATAACGTTCAAGCACATTTTCATTGATCCTTTTCTATGTATATATACACAATGTCACATCAATGTAATGGAGGTTATGTAAGCCATAAAACCAGCCATAAGTAGGCATTGACCCCTATTGAAATAGAGGTTACAAGGAGGAATACATAAAGGATGAGATTAATATGTATTTTTTTTTTGAGATTAAGATTAATATGTATTTGTAACACTTCCAACCATGCTCTCACCCTCATGCATGCCACCACCCTCACGCATCGTGCACCTTGCCTGCCCGGCCAGTAAAATTTTTTCCTTCCGGTCGAACAGATTGGAAACGGCCGGCATGCATGGTCCTCGTCGGAGCACTAGTGCATCATCAAACAAAACATACAGCTCCGTAATCCCTACTCTAGTGTTCGCAAAATACAGGTTTGCCAACGGAATCGAAACCTCATTTCTACTTGTATCTTTCGGAGGAATGGAGTCGAGTTGGGAAAATATGGGTTTTTGAAAATAGAATCCGGATATGCGGGTGTACCAACTGATACACAGAGAGAGAGAGAGAGCCGGAAAATTAAGTTAGAATAACGTGACCAAACATTCTTAAGTATATATATATGTACCACGTTACCAAAATGATATACACAAGCATGGCCAAATATTCACTAGCATGCCATGCGTTAACATGTCAACATGAATCATTGGTGATTAGTATAGGTTCATCAACATATTAATTTTATGGATTGCAAACGAGATGAAAAATGGTTCAATTCCGGATGCATGGAGATAAGATCATGTGGAAACTGACGGTCTGCCACGCCATGTCGTCTGGACTACTCTCGGCTGGTACAGTGTCACACTGTAGTGTAGGGTAAACAACTGCGTTACTGCTCGTGCAGTGCAGCTGCATGCCACCACCAACAAGCGTCCACACCCGCTACTGTACACTCATCGCCGTCGCACCACTGTTTGGTTTTTCAACCAGGGCGGGCAGTAGCCATGCATGCGGGTGGCAGGCCGTGGTGCCTGAATGAGCCTGTTCGGCTGGCTGTCTGGCTGGCCGATCTTTGTGAGAGAAAGTATCGCTGGCCGGCTTTGGCTGGCTGATCTTTGTGAGAGAAAATCTTGTTGACCGGCTGGCTGATGTTGCTGCGTGCGGACGTCCGGTCCGACCGGACCCGCGCCGAACGCCGGCCCTGCCTCACTCTTGCATTGGTGCTTTGCTGCCTAGGCCAGCCCGACTTCCACACGCAGGCACCGCCCGGTGGGTGCGCGCCGCGTCCATGCACGATGGCGTTGGCATACACGACGTCCAACCACTACCAGAGCGCGCACGGAGCAGCTGCATCATGGATGATGGTGCATGGAGGAGCCATGGACCATAGAAGAGAAGCAAAGGGAAGCGTAAAGGCAGGCCTAGAGGGGGGCACGGGTCTTGGCTAGGGAGACGAGGCACGAAGACGGAGGCGTGGAGAAGCGGACCGTGTCCTGCTGACTGCTGCCGCCTGCGCGCACCTAACTCCGACATGGATCACGCACCCAAAAATCTAATCTAATCGCGGTTGCTCATCATAATCTAAAATCTCATCTAATCCCAACCGATCATGTTGGTTGGTTTGTTTAGGCCAGTCTCAATGTAGAGTTTCACCTCCCGGTTTTCAAGATGTGAAACTTTGACATGAAAATAGGCGTCTTCCTCAACGTACAGTTTCATAGGCTTAAAGGTCCCACAACCTCTCTCTCATTGCATGGTTTAATTGTATAGTTGCATGGTGAAACTCTATTTGTGTCTCAATGGGGTTTCAATACGCTTTCCAACGCATGTGAACATTGCCCAAAGGTTTTCACCATGGTGAAACTCTTCCCTTCTCTCTCCTAGGGGTTTCATGCAAAAAGTGAAATTTTGCTGATGTGGCGCTTGATTTAATGTGCATGAAAACACTCGTGAAAACTTCCATTGAGACTGGCCTTAATAATCCGCGGCGTAGGACGGACACGAGCAATGCAAAGCAAACAAACAACACTGATACACAGTGTCATGAGCAGCCAAAGGCCGCATGCTCCTCGAGTCTCACTCACCTCGTACTGGAACGCCCTCGCTCGTCCTTGCTCGCATTATTGCGGCTCACATACAACACACAGTGTCAGCACTGGCTGCCATGATAATCCGCAGTGGCAGTGCATGCCAACAGCACAAGTCACGTCCCGTGTGAGGGCGCTACAACGCCAACGACTCTTGCATTGCATGCCAGGGTTGCCCGCCGGTGCCTATCACGGCGGCGCGCACCCGGCCTTGCCTTGCCCACCGATGCTCATCTATCGTCCGCGTCGGAGGCCATCAGGCCGACCCATCTTGTCTCGCCTCGTCGTCTAGATCAGGCTGAGTCGATGCTGCTCCCACCGGGCCACCAGGCAGAGCAGAGGCAGAGGCAGGTCACCATGCACGCACGTCCACTACGGAGACCGATCGAGCTAGTCGTGTCGTGCCAAGCCCAAGCTTCACGACGTACGGACATATCAGGAGGACACAAGCAACATGTACGAGAAAGCAGAGTACGTCGGGAGGGCGCATGCATTCAGAAAATCAGGAAAAACTAGAGTTGGCCCAACATGCAAGCTTGCCTTCACACTGTACGTGTGCGTTGTGTGGCTCCTCCATCTGCTGACTGCTGCGTCTCCTCTGCGAATCCCATTTCTCTACGTGCACTCGCGTTCACACTCTACCGGACGCGACGCGGCTGAGCTGCTCGAAAACTATACAGTAGTACGTAGATGCCGGTGCCTCGGCCGCGTTCCATCGGATCTTCCAACGCCACCGTCGGAATCACCGGCCTCCCTGCTGCCTCACCTCCATATCCTCAGTCATCACTAGCCTCGCTACGCTACGCTAGGCGCCGGATCGAGCTAAATAAGAGATGACGTTGACGTGGCATACGCCGTCGTCGTTCGTGACGGGTGCGTCGGCGGCATGCTGTGATGGCGTTCCTGGCCATCTCCGAGTTCCGGGGCGACAACCTGACCCACTCTAAGTTGTGGCGGCGGCCGCCGGGGAACGAACCTCCTGGTCGCATTAGAGCACTCACAGTGCAGACTCTACCCGTAGAGTCTATATATCGAAGACTCTATCATAAGAAGCCATGACCCCCAGTGCAGCGTTTATAACCGTACTTTCTACAGATAAAAACATTTATTACTCAAAAAAACAAAGATGATCAGCTGTGACATGAACCATGTGTGATCCACCCTACATCTTTCAACAGATATCACCACACGCATGTAACCAAATCAATTTACGACTGAATTTTGTCAAATAAAAATTACGACTGAAATCAACACACGCATATGCATACAACAGTAAAAGGCAACTGAACACACGCATATGCATACAGTAGTCCATTCGGTGCGCAAAGCTCTCAGGAACAAATTTTCCACGTACACTCAAAATCGATCAAAAATCAACATAACTACGATCTGCCTTCGATTTCTGAAGCTACCAGTGCGATATGTCTCCATCTGCGCCACCATGAGGCGAGGTGTCAGCCCAGAAGGGCTGGGATTTGGGTTGGGATCCTGGGACACCAACGCCCAGTCACTGCCAAGAGGGCCTATGCCGCCGCAACTGTTGCCGAGATCCACACACGCACGGAGCAGCGCCGCCGCGGGGCGTGGAAGGATCCAGGGCGAGGCTGCCGCTCCTGTTGAAGAGGAATTGCGGCGGGGCGTGGAAGGGCTTACGTGCTGGAAGTGTCGGGGGCGACGGAGTACGGGATCCATGGACGCACCTCTCGGTGGAGTCTGCGGCCTCGAAGTTCACGAGGACTCGACGTCTAAACAAGACTTCGAGTCTTTGCTTTTCTTCCCTCTTTCCTTAATAAATGACCTGCCACATCAGCAATTTGTCTACGTGACAGTATAATTAATATCTATGGACTCTACCATAGAGTCTGCACTGTGAGTGCCCTTATTAATTTGTTACCTGCAATCGTTGTCGGGAATGGAAAGGTCCAGACTTGGACACATGCGAGCATGCTACTGGAAATTAATTTGGACGGCGCGCCGCTCTAGCGTTGTTGGGTACGTGTAGCAGCATGCCTTGCCAGCCCCACCCTTATAAAAATGTCCAATACTCAATTAGTTTGAGGGCTCATTATAAATTTCTAATGGGGTCAGACCTAAAATGTACTCCCTCCACCCCACTATAAATATAACCAAAAGGCTAAGGGGACGGGAGTCTCCCCCTAATTTCTCATTCCTGCTTTCCTTGGTTTCCTTTTCTGTGGGAAGCCCTCGCCCCCTCTCTTGCAACCTTTGGTTGCGAAGATCGCAGTATAGTTAATTAATCTGTTAGGTGGGATCATAGCTGGCCGACTGGGAACGGCCTCCTGTTTTCGAAGTGTTCAATGCAGTTGTTTATTGTTTCGAATTGACTATGCAGTGTTAAAATGTTGTTTATTGTTTGTGACTGTTCTGTACATTTTTTCTTAGTCCCCCTGTGTTGATTTCACTGCGAGCGACGATGACAGGACTCTCAAACAGGCATATGATCGCAATTCTTATCATAATTTCAAATCAATCTAGAGAAAAAAATGGCGGCCAGGCTATATCAAAAGTCAGGGATGAATGCTCCAGTACAGTTCTTCCCAAGAAAGGTCGCATCAATCTCGTTCTCCATCCTGCCGCCACATGGGCAACTGCCAGAGGCCCGTTGAGATTCCTCATAAGACTGAGTGATCTATATCTAGAAGATTATTTGGTCTCTTCTAATTTCCAATGGAAGCTGTTTCTTGATGTGAAGCTGACAAAAAGATCATATCTGGTGCTGATATCAACAAGCACACTACTCATCTTCGATACATGTCAAGTTATGGTAAAGGTGACATGCAGATCGACTGGGACAAATTGCAACTTGGCAAAGGTCCACTCTATGTCGTCTATAGGATTCTATCTGATGAGACCAAAAGGTGCTCCCAAGCCCAAACTCAGCATGGTCTTGCTTCAATTGCCGTGGTGTGCTGTGAGGCCACGAGGAGAAGGTCCGTGCACACTAGGTTGGCATGGGTGTTTGAGTCGGGTGTAATGGAGACAGTGGACAGACCCAATCCAGGTTCTCCTGCCTATGTCCCAATCCATGAAGACCCTGAAGAAAGAGTCGTGTTTCCATCGAAGAAGTTCAAAAACTGGAGCACAGATGGTGATAAGATGTGGGACAGTCTGTAGGTGCCAGAAAATGCAACAGTTGAGCAGAGGGCTGAGCTGATGAATGAATACAACGACACAATCAGAGATCTGGCCGCAATTCTGCCAAAGAAAAAATGAAGACCCAACCGCTGCAGAGAAGATAAGCAAGGCCTGGGGAAAATGTTTTCTCCTTGAATGAAGTCTTTGTCATCCTTTTTGCTATGTGAAGATGCCAGTTCAATGGTCCTGAGGATGCGATGATCCTCCTGGTGGCTAAATGATACTGTTTTTTTGTTTTCGTTCGTCTAGCTACTTGATTCGAATAGTCAGTTTGAATTGTTAAGCTGTTATGCTAGCTTAGGGAATTAGAGCATCTAAACTCATCCTTTCTAGTTGATGGCGTGTTGTCGTCTTCTCTCTTACTTCCTGTAATGTCCCCCAAATACATGTCCACCGCATGTCATGTTTGTACCTCACCGCGCTGTGCGGCGCCACTGCGTTCCTCGACCGGCAGCGGGGCATCATCGCCGCCACGATGGCTCCGGCCACGTCTTCGTGCCACAACGCTGGGGAGCCGACAACCCGCCGCGCCCACGCATCCGAGGCGTCTGCCAGACACGCTCGTAAGCGTGGCCGCCATGACGGCTTCGAGCACGTCATCATAGATGTTGCAACCTCGTCAGCGCTGCGCGCACGTCCGGATGGACGCGAAGCTCGTCGCTCTCCAAGGTCTGCTCAAGCTCTTGTCCCGCTGCTCCGCTCCCACCGCCGAGAAGTACGCGCCTATGGTGTCGCCGCCGGTAGTAAAGAGGAGGGCGTCGCCATCGAAACCTGCAATGGAGGCAACGTCTGCCCCGACGAAGCAGCAACGTCCGTTGATGCAGCGCGCAACAACCAAGAACACTATCGCTCCGGAAGTTCCCAACAACAAGTAGCGACTAGCTCCAACAACAGCGAAGCAGCACCCGGTCCAGCAACAATCGGTCTAGGAGCGAGTTAGGAGAGAGCGGCAGCATGAAGGGGACAACGGAGACCACAGCCATCACACCGGGCCCGACTACAGTCTTCACACTGTTCTCAACTCCAAACACTGAAACCCATTCCAAACCCAACCAGCCCACTATAGCGACTACCCTAAACCGAACCAGCCCAATACACTTTTCAGCCCATTCCTCCCAAACCATGCAGGCCAAAAACAAGAAACCAAACCAGAAAATCCGGTTTGCCCCAAACCATTCCCAGGTTTAACCGCACAGTGACGACGGACGACTACACGCGTCGCGTCCCATGCGGCGTGCTGGAACAGGAGGCATGCCGCCGCGTGTCCCAGGAGTCATCACCGGACACCGATGACGAACCACCAGACAAGAGCCTGTCCACGGTTAGGGCGTCCCCAACAGGGGATGAAATCGCTAGCGCGGTCGAATTCTATTGGTCCAAAACGAAGCCGAGCACCGCGTCTGCTGTTTCGTTTTTTTTTATTTGTTTCAGAGTTTGAGTTTTCTTCGTGGCAATGTTCATAGTGTAATTTGGCTTGTTAGTTGGCATACATGGTTGGCCAAATTTCTGTAGTTGTTGGTGATCAAATTCGTCAGTTGACACATGTTCAAATGATATTTCTACAGGGCAGATGTGTTCGATATAATGTGACACGGTCAGACATAAAGAGCCTTGCAGGCATCGTTCTGGGCTAGGTTGGCGGCAGCATGCAGGGGAACGCAAGATATTCTTCTGCATTGGTGAGTGCTGGCTGGTGGCAGTTTGGCATCAAGCTCTAGGAGTCAATGGCAGAAGGGAAGATCACGTATGGGTTAACTACCTGTTGAAGGAGGATGATCGGAAATATGCATGTGAGGTGTTATTTTGATGGATAAGCTGGAGCATACGTGTTGGAAAAGCAAGCAAGCGAGATCTCGGAGGAAAGGAATAGGAAGGTTCAAGTTTTAGTCGGACTTCGAAGATAATATTAGATACGTACTCCACATTGATTAGGATTAGGAATATTCTATTTAGCTTGTGCAAGGGATAATTAAACGTGTACGTACATGTATTGGACTCCTCTATTGCCGAAGACCAGGCCACCCTATACATGTTTTGTATGGGGCAAGACCGATTGTTTTTTCTAATCAATCGACACAAACAAAAATACATCTTTTCTTTTTACCGCTTTCTACTTTTCTGTTCTAATTCTTGCCAAGCCCTAGCTTCTCTAGGGATTGGTTGATCTTTTGCCGTTTTGCACTCAAAAACGGTCGGTTTCCTCCACGAAAGCGAGGACCTTTGTTGCTTTGCTCGAAAAGCAATCGCTCGTCGTCGCGAAAAGCACGATAGTTATCGTGTTGTTGCGCGGATCAATTTCGCGTGCCAACAGGCAATTGGTGGCAATTCGCGACATGGAAATTTATGGCATGAACCAAACATCCCCAGGATCTCCACACGGGAGCACGTAAAGTCACAAGAGGATTTGGCTATGTTTAGAGAACTCTTAGTGATAATGCCTAAATGAGTGGCACGTATGGCGGTCCAATGACGCGGCTGCACATTCGTTGCGAGTGCAGCCTACTCCTCGCTGCCCGCGTCTTCGTGGGCGGTTGACGCACCGAGCCGTGCACGCAACTCTAAACTCTAAACCCTGAGAGAAAGCCTAGGGTTTAGGGTTTAGGTAGGCGTCGGCCGACCGCCCCATCCTCCCTCCGTCGCCCGCGATTAAGGTCTTCCTCCCCGTGCTCTGCTTGGCCTTCCAAGATCCGGCAAGCACGGGTGGGAGGTAGCGCACCTCCCACTAACGTGGTGTGGCCAGCGACAGATGTGTGCGGTGGTGCTTAGGTGGAGGTCAGCGTGTAGGGTGCAGGGGCCCGGGCGGTAGCCCTTTCCAGCGAGGTGAATGGATCTTGTTTTTTGATTTTTTTGCTCATTCGAGGCGGCGGCGCTCTAGCTGGCTGGGGCCCAACGCGCGCCCCACCAGCACGCGTGGCCTCCACTGCCACGCCTGCATCTTCGAGACGGGCTGCACCCGACCAGATTCCGCACCGTCATGTGCGACACGGCGCCGAGTGCCCGCAAGAATATCTGTTTCTTGGCTCGTCGTCTTCCTGCCACGCCGCCGCCCCTTCCGCCCGTCCGCCAGCCCCTCCTGCTGGCGTCCTCATCCTCCAGCTCTCCCTCCCGGTGGGTCTCGGCCGCCGCTCGTCGATCAGGCTGACCGCGCCACCGAGGCCATGCAACAGGCCGCACCGAAGCGCCTTACGCCGCACCTCCGATATCACCAGATTCGCCGCCCTCCCCCCCGTGCCGCTGTCGCTATACTACTGCTGTCGCCACACAGTGCCGGTGCCACCGCATGGCGCGATGCTGCAGGCCTCGCCGTCGCCGACGGCGAGGATATCGAATTCGTCGCCATTGTGATCACTGGCTCTCTGCGATGTCGCAGGAGACAGCCATAGATCTTGCAGCGCGCGATTTTCGGTGCTCGACAAAGACCGCGGCGCTCGGCGACGGGTTGTTGTGCGGTAGTGATACGTACACAGAACATGCAAGACAAACACAGAGAAGAAGCAACAATATTCAAGTTGTCCTTTATAATTGGGCCTTATGTCTTGATCGTGTCAAATGTTGCAACGAAGGCGCTGGAAGAGCATAAGAATTAATGGCCCGCCTTGATCAGGTATTATGGACCCGGCGATCATACATGGGCTGCCGGGATATACAGAGGGGTTGGTTTGCACTAGATATGTTCTCTTGTTATAGAGGCCTTTTATTGCCTATAGACGCTACACTAGACTAATATAGTTCTGCCTACATACTATTTCTATCAGAAAGCATTTGCGGTATAAAATCCAAACTGAACGTTTGATGAATTCCAAAACGATATCTTTTATTTCCATTAAATTTTTGGAGAGCCTGCTGTACACAAATATAATGGGTACATACAGAGAATCAAAAGTACATACGTACACAGAACATGCAAGACAAACACAAGAAGAAGCAGCAATATCCAAGTTGTCCGTTGTAATTGGGCCTTGTGTCGATCGTGTCGAATGTTGCAACGAAGGTGCTGGAAGAGCATAAGAATTAATGGCCCGCCTCGATCAGGTATTATGGACCCGGCCAGCATACACGGGCTGCCGGGATATGCCCGTGTGCGTGGTCAAAGCCCAAAGGACGGTGATGAACTCGCCTCCCTGCAGCAGCGCGTTCTCGTGCCCCTTCATGCGCTCCTCGTCAGACGAAGGTGCCAGGTACACCATGAACTCCGTCCACACATGGGCCAGCATCCCCCACACACTCTCCGAATGATTATCCGCAGCCTTTGCCAGCAATGAATCACCTAGCGTCACGCCATTTTTGACCACCTTCTTTTCTGTCCAGCCCTTTGCTCCCTTGAGTTTCATGATCCGCTCCACCCGGGCGGCTTGCCGGAAGAAGAAGAACTCCATGCAGCCCAGACTCTCCTTGAGCTCCTCCTGCATAAGCCCGACGACGTCCTCCGTCTTCTCCTCGTTGTCCGGCAGCAGCTCCGGGTGGAACATCACCAAGTAGGCACAGTACTTGGACAAACTCGTTGCCACCATGCTGGAACTGCAAGCAGCAGCATTCTTATCCTGCTGCTTACTTGGAGCATGGGACGCCGGAAAGCTATTGTCGAATATGGTGGTGGCAAAGTGCCAGGCGAGGATGACCTCGGCGATGCTCTTGCTCTGGAACGCCCATGAAAGATCTGAAAACAGGCTGTTCTGCTCCTGCACACCAATGGAAATGGGAGCGGCATGGTCATGTGCCACCAGGTATTCCATGATGGAGTCCTTGACACAGGCCGGGACCGTCCTGGTTCGCACCAGCAAGGAGACCGCAGAAGGCAGCGAAAAGGCGGGCGGGCAGCGAAGGTTGAGCACGGTGAACTGCTTCATGGTGAGCTCGCCGTGGCTCATCTTGCTCCGCAGCCACCGGATCCGGCCAAAGGACCACCGGAAGGCGCGCTTCGCGCCATTCCAGTCTGGCCGTGTAGTCGCAGACAAGGGCAACCATGAACCAGTTGGAGAGGAGGAAGACGACGAGCTCCCACACGGACTCGTAGATGAAGATGATGAAGAGGAGGAATGTGATGCAGAGGTCCAGCAACGAGAAGAAGAACTTTGGTGGCATTGAGGTGACCTTTTTCAGGAGGCATAAGGTCAGGTTGTGTATGCCGGTTTTTATGGTGTAGTTATCCTGAGGGATGCTGGTGTACGCGTAGTGGAAATCACCATTGCCGCAGAGGAAGACGGTCATGAGGCACAGGCCCAACACGACCACGGGGAGCAGGACGTAGTTGGCCAGCAAGAAGAAGGGGCCCGCGAAGATGACGGGGACGACGGAGTGGTAGTACTCTGAGAGGAAGTTGACGTCGTCGGTGACCACCTGGAACACCGCCTGGGAGTCCCGTGGGCCTTCGTCTGCCTTGTAGAGGCCTCTGAAGATGAGCTCCCTGCCGTCGGAGGTTTCCTCCGCGGTCAGCGGCTCGTGCTGCTCGAACCTTCGCCGGAGCAGCTTGAAGAGAGCGAAGGAGAGGCAAAGCCTCCTGAGGCGTTGGTCTCTATCCCAGTCGGCGAACCTCGGGTCACTCTCGGCCAGCCTCCAGACATCGCCGACGGTGACGACGCCGGTGGCGGTGGAGTCATCGCCGGTGGATGTGGGGACCTGGTTCAGCTCGTAGCCGTCCGCCGTCGCCTCCTTCACCAGTTGGTCTTCTCCCATCACGATGTACCGGCATTGCTTCAGCAGCTCAGCCCCGCCTTGAGTAACCTGCTCCACGTCGTGGCGCACGACGGGAACTGCAGCATGTGTCTCACTCCCATGGCGGCGCAGGATCTGAGCCATGTAGGAGGCGATGACTCTAGCGTTCTTGCCGTGGGCGTAGGAGCGCTTGCCGAACTCGGTGAAGGCGATCCTCTGCACCACCGTGGTGGCGCAGAGGATCCACAGGATGCCGAAGACGATCTTCCGGCCGGCGCTGTGGATGTTGAAGAAGACGAGACTCCCCAGCCAGACGACGCGGCCGGCGCGCTGGAGGCTGCTGGAGATGCCCTTCATGCGGATCTCGTCCACCTTCTTGCGGAGGAGCTCCACCAGCAGCATCCACACCAGGATGATTCCGGCCTGCAACGTCAGGTCCGTCACGCCGGCCGCAGCGGCGGTGCTTGCCATGGACTTCGCGTCGACCGCGCCGGCGTTCTTGGCCTCGGAGAAGAGGTAGGACATGACTGGGAGGAGCAGGGAGAGCGCCGACGAGAGGATGATGCGGACCTTGGGGTCGAGGATGGCGCTGACGTCGGAGATGCCGCTGAAGAGGTTGAGGTTGAAGAAGACCCCGGCGAGGACGAACATTATGACGGAGGCAGCCACCATAGAGGCCTCATTGCTCTTGTCGATGTACGTGGAGGTGAGATTGTTGACGAATTGAATATCGTTGGGGTCACAGGTGACGTTGTCCAAGAATGCCATGGTTGCTGGCTTCGAGGTAGCTAGTAGCAAGCACACATGACTCGTATACATATATATATTGACTAGTTCATCCCAATATATCCAATCCAGCAGAAGAGGTCGAGCATCGCGTGTTTGCGAGGGTTTGCTTTTTTAATCGAATGTGACAAAGCGCAAGTAAGAACAGCTAGCGATATGCCGGATGCCATGCCGATATGAAAGCTCGAAAGTGCAGAACATATATGACTCAGGTTCTTCTTTTCTTTTTCGAAACCGAGCTTAGCTCGTTCTGTATTAAGAGAGGTGGGAAAAAAACCAAATCCGAAATTAGTACAAGATCACGGCCCTAAACATAGCGAGATGCCATTTTAGGGTGGGAAACACTCGACACAAATCACCGCTCTCGACGGTGGCGCTTTTAAAATTTGTACTAAGTAAGAAGCGGTTGCGCGACTAGAGAGTAGCAAGCATACTAGAGGGCTTATGCAGCAGCGGCGCCACTCAGGTTCTTCTTACATAACAAGATATTAGGATGAGTTTAGAAACGGAGTAACGCGTTCACGATGATACCAGCGTCTGAAAATGATTCTGGAATGTGCCCTGGCAGTAACGCCATTATGTTCCACTTGAAATCAAGGCCACCAAATATTCGAGGTACCTATACTAAGAGTAAATAAAATGAACAAATTCATACAAGGGAAAGTACATTGGTGTCAACACACTACTACAGGAATTATTTTCCGTGTCAATTATTTTTCATTAACTGTGGCGCTTTTGTAACCGCTGATGAGTAGAAGGCCACGATTAACCGCAGCGCCACTAATTGTGACGTTTTTTTAAAAGATAATTATCACGGTTAATCTGAACAAAAAAAAAGAGAAACCAGGCTGTTGCTAGGGTTCCCAGGCGGGGAGGATGGATCCACGTGGGGAGAAGGGTGCCTCACCAGATCCACGCGATGCTACTCCGGATCCATGGGATTGAGGGCAATCACCGCCGTCGGAGGGAGCACCCCATGCACTGCTGCTCCACGCCCTAGGGAAGCAGCGAGGGAGCCTTGAGAAGCCATGAGGGCGCCACGCCGCTTGCTACTCGTTGGCCTGCTCACCGACCGCTTTAGGGCTGGAATGCCCCCTCGCCGCGAGGCGCGTGGATCGGGAAACAGATGTGGATCCGAGGGAGTGCCCGGGAAGGAAACAATGAGGTGTGAGGGAACACAAACACTCCCCGCCGTGGGGAAGAGAAGAAGACGAGAGAGAGATCCTTGCACGCACTGGGGCGTAAGAACAACATATAGAGGCACTCCACTAGTACATTTTTTTGTAACACCCCCTAAGTGGCCTCGCGTGGTGGTCACACTCTTTGCCCGCCACGTTATTTGGCGACCGGGCTAGGCCAACCGCCGCCCGGGTGCCCGCCACGGTAAATAGGTTAACTGTGGTTGGCATGTACGGAGATAAGTGCTCACCACGATAAATAGTTTAACCGTGGCTGGTGTTGTTACATGCCCGCCACGGTTAATGGGTAATCGTGGCGGGCGACATGTGCAGCACGCCACTATTAATCCCAAAGACCTATAAATAGCAGCCACCACGCGACACCACCTTGCAACCTAGGCTTGACCACCTAAAACCCACGACACCAAGCAAGAAGAAAGAAGACGGGGATGAGACACCGCCGCCACCCCTGGAAGGCCGGTGTCCTCCTAGATCAAGAAAAGCCCTGAATTGATGAAGAGAAGGATGTCATACCTAAGAGGCAAAAGCCACACACGAGAGGCTCCCATACTCGATTGAGTTTGAAAGGTATGCAAACAATGAGCATATAGACAAACTATAATATGTTATTACCTACTTCTTTTCACACCCTAACTTTTGAATCCCATTTTTCCGTGCCAAAATCACCACTTCATGTGTTTCCCATCTCGAATCGAATGCCCCTCGACCACTACGGGTTTGGGAAGTTCATGATACCTAAGGCCCAAACTCATTAACGAGGAGTCTTGGGAGGTAAGGAGATTCCATCTATGGTACGTAGAGTGCGCAAAAACGCCACTTATAGAGCTTCACCATCCATGTTCCCCCGAGTACTTCTACATGGAGCAGGATGCACGGTCCTCGTAGATTTCCACGACATGTCTAGATCTGGCCGCGGGCGAGAGGACCTTGACGTCTCCCAAGTAATTTTGTTTGCTCTTTGAGTGAAATATGACTTAATTCCACATGTCCCTTAATTGCATTCGTATAGATTCTTAGTCAAGACAATGTATGCCACGATGACTTGTCCTTGTAGGTTGATGGCCCCTATAAGCAAAAAGGTTGGCCTAGGTACAATCTATCTCTCTCCGATGCATACTTGTGAGAGAATGATCTTAGCTTACCCACTATCAAACCAAAGATCCGTGATATGGTGGACTTCACAGAGGGACAGAGAGACAAGAAACGGAAAGAGCTACTCAACAAGAATAAGTTGGTAGTGTGGAAGTACATATTACGAGAAATGAGAAAGGTCGAGAGAAATGGGTATATCCTGGATGCCTACCACTATGAGTCAGCCAAGACGGGCCACTAGGTATGTTTTATCATCTATCCTCGTATGGAAGGGCCGTGGTCTTTGACTCATTGAGGGAAACAGACCGAAACGCCACGAGCCCATTAAAAGCTGGTTGAAATTGTAACTCGACGAACTGTTTATTCAATTACTAGAGTTAAATTGATCGTTCACAATAGTGCTTTTCGCATAATGCTTATAAGAAGTACTTCAAGTATAAGGATTGCTATAATCGAATCAGATAAGGGTAAGGAGCTCCATAATGATAGACTCAAAATTAGGCAAGATTTCTCGGTACGTATATCGCAAGAATTTCTCTCAAATACTAATTCCTAGTACTACTACTATTACTACTGACACTTCTTTATTGTGTAGTGTGCCAAGCAACCGTATGGAACAAACTTGTGTGGGTTCTACGCCTCTGAGTACCTAAGAGCGTGCAACAAGTACAGTAGCACCTACCGACAGCTCAAGAGAGGACTCAAGCATTGGTACGGGGACTAAAATCGTCAACCGATCAAAATAGATTCAAAATAATGGTATCAGACATATGTAAGTTTGTCCTAGACCAATGAGTGCATGAAGGAGACCTTTTTTTGAAGGATTCAGGTCAATTTGTTTCCCGAGTATGAAGAACTAAGAAAATGGAGCTCCCACCTAAAAAATCAACGATTACTTGAATCTAGTTGTCTTGTAGCACACATGTGTTTATGTATGAATTACTTTAAGAATTTTAAGTGGTTTTGGGTATGTACTTGATACAATGTTTTTATATGAATGATGATGAATGAGTATGTTGTATATATCTGAATATGTCTCCTTGTCTTGTGAAACTGATCTGAATATCTGAATATATATGCATAAATATAAGCTATAATATTATATATTGTAGCTGTTGCTGTATTTTACTTTAAAAAAACGATCTGAGGGAAATAAAACACACCCGCCATCTAGCGCCTACCATGGTAGTTCACGGATTAATTGTGACCATATATGTGTGACGGGCATATTTTGCATGCCACGGTTAATCTTTTAAGCCCGTCATGAAAAAAGATTTGTGTACTAGCGCTCGTATCATGTCCTCCTTGTCGCTTGGGTGAGAGGGAGGGAGTGTCTTGTAGGGGTTGGTTAAGAGGGAGGGGCCATAAAGAGAGAGGGGCCACCGCACACTAAGGGAGTGGGAGGGGAGGGTGTGAGTTACGGTTTGGTTGCTCGTTGGTATATATACAGGTACCCTAGTAATGGGCTTAGATGGGCTGAAACTAATTTTGGAAATTATAGATAGAAAGCTCATCATGATTATTATTAACCATGATGTTTTTTTTAAAAACACCACGGTTAATATTACAAAACTGTCACGTGAAAGGTCCTAAATGGCTAGAGGGGGGTGAATAGCCTAATAAAATTTTTACAAAATCACTAGAGCAACTTGTTAGTAAATAACAAAGCGTAAATGTGTTTGCTCTAGCTCTACTTGTCGGCAAGCCTCCTATTGACAATTCTAGTTGCTATGATCTCTAGTTCACTCAATTTGCTAAGTCACTACTTTACCAACTAGATGAACAAGCTAGATTACACTAAGCAAGACTAAGCAACTAGCTAGATTACACAAACTACACAAGCTCAAGATAAATAACAAAGTAAAGCAAGAGTGTAGAGAGATATACCACAATGTCGAGGCTAGTCAAACCAATCACCAAGATGATATCACAAGATAGACAATATGATCCCAATTACCAAGAGACAATCAATCACAAGAGATGACACAAGATTTGTTCCCCGGAGTTCACTTAGTCACCATCAAGCTACTCTCCGGTTGTGTCGACCTTCTCACCTGTGGGTCAAGGTGGAGCTCACTCCAAGCCAATTGCCTTTAGGCTTCTTGAACCCAAAGCAAATGAGAGGTACTCACCGACACGAGCAATGTATTAACTTGCAATTCGTCGTCCCGACGAGAATGTACGGCCCTCTCACAAATCACCGGAGGTGGCCAAGAACAATCACCTTCTCTTGCCAATGCCTCCACCAATCACCAAGCCGGCTAGGAGTGGTGCTCTCCAAGAGCAACAAGAAAACCACCGGCTCACAATGATCCCCAAGTGCCACTAGATGCAAAGATCAAAGCAAAGTGCACTTGAATCACCTCAACTCACTAGAATGATGCTCACAAGCAAGAGGAGTAAGGAGGAGGGAGTGTGCTCAGCTCTAGAGGTGTTAGGATTGATTTCAAATGACCAAGAGACCTCACATAGCCAGCCAAGCATGTATATATAGCCCCCATCACGAAATGTGGCCGTTGGGGGGCAAAACACACTCAAAACAGCCTGACCGGACGCTGCTAACCGGACTCACACGGTCACAACAGACAACCCGCCGGCCCACAAATGACACTCGCCTCATGCGTCCCGTCCCATGGATCCGGTAGGTGCGTCCCGGTCGAAGTTCCAAACCGAGACATGAAAAACATGCTTACGGAACTTCGATCGAAGCATCGACCGGACCGTCCGGCCGGATCCGCTGCGTTTCCTGTCGCGGGTCCGTCACCACGGGGTCGGCCGCGTCGAGCTACGAAAAATCCGTCGTTGTGTTGTTGTTCCTTCACCTTAGCTCCAAAACCGACTTCCGCCACTTGATTCTTGTTGCCGACACGTCGAAGAACACCCCGACGCCATGTGTTAGCAATTTGAAAACATTTTCCATCAAGCACGGAGTTAGCTCTCTAGGTTAGAATGCATGCAAATGATTTTGAACCTAGAGCCACATGAGGACCGATATGTACGATAGTTTTCCCTCTTTATAGTACGGCTTATCGATCCTATAATCACTCACACCCTCTATGGTGTCTTGAGTGTAAAATCAAAATGGCCCTATGGATATACCTTTGTCTTGAGCCCAATTTGATCCTCGAATCACTCCAAGTCGTGCACTTGATCATCATTTAGATCACCTCGACCCATCCACCATGACCACCATGCACCAACCTTGGCTTGACCAATCTCCAACTAAATCAAACACTTAGCATAGAGAGATTAGTCCTAGGATGTCACTAATTAGCTAAAACCAATCTAGAGATCTTCACACGTTACTCCATCAACCGTGGTGATTTTATGCTCTGCGGGCTGGCTTGCCGCACCTCGATTAATTGTATGGCGTTTTCATCAAAAACTGTCATGGTTAATAAATCCTAAACATCTTGCAATTTTTTTTTTTTTTTTGTAGTAGTGTCATTTAATAGACTATCTAATGCATAACACATAATATTAAGATCACCTAACAAACAGCATGCATAGCAGGTTTCTTATAAGTTGTCTCATAGCAACTCTATAATTCTTAAAGTTGTACAGCAGTGGTGTAATTGTTTTGTAGTCCTAAAATTTATCTTATGAGAGGACTATTTGGCAAAATAATGATCTCTTTCTCTTAGCTCGCTCCCTCTCCTCCGCATCACTAGAAATTCTATGTGGCATTGTATGATACGTAATTCTACGTGACCCTAGAAAACATTTGTAAGGGAGCGTAATGCCATCACGACCCCAATGAGTCTATTGAAATAATAAAAAAAAAGTCTAGATTTCAAAACTGTATAAATTGTAATAATGTTTTTGACTATTCCACATGTCATATGAAAAAGCTATCAACTAGATCTCATTGATCGTTACAATTTTGATACAAATTTATCTTCATCTAGGATTGTACCGGGCATGCTAGAGGGGCACACTTGCGATGAGGTTGGAGGCGGTGGCTAGGGTTGCGAGGAGCGGCGTCATGTCGGTGCTGCTACACGACAGCGGTGTGAGGGGCGGCGCTAGGGTTAGGCGTGGGTAGTGGCGGCGGTGCAGGCACGCGGGAGGAGAGGGAGTGCCGATGCTTGAGAGCTAGGGTTTAGTCTTTCGACTATTCCTTTATTGATTGCATGGTCCTAGTATTTATAGTCCTCACTAACTTTATAGTAAGCAAACTCTAGGAGATCCTTATAAGGTTGGATTCTCCGTTCCTATCTTTACAG
Source organism: Hyparrhenia diplandra (assembly GCA_015847255.1). Classification (NCBI taxonomy): domain Eukaryota; kingdom Viridiplantae; phylum Streptophyta; class Magnoliopsida; order Poales; family Poaceae; genus Hyparrhenia; species Hyparrhenia diplandra. The sequence continues at coordinate 354,825 of JADLZK010006939.1, read as the reverse complement.
ACTCTTTTCCTAAACTGACTCAGACTCGATATAAAATGCCAACAGGAGGCGGCCAACAGCAAGGCCTTGTAGAATTTGGCCGAGAAGCTTGAGATGGTCACCGACAACAAGAAACCCAAGGAGATATAAAAGATCCTTGAGGTGGACTTCACTACGTAGCATCTCAAGGTCATCTTCTCCAAGCTCAACGTGATGACGGAGGACCATGGTCTTCAACGATGTCTGCACCATTGGAAGAGAAGGCCAACCATTGCCTTCGAACTGGCGGAGTTGGCCGATACCCTTAGTAATGGCATTCCTCCTCCAGCCAAAAAGGGCGCTAGGGAGGAGGGAACAAGGACTAGGTTCTTTTTATTTTTATCAATAATAAATATATATTTGTGTGTTTTTTATATTTATATTTTAATATAATGAAACCGGCTATTATATATATGTTCATATTGTATTTTTTTATCGAATCAGAGGGGTCTCCTCATCTTTTATACTAAATGAAAGAATGTTTATGTACATAATATTACAGAGCTTCTAGGCTCAAAGGAAAAAAGAAAAAGTAAAGGTTACAAAGTGAATCTCTCCCGGCACTGATCAAAGAACTCCTCAAGGGTTTCGCTTTGATACACCAAGCCTAATTCTTCTTTAAACCTTTACTTCCAAAGGACGAGGTTCCTTTGTCCATTGTCAAAAATGATATTGTTCCTCGTCTTCTATATTGTCTAGCAGGCAGTTATGATTGTTTCTTTGAAAATTACGACGTTGAAATTGGCTCTTCCTTGAAGCAGCATGTCAAGTGGGCTAAGACTTAAATTCCACTGAATATGAGATTAAATCCCATCATCTAGTACTGAAAGGGCACTGTAAAAAGATGGAGCCAAAGTTTCCTCCAAAACTTAGTTGCGTAAAAACACGGAGATGTCTGGTGTCTCTCTGGTTTTTCTTCTTAACAAATTTCTTTACAATTTTTTTATGAATATGGAGGGACCAAAGTCCCTACAGTGATTTATTAAAAAGCAAATACACAGTGATCAAAGAACAATATAGAAGAACCAATAAGAGAGGAAGGGAGGAAAACAAATTACAAGCAACCTTCAAGAGACAAAGAAAGAAACAAAAGAAGATGAGAGCAATCGAGCACATCATTTCAAGTTCTTAATCATTGACAAAAATACTAATTACGTGTTGGTATTTAGACGTAGATTAGACCCAATGCAACTGACAGAAGTGAAGAAACATGTATTCCTAAAAGCAGTGTGATAACATTTGTATGTTCCTTGTGTTTAAATTAATGCATTGTTTTCTTAACAGAGGCGGGCTAAGTAACAAACCGACAGTGATACAGACGCATGTCAGGTGAAAAAACAACCCGACACTGTTAGGAATAGATGACTACCTGATAGTCCACTGTTTTTTCACTGCCGGGTCATGGATAGAGCCTATAATGATGTGTGCTTTTCATTGTCGGATGTTGGACAACCACGACAAGTTTCGGTTTTTGGAGCAAAGCACCGACAAGGAAGGGTCATCAGCGGTTCAGTTAATTCCGACACAGATGGTGGCGACAATGAAGGCCAATTTTGTAGTAGTGAAAAAGATGAAAGTTCATAACAGGCAATACAAGAAAAAAATAAGGAAAAACATCAACTTCAACGCAACTACCAACAAACCAATATCAGACAACTCAAACAAACATGCATGCTCGAAACCAGGATGGAAACAAGCTCCAGCAGTCCAGCATATATCATCAACACAGAAATTCTGTTATCAAAAGCAGGATTAATAACTGACAAGCTCCAACACATGGTCCTCATGTCCACTTTCCATGGAGACGTAACTCACTGGGAAACGCATAAATAAACCACTTTAAGCTTTCGAATAAATTCTTCCTCATGTCCGGGACCGGCTGATTTAATTTCCTTCAAAGTTAAAGCTGATATTATCGCTGGCCACCCTTTTCCCCACCACACCTGCCGAAACTTTGATCCCGCTAAGCTTATCCCCTGGCCTGTACATCATTCAGGTCCGCACTAGCTACATATATGGAGGCACGCAAGACGAGCAGCAAAGTGTAATCTAGCTAGCTAGCAATTGCTTCATTCCCGACCATGGCGGCCTCCGACGCCGACGGAAAGAGATCATTGTTCCGGCGGGGGCTGAACGCGACACGCCTCGCGTTGGCCTTCGCCGTGACGGTGGTCATCGTCACCATCGTCGTCTACGCCATCGTCGTGGTTTCCCGAGAGGAGCAGCTCGCTCTTTCGGTCAGCGGCGGCATCATACATGTGAGTCCACAATCGAATCCGACGCTGCTCGGACTCATCTTCAGTGTTCAAGCCAGCAACCCCAGCGGCCGAGTCCGCTTCTACTACACCGACGTCTGGGGCTTCGTCCTGCTGAACAACGGTACTCTCATGTTTGCGCGGTTCCCACTGGGTAACCCGAACAACATGGATGTCGCCCCTATGCAGATGGTGCAAACGGATGCGAATGTGGATGCCCAAAACTATTCCAAAATCTCTACTTACTTCGACGAGCTGCGCAACGATAACAGCAGCATTACTGACGCGATGCTCCAACTGAGTGGAACACTCACCGTCGGGCTCTACTCGGTGCAAAATAAGACCATTGACAAGCCAACCGTTTACTACTGCTATCCACTCACCATTGGCGCCGCCAGCAACGCCTCAGCGGACGCGGCTAAGGACGTACAGTGCCAGCCCGATGATCCTACGAAATAGCTGCATCATTATTCTTTTGTTTCTGAATGTATACACGTGTGATGATTGATTTTCTTATACTTTGTCCAACCACCAAGGATTTTACACATGTATTGAATTTGTACCAACTTATTATGCAAGTCAATGCAATTAGATGTGCCAAATATATTGACTACACCACTAAAAGAAATGTGTGGCTTTTTGGACATTTAGTATGACAACAAGTCATAATGTCACTATATCATCTGATTTATGACATTAGGTTTTGGACACGACGACTTAGTGACATGGCTAGTCCAACTTCATCCAATAACTTGTTACGTCACATATCCCATCAATCTATGACAGACTTTGTGTGTCACAAAGTAATTTATTATTCTTTTAAACATCACTAATAGATATCCATGTTGGCATGTTCCACCGCCACGTGGTCGGGCTAGGTGGGTCCATATGCTTTTCTATTCTCATTGTTTTTCCAGACATATTTCGGCCCATGCATGTTGTCTATATATTTCATAGCCCATGTTGTTAAATATGGCGCCTTACTTTATATAAGCATAACTACTATAGAAAAAAAAAAGCATCCCAGAATTAGCATTGGACGTAACCCTAGGCAAAATTAACCGACAACTGACAACCGAACCGAAATAACCAGAACTGAAACCGAAAGAACCAAAACCTAAAAATTTGTTTCCTAATTTGGTTCTAACTTTGAGGTAACCGAATTTTACTCGGTCAATTCGGTTCCAACCCTCGGTTAACCGAAATATTCAAATAAGCACATGAAGAGACGTACTGCCCAACAACCCATGAAGAGATATGCATCTGAAATGGCCATTGTCATGTCATGGGCAAATATATATATAAAGTTATACTGATTTTGGAAGATAAATGATGATAGATAGGCTGAGATACAAAAAATGTTTATTTTGCTCCAAGGTAAAAAGGTTATTTTACCTCAACCAGGCAAACTAACGGAAGGGCCAAATTCGCAGACAAATTTCGATACAGGGCTAAATAACAAAGTTCGACCAAAAAAGGGCCAAGAAGCAAGGGCAGTCTTTTCATAGCCAAAGAACCAAATCCCCCCCCACAGAATGGTCGCCTACACAAGAATTGACCTCTCACGTCGTAGAAACAAACTGACATACGACTAGACTATGAAGAAGTTAGTTCAATACAAGCAGTTCTACATATATATAAATCCACATATTAAGGAAGAAAAAATTGAGAAAGAACAGAAACATGGGAGCACACCACTGAACAGTGCTCTTTTTTCTTTTTTTTTGCACTCTAGACATTAATGATAATAGACAATCGGAACCTGTCATGAACCAGAATTGGGCCACCCCGAGAGTGGCTAGATGAGCCTGACACGGCCGCCGCCGCCCGAGGGGCCAAAGAGGCCTTGCAAGCGCAAGGGGCCGCGCCCCTTGCGCCGCCGCCTTCCCTCTCCCGTGCGATTCCCAGTTTGCTTCATATTCAAGTTAGGATTATCTTAGGTAATTTTTGGTGTGCAAGGGATATCTCATCTATAAGGGAGACCCTTATTAGGAAAGAATAAATTAGGATATGCTTGTAAAAGGTATTCCGATTGTATAAGGAAACCTTATAGAGATTGCTTAGATTACAAGTCCCACTTGTCGGGCTATATAAGCAAGAGGCATGTAATCTCTAGGGGATAAGTAAGCAAATAAAAAAAATATCTTTCACCTTCAGCTCCAACCGCCGCCGCCCAGCGCCCGCCCGCCGCCGCCCCCCCGCTGCTGCCGCGCCCGCCGGCCAAGGCGCGCCGCCACCGGCCGCCCCTCTCCTCCCCACAGCTCCTCCCCTCCACCTCGTTGCTCGAGCTGTTGCTCGTCGCCGCCGGGCGAGAAGCTGCAGCCCCGTGACGCCATCTCGGGAGCTCCAACGGTCGACGAACGGGTGTCAATTCCGGCCCAATCTAGCGAATCGACGTAACCATGCCATCGTTGTTATTAGAAATAGAAAATCCAATCCACTGGACAACTGTATCATAGCATTTTTCAAAAGGTACCCGAGCATGAGTACGTTCCACCTTATTTTTACCATTTTTGCATATATTTTCATCACTTTATAGGATTATCCAAGCTAGCAAAGGCAGAATCAGCCACTACTACAAAAAAGATTTGTAAGAACGACATTTTTTTTGTAGCAACGGGTGTAACAAAACCGCCCTGTTCTCAAACAAGCCGCCTTAGAAATCGATTTGTTGGGGCGGTTTTTGTTACGAAATTTTATAAATAGAGTTGATTTGTAGGGACAGATGAATGTCCAGCCGCCCCTACAAATCCATTTGTAAGGGCGGTCTATATTGAGCCGCCCGCTTCAAATCGACGCCGAATAATTTAAATGAAGTACTAAAATTGAAATTTTGAAATGACCTTGATAGAGAAATGACTAAAATAGAAATTGTAGCTGAAAAGTTATGAATCCTTGTTGTATGTTACCTTTTCATTTGAATTCATTTGATGCTTCTAAATGTGACAGATATACAGTTAAAATTTAAAATTGGATTTTTTTCAAATGATCTCGGATGGAGAAACTTCCACAGTAAGAGTTGTAGATCTTAAGAAGTTATGAAACTTTATAGTTAGTACTTTTTTTATTTGAAATCATCTTGTCATGCAAAAACTACGCTCAAATCTCTCAAGTTTGAAATTAAAATTTCATAAATGACCTTGGATGGAGAAACTCCCTAAATAAAAATTGCAGATCTGAAAAAGTTATGAAACTTTGTAGTCAACAACTTTTTAATTTGAATTAGTATAGGACCTCAAATAGTCAATTTTCACTCGGATTTGTATAATATGTGGGGAACCGAAATGAGTTATACACACACATAGAACTGAACCTCCGCGCGACCCCAACGACCACATACTCTAAACGGTGGGGGCGTCCCTTGATTAAAAAAATCTTTTACTATTTTTTTTTGAATTTTAAAACACGAAATCTGGAAATGATTTATAGGGGTGGCTCAATCACCAACCACCCCTTCAAATAAATCAGCATGGGCGCCTGGAAAATCACCCCTACAAAACTTGCATTTTTAAGAATAGTTGCTTAGGAGCGGCTAACAAAACCGCCCCTACAGAGCGCCCCAGCCGCGCCCTACAAAGCTTGTGTGGCGTAGTGAGCTAGCTTTTATTCTTTGTCGGCATCTAGTTCGTTTCGTGATATATGAGGTAAAGATAAATCATCGCATAAAATGCATAAAGCAAATTTGCCTCATGATGGCTTGTCCAACGTATATAGATGAGCCTTTCATAAAAAAAAAAACGTATGTAGATGAGCCCCACAGCCACAGCACAGGACGTAGGACAAATTGAATGGACACCGCAAGGGGCATATAGGATTAGCCAAGCCAGCAAGCGGAATCAGCTAGCTTTTATTCTTTGTAAGTAGGGAACGGGTAAAGCAGGACGCAGATTTTAGCTTGATATACAATCACAAATGATACTCAATTATCCCTTCCTTCATTTCGAAGTGTTGTAAACCAAATGATGCGTTCACCTTATCCTGGCAACATCGAAGGTTCCTCTTTTGTGGAGTCTCAATGTCTTTGGTAGTTATTCGTTTTCCTTTCCTTCACTCACAAAAAGAGAAGATAAAGTAGCACATGAGTTGGCTAGATTTTGTAGTTTTTGTCAAGATGAAATAGTAGTAACACAAAATTGGTGTTATAAGCAAAATATTACAATAGAGTACTATGTTGTAACACATAAATGGAACATATAAAGTATGTTACAAATATATACGCCTGTAGTAACATAAAATAATGTTACATCCAAGTGTTACAAAGATTCGAAGAGATATCATCCCCGAGACTCTTCACTTCCCCACACTCGCATTTGTCCCCTCGTGGGTGGAGCCAGACGTCCCTCGAATCACACTTCTGCTCGCTTGCTTTAACCCAACATGAGAAAGTAACTATCTGGGACTACAATCATCATGCTCTGCAGTTTTGGGACAGTAATCATTGACTATAAGAAATGGGCCTCAAAACGTTGGACACTTGATTTTCTTGCCGTTATGTATATTTTCTCCTTTTTTGTAGTTGTCGGGTACCAATATCGTGGGTACCCAAAACAAGCGGCAATTCGCGGCGGAGGCCCAACAACGACTTGGCCCAAACCAGCGTCGACCGAGCTCGGCCCGCGAGCTAATTCTCGCCGGGGCGAGCTCGGAGGGGCGGCCCGCGAGCTAACTCCGCCTTGCACGAGCTCAAAGCCCGATGGCAAAAACTCTCCAAGCCGAGCTCTTGGTCGCGCCCGAAGCTCCGCGGGACCCGCGAGCTCGCGGCCCCACCGTAGAAGCCGTCCGAGAGCTCACGGGGCTCGCGCCCCACCAAATGAAGCCGCCAGGGCGCTCACACGAGCTGTTGCCCTACCAATGGACCGTGACCTCAAAAACTGAGAGCCACCTCCGACTCGTCCCGACCCTCGAGCTCGGAGAGACTTAGGAACTCGCCCGAAGACGGTTCAGAGTCACACAGCGCCCAAGCCTTCATCCTCACAGGGAACCCAGGTTCGATCTCGATGCCTAGCTAGGGATAGTCGAGTGGAGTGTTGTGCGGCGGCGCCTCGTAGCGACCGTTTGTCGGTACGAATTACGGGACACGGCGTCTGACGGCCCGGATGTCGAATCCGCCTCGCCGGACCACAAGACGACAAAAACAATGATGGCTTCACAAAGCGTGCGTCTGGCGGGCAGCAAATGCACGCCCCCTCGCTGAGCCCCGGCGAGCCTCCCTCTTCCGCCATGATCGGGCGGGGAATCTGGGCATAATCTGCGGGGAGGAGGCCGGTATCCCGGCCATCGATGGGACTTTAGCCCCCCTAGGCACTCGATTCACGGCGTCATCGGGGGGCACGCCGCTCATAATAAACATGCCAACATAGGAAAGACAGCTCGGGGGGCTCGTCGGAACCAACGAAGCTTCGCCCGGTGGAGAGATTCCTATTCCGGATCAAACCTCGGGCTTTGCCAAGGAGGACCGCTACGACAAGACAAGAGTGTTGACACCTGTTATAGCATAAAATTACTAGTCAACTAAACATGAATAAGGGCTTAAAATGAATATCAACATAAGTCTAGGGGTTTAACTAACATAATTCCACGAGCTTTGGTGATTTATATCTTTTTAGGGATTAAACATATAAAAGCAGAGAAGAACGGTGAGAATCAGAAGAGTTTACATCCCATATGATGACAAGACTTAACCGTGAAGTAACTCAACCCAAAATGTGGACTAAAACACTCTAGAAGACACCAGAAGACACCAGAAGGAAGATGGCACGATTTGGCCACAAGACCCTGGCGGCCACCGGGGGCAATTTAGGGCGGCCGCCAGGCTATTTTAGCCAATTAGCCTCAACTTTTTATGTCGGTTTACCACCGACATTGAGGTTGTATCTACACCGTTATTGAAGGTCCGTTTGATCCAATAGTCATCGTTCATCGCCAAGGCCTATATAAGAAGACCCCCTGACCCCAGGGTTAAACCCTAACTCATTCTACTCATTATCTTTTGACCTGTTGGTCAGAGGTGTCCCAATGTGAGGACAACCTCTTCTTTCTAGTTCTAATCTATATTAGAAGATCATGTAGAACTAGAAGTATTAGAGTGAGTTGAAGAGCAAAAGTATATCAAGTTGAGAGATTAGATCTGTAGTACCCCATGAGAGAGACTAGATCTAATCTTGTTCCTAAAGCTAAAGTGTTGGTGATGGGAAGAGCTGCTGAGGAAGCACCGGACATGTCGGTGACTCCTCTACATCTTGTACCATCGGGATCAAGTCCCATTCGCACTAGCACTTGATCCCGAGACTTCTATGGTGGATCAACTCCTTATTTAAGTAAGTAAATGTTCTATTTGCTCTTATTGTTCATAACTCTTGTTTGAGTACTTTAATCTGTAGGACCCTATAGATTAGAGGAGTTAGCTTAGCTTTAGGCGTGGTGCTTAGACCGAGGTTGCTTGTGAATGCACCCTACATTCCGGGAACGTGTGGTAGTTCGTGGTTGTGACAGTACCATTGATTCCTTTGGAGGCCACCCCCCGAATGATAGGCCAAGTAGGACCATGTTACTGGAGGTTTGCATGTTCCATCCATGTTTTCTTTTGAGTACGTCCCCTTAAGACAATATCAACATAGCTTACACGGGTAAGAATTAGACAACCGTAGAAATCTCCTTATCTCTTTATCTTCTTCAGTTCCTTGATTGCTGCTCAGGGATTAGTTATATGCCTCAGTTATCTTCACACCATCCTCCCCTCCCGGATTCGATAATAAAACCCTCTTCCGGGTGAAATGCTCACCATATCCGTTAAACTTGCGGATTGTTATAAATATTTCGTAGGCTTATCAAATACCAACAAGCATTTAAAGGCGCCGTTGTTTGGGGAGAATGGTTCTTTGAGAAAACATTGAGTATAACTAATCTTGTACCATACCTTAGCGTAGTCTTTCTTTTTATATTTTCTTTTCTTTTTGTATCTTTATGGGATTCTCGGATTCCACACCTATCCTTATATTGCACCCATAAGCACTAGTTCAGGCCACTATAATCTATAGAACCTATCCTATCACCTAGCTATGAGCTGTGCCTAAGGTTGATTTAAATGATCATGAAACAACCCATTATAGGAGAGAATTCTGAAGTTAACCTCGGGCCAAATCCTATCCTTTAAAAAGGATAATGTATTTGGGGCTCATCCTAGAAAAGTTGTTCGCATGACCATCATGCAGTTTCTGGAGGAACTTTTCTTTCCTCTTCTAAAGCAAGGTTTGTCCTTGACAAACTCAGTGGGTTTGATCTTTTTCTTAAAATTCTTTCATGAACACCCAAAGGAAGAGAAGGAATCATCCTCTAGACCAAAGAAGAAGTTTTTGATAGCCAAATTATAATTATTCCAATCCCTTGATTTAGCTACCAATCCAAAATCATCAATAGTCCAAAAACCTCTCCAAGGGAAGAAGTAATTCTACCCTTGAATCTTTTATGGTGATGATTTTGGGAGAAAAAACTTCTAGCTTCACAGAGACCTTTGAGTGCCTATAAACCGAAAACCTCTTAGAGAAGAGTCTCTTAGAAAGCATCCTTATTCTTACAAAGGACATTGGGAGCCCAAGGATGGCATATCTAATGATGCCATAGAAGGAGAGCAAAGCTATCTAGAATCCATTCATATCTTCTTCCCTTCTATTTCGGACTAGATAACGTATCTAATCCCATCTTTAACCTCATCCTTGAACCCAATGAATCCTCTAGTGTTCTTTTTCTTAAATCCACCTACGATCCTAGAAATCCCAAGTATAAACATCATGAAGGATCTAAGGAAGACCGAGAAAGAGCATTATCATTAGTTGGAGAACATCCATGAGCATAGGAGTTACTTCCTAAATATTCTATCCAATCCTTGCCCATGTGAGCAAACTCTTGAATTAGTTGCCATCTCCAATCTTGCCACCTACAAGATCTCAAACCCTCTTGAGATAATTGTTCATAAGGATTTAGAAAGGGTGATTGTTGATCTTATTGGCTTGAATGTTGAGATTGGTGATATAAGGGAAAACCACTTCACTACCTTAAAACATATTTGAAGGTTTTCCAATGACGAGCTTTTTGTCCTAAAACAAGCACTCTAAGGGGAAAGAACATCAGTGTAAATCTTTTGCTATAACACCCCTTATGTAGTGAGCATAGAGATATAATTGTGAGGATATTCCTTCGTGTATTTTTGTTACTAACCATTTCAGGTCTAGAACAAAGAGAACGAAGGATGACAATATAAAGGTATGTCCAACCATTTATTGAGCAACATTGAATCACTCATATAATTCTTGCCATGTTGCTACCTTATCTTGGTTGTCGCTGCCCATAAGACATGCTCAATCTACAAAACAACAATCATGGCTTTCATCTCTCGTTTGAATAAATCTCTTTAATGTTTTCATGTTACCATTATCTACTATATTATATGGTTTGGTTTTGATGTACTTTCATACACCTTCTTTAAATTAGGCATGGTGCTTAGTTTAAGTTGTTTTCCTAAATTAAATTAGACAAGGTGTCTAGTTTGATTTTTTGAACTGAGGGTGTGTTGAGTTTACTTCTAAAGGTTTTTAAATTAAGCATGGTTCTTAGGTTAAAATGCCTTCCTAGATCAAATTAGACGTGGTGTCTAGGTTGATTTATGAGCTGATAAGTATGCTATAGTAGATGTTGGATATTTTGTGGACTAACCCCCTGCAGAAAAGAAAAAGGTTTCAAACAAGCTTGGGGAAGTCCCGAGATGAACTCACATTAGAGATGAAGCAAGAGAAAGAAGAGGAGTGCCACAAATAAAGTCTACAAACAAAAGCACTTACTCAAGGATGAACTCAAGAGTGATAGGCACATGCAAGAGGAAAGACCAACTTCATCAAGGATAATCCAATCGTGCTCTTCTTCCTCACATGCCCCCATCACTCCACATGCTTTGTTTGCAATATCTCTATTCACTATTGCTCTTTTCTACAAGTTTGAATGATTTAGATTCATGAAAAATCAAACTTAAGGTTCACTAAAATCATTCCTTTAGAAAAGCAAGATGAATACGGAAATATGAGATAAATGATCTATGCTAAAATCTTCAACCAAACTTTTTCACGTAGCATAGAAAGTGACCTTTAGCCCTAACAATACTATCCTCGTTACTACTTGTATATTCCTTTGGGTATGTGTTGTTCACCAATGATGTAGGAGTAAAACCATGAGAGGAGTAAAAAGGTCCTAGCACAATTCAAAGGAAAAGAAAGAAAGGGTGATGCAATAAAGGAGACAAGTTAGGAGCAAGATATACAAGAAGCCAAATGAGGAAAGCTCCAAGCAAAAGGTAATAATAACCACAAGGTGTTACAGTGTCGCCACACTCTAATAAAAGGTAACATCTTGAGGTAAGCTATCATCAACTAAAATTTTCCTAATTATGGCATATTCATAAAGAATCAAACATGTTGGAGTCAAACCCTAACCTTATCCATCCCGCTTAGCTTCGCATGTTTAGTTCTTTGTTCCTAAACACCACTCTCCCCCGATCTCATAATCCCTAACCATGTAAGCTAAAATGTTGCTCATCCTGTTCTCGAAGGTAGTTATAATCATTAAGCCGTTGATGCTTAATCTCTTGATCTTATCACCCTCATCATAAATGCATGAAACAGTTAAACATTAACTACGCCTTGTTTAATGTGCCTAAGTTAAGAGTAGAACAAATAAAGTTTTGGTTCTATTGGTGTTTTCCCACCAACAGGGCCCATGCACTTGATCTCTACCTTGTCTTTGCAAGCGGGACATACTTCAAGCACAACGTGGAGGAGTATGTCATTCCTCTAAAATTTTACAAGGAAATGCCCTGAACTCACAAAGTACGCACATTAAACAAGATGTTGCATGCTTCCACTTTCAAAGCTTCACTTCATCTATACCGAAAAAATTGACAATCCTTTCATGAGTTATATTTGTGTCACTATATAATATCTTGATGCAAATATACCTTTTTATTTTCAAAGGTTGGCCTATGGATAGGTCATTGGTGTACGCGAAATGAAGACATTAAGCCTCCAACATACAAAATATGAATGGTTTTATTCACTACTACAAAGACAGGATATAGTAACACCAACTTGTGTTACTATAGATTGGAAAAAGTGTTACTAACACATTTTCTTTTGCGTTCCAATTACCTATGTTACTATAGACTGATTTATTTATTGTAACACATATACTTGTCTACAGGAACATTTGTCTAGCGTTACAATGATTTTTGTTGTAACACTTTTTTTTTACTCTAGTAACACTTCACAATATGGTAGAATGCATTGTTTGCAACACATTTATTTGTCTATTGGAACATTTGCCTTGTGTTGAAAGGATGTCGGTTTTAACACTTTTTTAGTTCTAGTAACGCATCTACATTATGGTATAACACAATATGGTTTGAAACATATTCGGATTTTAGCACTTTTTATATCTATTGTAACACTTTTATTTCTATTGTAACATATTCGATTATGAAACAAATATTTATTTTGCCTATACATGTGGCACGAATTATTATATAATCACACAATAAGACACATTGTGAAATCACATAAACAACACATTTCCATAATCATACATGATCCATGTATTGTCCACAACAAATATATGGTCAAAAAAACATTTGTTTATACACATATGGAATGAAACCATACCATATCAAGTTCAAGCTTAGAGACAGTTTTTCAAACCCAAAAGGCATTCAACATCGCTTGTATTTACACATGAAAATCTAATTAGCTATGACTACAACTGCAAATAAGCTTCCACTCCAACTCTAGCTTCCTCCCCGAAAATATGCTCCACTCCACCTCTAGCTTCCTTCTGAAAAGATGATAGCAAACATTGGCATATGCATCAGTGTAGCTGAAATTGGATTATTTTGATAATAGCAACATGGACTAAATCCAAATCAAGCAAGGGTAAGCATTTGTTCTAACCGAGTAATTGTTCTAAGACATCCTAGGTGATTTTAGGACTTAAACTCTAATTCAATGTTAAATTGTGATGCCTATTCTAGTTACCAGCTGTAGTATTATATTAGTGCTGTAGTATTGAGCAAGTATGGCTTAAAAAATTAAAATAAAAAATTGCACTTCAATAGCATGCACCTAGTGCACAAATCATTGGTTAACATTTATATCATCCATCTAGTACTCAAATTAACTATGATTCATACAATAAAATAAGCTAGTGACCCAACACAAGGAAACTTACTTGCAAACAAGAGACTTATTCAACAGCCAACTATTGAATCTCTCGGTATTTCCACACCTGACTCCTCTACAAAATTAGCACACCACCTTAGAGAAGAAATATACATGCATATGAATTGAATTGAGTATAGATGTTCCTCCTAACCTTCAAAGATTTTCTTATTCCGGTTTTGTACCCAGACTTTTCTAGTAGTTTATTGATGGTATTTATTAAGTGCTAAAAGAATATGAAGGTTCATAAGCGCCTATGAATACCATTGTAGCTTTTCCCTAGGAGAGTATTCTAGAGTATCGTATCCACAGGGAAGCTTTGGCTAAAGAATCTAATAACTCACAATCATGCATCTACTAACTTAGCAAACCACTAGACTAAAGTGGGGGAGGTAAACGATATGATAGGAGTTATGGACAAAAACCACACAAGAGAATTCCATGGTAAATGTAAAGCTAGCAAGTTGAGAGGACAAATGGAGAGATCAAGGTTCCTATGTACTTCTCTATTACTTAGGTTCTATGATAGCAATTATACTAATGCACTTTGGAGCAACAGATCCTTTCCAACTCTCGAGAAAGACTGGGAAGAAGGTAGTTGGGAGAAGGCTGCCAAAAGCTCTACGAAACACCAATCCGAACGTGGTGGATTACATCGGCCTGACAGGGCTGTCACCCCTGGGGCTACCACAACTAACCGTGGGATTGAGCAACCTCAGGTAACCTATAGCCTAGACACCAAGTCTATACTACCTATTACAACTCTAGCTACCGCGAATAACTAGAGCCATCAATACGAGCGGAGATCCCATGCAATAGCATAACAACTATACTTAACCAAATAAATGAAAGTCATGGAAGTAAATAGAGAAGATAAATATATGAATCATAAGTCTTACAAAGAAAGGATACAAGACATACCAAACTCTGTAGACATCTCTAGAACCGGAGCGCAGCTCTCCTAACTCTCTAGTTACTAATCTATTACATTGAAGAGTCTAGCCCTAATTCTCTGGTGGAGAGGTTGTCCTCACATTGGGACACCTCAATGACCAACAGGTCAAGAGATATGAGTGGAATGAATTAGGGTTTCACCCTGGGGTCAGGGGGTCTGCTTATATAGCCCTTGGCGATGAACAGGGACCCTTGGATCAAACCGACCTTGAACAACGGTATAGATGCAACCTCAATGTCGGTGGTAAACCGCCATAGAAAGATGAGGCTGATTGGTGGAAATACCCCGGCGATCGCCAGGATCAGAGGCGGCAATCGCCAGGACTCTGTGTCACAATGACTTCTCCTTCCTCTTGGTGTCTTCTAGAATGTTTTAGTCCACTTTTCGGATTGAGTTGCCTCACGGTCAAGTCTAGTAATCGTATGGGATGCAAACTCTTCGGGCTTTTCACTGCTCTTAACTACTTTTATCTGTTAAGTCCCTGTAAAGATATAAATCACCAAAGCTCATGGAATTATGTTAGTAAACCCCTAGTATATGTTGATATTCATTTTATGCCCTTATTTCACGTTTAGTTGACTATTAATATTATGCTATAACAGGTGTCAACAAGTTCCCCCAGGCTTACCCTTTGCTAGGCCCTAGCAAAGCCAAACTTAGCAATAGATCAGGAGTTGCCCCAACGCTTTCACGCCTCCAAAGCACACATGCTTTCAAACAAAATTTCTCCTCCGTATTGGAATAAACCTTTTCAACCTTCAACTTACCCATATTACCTTTAACCATGGAGCTTATAGCCTTTTCTTACGATCTTGGGCAATTGAAAGATAGAACAATCAAGTTAAGCACCATGTCTCAAACTCTTTGTTCAACCTTCATTCTGGAGTTTTTGCAAGTTTTCAAAATAAAACTCAAAGTTCCTTTTGTATGACCCTCTCAAGTCTCTCATTTGTGGTATTTGTGGATCCTCACTTAGGCAATAATGTTGTGTTGCCTTTCTCTCATAGTATGTGGTATTTTTGGAATAAGGCAAAGAGGACACTATGTCTTCTTCTCTCTCACCCTATATCTAAGGCTTATATGTAGAGTTCATAAGTGAGAGAAAACTAAATCTACTTACTAAACATATATTGTAAGTTCAAGCAATGGATCCAAAGTCACAAGTCATGCATGTGCATGTGTAATGGAATGCTGTTGGTGTTTCTTACGCACACAGAGAAATCTGCAAGCGCACGGAAATACCATTGTAGCACTTCACCCGGTGGTAAGCGCGGTATCGTATTTTACACAAGGGCGGTCGCGCAGCAGGCTTTTTCTCTCGTCTGTGTCAACCTAAGGCAAGGGTTTGTTTTCTAATTGTAGCGAGGTATCTATAGGCTAAGTTTTCCGTGCAAAGGACTTCTAAAGTTTTCCGTGCAAAGACTTCTAAAGTTTTCCGTGCTAAGTTTTCTTAGAGTTCTCAATGACCATCATTCCTACCACTTGGATTGGGCTAACCCAATCGCTGTGTGGTACGGGATAAATTATCCCAGCGCAAAGAAGTTTGAGAACTTCCTTCTTCACGACTTCACGCATCGCATTATTGAGCCTTCTTTGGGGTTCACGTGATGGGGTACTGGAAGGGTCAATAGGTATGCGATGTGTGCGAGTGTTGGGCTTACCCTTTTAGATCTAAGTAAGGAATACCCGAAGACCGATCTGTGTTTCTCTAAGACGGCTATTAGCTGGGTAGTTTCCTGGTCACTAAGCTTATCGCTTATGATGACAGGAGCTTGTGAATCTCCGTTTAGGAAGACATAGCGTAGGCCTGGGGGTAGGGGTTTAAGCTCAACTGGAGGCCGAGTTAGCTCTTCCTCTTTGGGAAGTTCTATGAGTTCCCCTGATTCGTCCCCTTCTTCAATGAAGAATTGGGCGTCTTTTTCTAGGTCTGTTTCTGGGTTCTCATATAGCATAACTCCCATGACCTCCTCGGGCGTGTCATACTCATGGAAGGGTTCTGGTTACCGAGTTTTTGGCTCAAGTAACGGGATAGAAAACTTTTTCTTCCCGAGTTTGACATCTAAATCCCCGGATGATGATAAATCAAGAATCTTTTCCAAGGGATGCCCGATCAGGATGTCGAAGTCTTGGATATCAAAAATATGAAAATCCAAAGACAACTTGACATTCCTGTATAGGAAGATTTGTTCATGTATAACCTCACGGCTTTCACTGGTGGTACGTGGTGCTATGTGCAAGGTCCGTGCTGTGGGGGTTCTAACAGCTTCCTCGTCACAAGTTTGTGCGAAGGTTTTGGACATTATGTTTACCCCCACAGTAGGGTTATACATGACTTCCACCAAGTTTCCCTGATATTCGCAATGGATTGGTGTAGAGGGGCTACTTATCCGAATTTCTTCGAAAGAAGGTCCTTCCTCTCGCAACCATTCCGTGCTCATTATAGCCGTTAGCTCCTTAATAGATTCCCCGGAGAAAGAGTTTATCCAGGGGTTGTTCGAGTATAGCCGGGACAGTGGTTTCTTCCACTGCTCGTACCTTGAGGTGTCACCCATGAATTGTTCAATAAGGTCAACCTCAAAGAACGGGAGATCCTTGCATGGGGTCTCCTTGAGTTCTGGTTCAGGCGAGGGTCTCTCCATAGGTTTAATGGTCGACATCAGCCGAAGAGACTTCCTCTGGTTTCTGCTTGGGTTCTACTCGGATGGGTCCTAGCCGAGGAGTATTCTCAAGAATACGGTTTAGGAGAGCTTCTCCTTCCGCTGTGGTTTTATGTGCGAACGACCCCCGGCGGCCTAAATCAAGCGGCGAGGGCGGTTGCCTGTCCAATCCCACCCAAAATGCTGTAAAAGCACGTGGTTTGGTATGGGCCAGTGCGGGCGGATCGTGTAAGCGTGGTAAACCGGTCCCAGGCTGCACCTAAGGTTTCACCCTCTATTTGTTGGAAGTTGAGTATCTCTTGTCGCAGGGCCGCGATTCTGGATATAGGGTAGAACGCTACACAGAATCTGTTTCGCAGTTCTTCCCATTCTCCGTTTACCAACCCTACGTTATGGGCGTACCATTGAGTCGCCCTCTCAGTGAGAGAGAACGGAAACAACTTCCACCTCAGCGTGTCGTGTGTCATGCCTGCAATTGTCAGGCAGCCACAGAGCTGCTCAAACTCCCGTAAGTGATGATAGGGGTTTTCATATTCCGAGCCTGAAAAGGCTCGGGCCTGAACCATGGCTATAAAGCCAGGGCGGAGCTCGTACTCTGAAGCTGTGATTGGCTTCGCAGATTGGTGTGGTTCTACGAGCTCGCCCTTAGGAGCGGACAGGATTTGTAGGGTAGGTTGCTCCATGAGTAACAGAGACTCTTTTTGGTATTTTTGTTTAAAAGGATACTACCAGTCACACAGGTTGACTAGGCTCGAGATATAACTACGACAACCGTCCCCGGCAACGGCGCCAGAAATGCTTGTTGGTGTTTCTTACGCACACAGAGAAATCCGCAAGCGCACGGAAATACCGTTGTAGCACTTCACCCGGTGGTAAGCAGGGTATCGTATTTTACACAAGGACGGTCGCCGCAGCTGTTGACTTTTTCTCGTCTGCAGGTCAACCTAAGGCAAGGGTTTGTTTTCTAAGAGTAGCGAGGTATCTATAGGCTAAGTTTTCCGTGCAAAGACTTCTAAAGTCTGTTGTCTACTTACTTCGGGCACCGCCAACGCCCAACCGGGAAGCTTCCTAAGAATTAGCACTGCGCGCCACACCCAAACGTGGGGGGGATTTCGAGGGACGGACAAGGTTTGTCATGACCAAGCCGCCTACCCCCTCAACCGTGGGATGCGCCACAAAAAGGTAGGTGAACGCTAGTCCAAACACCACGTTTGCACTATTGGTCACAGTTCTTGATGTTGGCCAAGGTTCCCGGGTCAAAGAGTTCCTTCACCAAGAACTAATGCTCTTAACGAGACAATCTACCAATCCCGCAAAGTCTACAAATGCTAAGAAATATACGAAGGAAATTAAGTAGTGCAAGATAATCACAAGACTCCTTACCAAAGTGTAAGCGACTTGCGGAGGTACAAGCCGGGCGGGTGCCGACAAGTCCGGCACTCGTCCTCCTAGGAACCGCGGAACACCGAGGGGCAAACCGGCAACTCCCGGTAGAAAGAACAAAGCTTCTTTCTAGCTTTTCCCTCTCTCACTCTCTAGAATTTAGAAGAAGATATAGAAAAAGTAGAAGAAGAAGAACTAATTCTACTCTCTTGCACAAGTGGACTGGTTTCTCCTTTGAATTCTTGTGTAGAGAGGTGAAGGAGGGAGCTATTTATACACAAGGGGGAGGGGCCTAAGTGCTAAAAATACCAAAAACCGACCTAGGAAAACCTTCCATATCCGCCAAACCGACCATCCAACGTCGGTAGTGTCCGTTTTGGAAGGTAACAAACCGCCTCCCCCCGGGGCCCGAACCGCCTCGGCCCGGGGGTGCGGCCGCACCAGGTGGTGCGCACAAGACACCGGGGGCCGGCTTTGGCTTCGGCTTCGCAGTTTGGGCCTCCCTTTGCTGTGAAAAGTTGTCTGGGTGGTCTTGGCCCGGCCTGGTTTTGACGTTTTGTCCCGATTCTTGTTTGGGCTTGCCATTTGCTTCTTTTGGGCCTTTTTCTATTTATTGATTTTATTTTTTTTTTCTTTGTATTTTTGGCCCAAAGTGATCATTCTTGAGTTGGTACCTGCAAAGTCCAAATAAACACCAAAACTTTGGAATATGTTAGTTGAAATCCCTATTTCTAGGTTTTTTTTGGTGTTATGTTGACGGTGTTTAATTTGCGCTTGGTTACCGTCAACAAATGCATATGATGGTAGGTGTATGAGGCGAATGAAGCCTAATTCTACTTTGCTCCTGTAGAAAACATATCTCTCTCTTTAGGACTTAGAAAGTACTAGGGAGAACCTGGGTTGTATACTCTTTCCATATTTTTTCTCTTTCTATATATTTTTTTTATGGAGAGGCGGACATTTAAGTACCCATTGTTTTATTGCGGACACTTGTCCATTTTTTTTAACTCTCCTTTATTCTCTTTTTTTTTTTTTTTTTTTTTCAATACAACCCAAGTCTCTTTTCCGATAAACTTTTGAGAGATAGACAAGAGTAATGGAGCTTTGTAAGATGTTGGCTAAATGGATGGGTGTAGGGAATATTTTTGGTTGCTCTCTCCCGTAGTAGGAGTAGAACATTTTTGGTGGATATTTGGTGGATGCTTTATGGATGCGTACTTCAAGGGTAGAAGTAGCATAAATGCAAGTGGAGTAGAGTGGAGCGGGGTGGAGTGTGCATGATCAGCATGACAAGTTTCTAAGGGTCGACAAAGATTGAACAAACTCAATGCAAAGCAAGCAACCTATATATATGTCAAAGGGTTTTCCTAATCTAGGGAGCATGTATATATGGCTGTGGTAGGAGGTTTAACACTCTTGTCACACAGAACTTATCATGTGCACTTTAATTTTTAAAAGATAAATCTCCAAAAATTTAGTATCACTAGGAGTAAGATAAATAGCAGCTCGGACTCTCATATATCATATCCGTCAATCACCTAGACTTCAGAGCAAGCATTTGCTACCCACATGTTTTTTTTTTTTTTTTTTTCGTTCAGAGCAAATCTCAAGTCAAAGCAGTTGCATTAAAAAGCTCGAGAAAATTAAGCTTGAAAGGTAGGTACTTGAAAGGAATTACGACGGAGCAACTATTCATCATCTCCATGACTAGAGATTATCTTCGAGTTTATTTATTCTCACACTCTAATAAAGACTCTTTTAATAAAGAAAGACTCTTTTTATTTGGTTTCCTTAGTTATGCATCTTTTTATTTCTTTCTAATAAAGCAAACAAATCTGCTAATATTAAATAAGATAAAGAGATACTTATCTAGATACATGGGGGTTGCCCTCCCCCAAGCCGGGATGTTGACATAGTCTTTGATGATGATGTGGAAGTAGAGGTAGACAACGGCGATGGTGTCATTCTATCATTTCTCTTTTCCTTGAATCTGCTGAAAATAAACAACAAAGCTAGTGGAACTAGTTAAGCGTCGGGTCTTTAGCCACTTAGCTTCTTGTTGCCAAGGATTATGATAATTCCTTTAAGACAATAGTTCAAGAAGATATATATATTTTTTGATTTTCTATGCGAGATAAAGATAATGATGCATGCATATTTATTTTATTTTTATTCCACTATAATAAATATCCTTGTGGGTTGTTACACACCACAAAATTACTCACATGGGGCTTAGAGTTTTCATGTCTATGCAACAAACAAATATTTATTTTCTTTTCTAATGCAAGGCTAGTGCTATAATGTAAATATGCTAAAGGAAAATAATTATGCAATGTAAGGAGGTAAATATGCTATGCATATAGATAACTACCGATCTTACCTTTCTTTAAAGGGTTCAGTGTTTTAAGTCCTCGAACGAGACTTCTTACCTTGTCGCTTTCCTTGAGCGTATTACCCGATCTTGACGGTTGTGCTCCTTGAGATGGTGAAGGATGACATCACCCATGTTCTTTGCCTTATGAGTTGGAGTGAAGCATTGATGTAGGCAATGTCTTGTTTAGTGTGCATGCTTGTAAGACATTCACCTGTTGAATTTTGGAGAGACTAATAGGCTTCTCCACCTTTTTGCTCAAAGTGTGTCTTGCTTGCAAAGTCAAGGTAGAGATCAAGTGCATGGGCTCTGTTGGTGGGAAAACACCAACAGAACCAAACTTCATTCATTCTTCTCTCAAGATGTTACCTTATTATTGGAGTGTGACAGCACCGTAACACCTTGTGGTGGCCCTTTCCTTCTGCTCGAAGCTTTCCTTCTTTAGCCTCTTGTGTATCTTGCTCCTCACTTATCTCTTGCATCATACTTTTTTTCTTGTTCTTTACATTTAGCTCCTCTCATGGTTTTATTCCTGCAGTATTAGTTGACAACATATACTCGAAGGAATATACAAGTAATTGTAAACAAGGGTAAAATTGCCATGGAGCTAAAGGTTGCTTTTATGCTAGACAAAGTTTTGGTTAGATATTTTAATTAGCATATGTTCACTATTACTATTTCGTAGTGGGAAATTTTATTATACCTTAAGTTTGATTTTGATGTATGACATTTATTAACCATTCAAACTTAGAGAGATAAAGTAATAGTGAGTAGAGGGATTGCAAACCAGCATGTCAGTGACGGGGAGCTTGAGTAGAGGAAGAGTATGTCGGATGATATTTAGAGGAATTGACCTTCCTCCCCATGCTTGAGCCTTCCTGTCACTTGACACTTTAAGTGTGAATGCTGAACCATCCCTAATTGTGTGTTGCAATCACCATATCCTTAGACGTTGTTCATCCTTTATTCGTGCAAGTTTAGTGACCAAGAATACCCGAATGGAACTTGTCCTAGGAACATGTTTCTTTTAGCATGAGCCTTCATGTGCTCAGATATATATTATTATATATATATTTTTTCTCTTTAGAACATAAGACAAAAGTTGGATACAAATATGAGATTTATATTCACTTACCTATCTTTGATATTCTTATGGCCCTATTGCTTTGTCCATCCTCTTCCTTCGAATGAGAGCTTTTCTATCATGTTGTATGACACTCTTCTTCATTGAATGGACATAGCACAAACTATTTTTCTACAAAATATTAGTGGACACATACCTGAGGGAATATATAACATGGTTGAAGCAGGGGTTATTGTCGAAGGTTCGTATGATTTCACCTATGCTATTCAAAAGATGGTTCTTTGCTTATGTTTTAGCATAGATTTTATTCATCTTGTCTTATACCAATTTTATTTGTGGCTGCACTTTAGTATACATATCAAGGCAAAGGTAACTTGTAGCTGTTGACGTTTCTTAACGTCGCAGAAGAATCCGCAAGCGTACAGAATTGTCGTTGTAGCTTTCACCCGGAAATATTCAGGGTATCGTATTTTCCACAGGGAACGGATGTACTTTCTCCTAACTAGTTCGCCCAAGGACACACAAGGCCAAAGATGGGGAGGATTAGCGAGAAGGATCCCTACACCTTTAGGGTCTATGGTTAGCCAGTCTCCAGAGCTACTTGTTCACTTCGGGCACCGGCCCTCGCCCAATACCGGGCAGAGTCCGGCAATTAGCACTACGTCACACCCGAACAGGGAGGGATTACAAGGGACGGACAAGGCTGTCATGACCCTGCCGCCTACCCTCACGACCGTGGGGTGCTTCACAAAAGATAGAAAACCGCTAGCCCAAACACCACGTCTACGCTAGTGATTATCACTCTAGTGTTTGCCAGGTTCCCTGGTCAAAGGTTTCCACCACTAGAGTCCCACCCCGAAGGAACGACTATCGACCCCGCAAACGAGTAGATAAATCATGGATAAACAAAAGACAATAAAGATTATCAGAACCGAGGATGCTTACTTAGCCAAGATCTCGTGAGGGAGCTAAGCCCGAATCCACCGAGGTGCAAGTCCGGGGAGACACCGACAAGTCCGGCACTTCCCCGCTCTCAGCCCTTCACATCTCTCCTCCCCGATCTCTCTACTACTTAGGTAGGGCCTAGACCCATTGGAGTGAGGAAGAGGAGTAGAGGGCAGCTCTAAGAGAGAGCTCTTGCCTTGGAATGGTGTGTGGAATGAGGTAGGAGAGGCCCTCTATTTATAGGAGAGGTGGAGGGGGTATTTGCATATTGTTTGGTGCATTGAAGGTCTTCCATGCGTCCAGGTTCTTCCCTCCCGCGCTCCCGAGGCGGTACAAAGAACTCCTCAACCGACACTCGGGCAAAAAACCAGACAAGAACCGGCCTCAAGGTCGTCGTGAACCGCCCCCCGAACCGATGTCCAGGTGCGCTGTATGTGCTTCGGAAGAAAACCGGGCACGGAGGCGAGCAAACCGCTACGCGGTTCAGCGCCTGCGGGCGTGGCCCGCGGAACCGCCATCGCCCGCACCAGCCCCGAGGCCGCACCTGTCCTCGACCAGGCGAACCGAAGCGGGAGCCGACCGCTGGTCGCGCGGACGCCAGCGCGTGTTGTGCCCTGGACGCCACGTGGTGTTGCCGCGTTGGCCTGCTCGAATGCCGCGCGTGCGCGATTTGCCCGAGGGAAAAACCGGCGCCGACAAGGTGGGTCCACGGGCGATGGCGCCGGGCGCTTCGTGCGCTTCCGTGTCGCAGCAGCGCGTGTGCCGGCAGCGGCGCCACGCGGCACGCCCCGACGGGCCGGGCGGGTCCGATGGTGCCCCGGTGGGGGACAACGCCATACGCCGGGGGCCCGCTTCGTCGGTCGGTGTGCCCGAAAGCCGCTGCCGCTGTGGTCGCCACGCGTCGGTCATTGATTGGCCCGCATGGTACTATTTGGCGCACACGTGGGATCCATCATTTCATGTGATTCTTGTTTGTACAATATCTTTTTCCATCCGGAGTCCAAATATATCAAGTAATATATCCATTTCGATCAGCGCGACGACGAGCTCTCCGTGATGGTATACTTTGTTTTGCCATATAAGATACTTTTTACCGACGATAAATGGAGAATTCCTGCATTGTTCTTGAAAATACCAAAACTCGTGGAACTTGTTAGATTTAAACCCTACCACTAAGTTTGGTGGCCAAAAGTGAACGTTTTATGCAGGTGTTGACGGTATAAAATATGTAGTTAACGACCGTCAACAAACTCCCCCACACTTAGTACTTTGCTCGTCCTCGAGTAAAGGCTTAGGACTAAGCTGGGTCATCTCCTTCATTTGTAAACCTGCATACAAGTTATTCCAAGCTTCACCCTGCATTTATGAACTTTTTGATGTGTCTACCGTGTTAATCTTGGGTAATTGAATTATAGAACAACACGGATTCAAATCCCCTTGCTTCAAATAAGTGCAGGAACTTGGGTTTTCATTTGATTTTGAAAATGTAAATGTAGCCTTGCTCCTCAAATGATTCACTCAGATCACTCAATTTTTTGTAGGTGTTGATTCCTCACCAAGGCATATCGAGTTTTTCCTTTCTTTCTTTCCTACTTCTAAAAAGCTTATGTGGATCTTTGGGTAGGGAAAGAGATGAAGGCATACTTACTCTGCATATGTTGCTAGGTCAAAGCTCGGATCCGAGGAGAAGGATGGCATACCCCTAGATCAAGAAGTGCATGTGTGTGGATATATCAAGGTGGATCCTATACTATACTCCTTGATATGAGTGATCTCTCTATGAAACTTTATTCTTGAGAACATGGCTATCTTTTTTGCATGAGCCTTCATGTGCTCATCTT
Organism: Hyparrhenia diplandra; assembly: GCA_015847255.1. Lineage (NCBI taxonomy): Eukaryota > Viridiplantae > Streptophyta > Magnoliopsida > Poales > Poaceae > Hyparrhenia > Hyparrhenia diplandra. The sequence goes on along the minus strand of JADLZK010006939.1, from coordinate 330,064 downwards.
TTTTTTTTTTTTGAATTTTTCATGCGACCTTCATGTGTCCCTATATATATATTTTTTTTCATAGCCATGTCTCTTTGAACGACAAATATATATAGAGAGATCACTTTCTGGTAGAGCATGGAGTATTTTATTTCTAAGATATCTTTTTTTTGTCTACTCCTAGTGTAGGAGCAGAGCTTTTTGTATGGTGGACGGAAGCATGTTTTAGCGTATCCCCAGTGTAGGAATAGCTTATATATGTGGAGTGTACGTGATCTTGATCTTGGGGGCATGACAACTATCTCAACAAGGGTCAACAAGACTTGACACAAGCTCAATGCAAAGATAAGTAACATATGTGTAAGAGTTTTTTGCACTTGATAAACTTGATATGGCTCGTAGGAATTTGCATATCATTGAGGAGCATGCTATTTGAATTTTGAATTTTGAAAACAAATCCCAAGTTCATATAAAAGAGCAAGGTTCAAATCATCCAGCTATATCACATATTCCAATTACTTAGATAACATGGGGTCCCTATGATAGATAGTTCACAAGGCATAGGAATATTAGCGAGGAATAAAGAGTATGCAAATTTTCATCAAAGGATAGCATGGAGATGGTGCATCCAAAATTTGTTTGTCTTTTTAATTTGTTCATGTTTAAACTTCAAAACCTTTTGGGAGATGTGAGAGCGAGAGAAGCACAAACCACCGCTTGAAGAAGAAGGAGTTTTATGGTAGTTGTTTGTCTCATCCTTCTCCATCGTGAGTGGCTCGATGATTGTGCATTGTGTTGGGGAGATCTCGAAGTTTGTTCATTGTGTTCGGGAAATCTCCCCACACTTGGTCTTGTACCTGTTTTATTCAAAGAAAGAAAACAAGACAAAAGAAGAAAAACACATGGCTCTATCAGCATGAACACCGTGGAGCCTTTATTGAGAAAAACTTATTATTTTATTTTATTTTATTTGCTCACATCAACATCAGCTACTCAAGCAAGGCTAACATAAAAGAGCAAGAAAAAAACAGTCTTGACTTATCTCCAACATAAGATACTCCCATAGATCATGACAACAAAACTCTAAGTTCATTAACCAAACTCTAACACCATGTCAAACTTTTGATTAAAGGAGATCATTTTACCCTAAGCACCATGCTTAATGCAAAAGACCTATGGATGTACCGCATGCGAGTCCATTCCAAACTAGAGCATATGACATGGCACGGACAAAGATGAACTTTATTTTCATGGAGACAAAAAGTGAGTGACTGAGTTGGTGAATGTTTATTTCCTTTGCATACCTAGGTATACTTACCGCAACAATTTTGGATGTAGCATTGAAGTTGTTGCCGTAGTTTGCATCGTGGGTCTCGCCTGTGTGCACCTCAAGGCTAGGCCACACACACGTGTGCATGGGCCATGGGTCTTGATGGTAGCCGCAAAGGATGAGAGACAAACCCTTCTTGCTCGTGGAAGCAATGATGGGTGGAGTCAGGCGGCACTTTGGTATGTATCGTGACCATGTGGGGCCAACCTGCCTCTCTTCTCTTTATTATATTTTTTTATTCTATTATATATATGTATTCTTTTCAACAACACTTTTTTTTTTCTCTTCTTTTCTCTCTTTTTTTTCACTTCTGTTTTTTTTTTTTTTTTTTTCTTTCTTTTTTTCAAAGAAGGCAGGTGACATTATCTTTTATTCACCATCATTTTTTTTGTATGACACCTTGGTGTATGGAACTTGAGGTTGTCACCATCTTTCCCCACACTTGGACTTTTTGTGTAAAAGTCAAGTGTGCAAAGTCCGGTCTCGTGATGGACGGAACGGCGAGTTTTTTATACTACTATCAGATTTCCCAAAAAAGTTTTGACCAAAACCTTTTCCAACAAATACTACGGACTCATACGCCCGCCAGAGGCAGAGCCGGTCGGGTGGCAACGTGAACGCTTCTGGTTCCTTGTCGTAGAAGCGCGTCTGATTAATTATAGACGAGAGAGACAAAGATACACCGCTGGCCCCACAATTTCAAATACCTAAAAAATGTTTTAACCGACAAAACCAAAAATCTAAATTAAATTCCGATTACACCATTAAATTTATTTCAATTAATTCTTCAAAACCAGATATCACATGGATATATTTAGATAAAATTACAAGTGGGCCCACACGATGGTAGTTGGGATAGAGTCCGGACAAACTTTTTTCATGGCCAAATTCCTAATTCTCCCATAGTCCTATTACTACTCTAAACAATGTTTGAAAATTTCGTAATAGACACAAATTACAAAATTCTTTTACATTAACCGTGGGACCATGGTGTCTCAGATTTAACACTCTACGCTTGCCACCTGCCTTTCCTTTATAGTCTACTATGGGCGCTTTTTCGCAGCCTCTCGTCTCTTCCTTCTCCCATACTACACCTCTTCTCATACCGTACTAGTAGTACTCTTCTCACCTCTTCTCCGTCCCGACTTTCCAAACTCATCTCAAGCAAACAAGAGTAGAGAGCGGTCCGACACGAGGATCGCCTCGCCGCCTCGCCTCGTCTCCATCCCGGGCAGGTGCACCTCTTTATCACATCCATGCAAATGGATATGGTTTTTCATGTGGTTCTAGAAATAGCGAATACAAGTTTTTTTTTCTTTTTGGTGGTTGCAGATCCGGGGTCCGTCGCGGAAGCACATCTTCTTTTTTTTTTGGTGGTTGCATATCTCGGGTCCGTCCGCGGAAGCACATCTTCTTTTCTTTTTTGATGGTTGCATCACGGGGGTCCGTGGAAGCACATCTTCTTGGGTAAGCATCAAATCTAGATTGTAAAGTGCATTATCCTTCCTTTTTTGAAGGTTTTTTGAATGGCTCTAAAAAGGTTTTGTTTTTATCTTGCATATCTGTGTGTCTCATGCTATAGCTTGTACAACATTGCTCAATAATTTTGTTGTCTAAAATACTTTTTTCCGATTGATCCTAGGTACAAACCCAAAGACCCACGCGAGAGATTATAAAAGGATGGGAGGCGTGAAAAGCACATCCCGGTTTGTTGTGCTCCTGTTCGAGATTGGCAACCACAAGTGGCGTGCTCCTTTTTGATATTTGCAACCACCTCTGCCTTTGCCATCTGCAGCTCCTCGGCTGGCCTCGGCCTGTTTCGCCTCTTTGAGCTCATCATTTAGCAGGGCTATTGCTTGAGATGCGCAACTTGTTCCTCATGTTGTGCCTTGGCCGCCGCAATTGCCTACTTTTGATGCGCAATGTTAGCTTCATGCTGGGCCTTAGCTGCGCCCTCCTACTCATCTACGCTGCTGGAGTAATTTGAAGATAATAAATCTTGCGTTCTAGGCCCAAGGTGTGGTGCGCTACAAGTGAATAGTAGCAGTCTCTACCTTGACGTGCACATTAGGGATATGCATCCCATGATACGAGTATTGTTGATCTTTATGAGCATCCATTGTGTGCGACCAAGCATATTACGACTGTGTTGCTTGTAAACTCGTGGTCATATATTGTACATTGTGGAGAGTTTACAATGGATGGAACTTCTACTCATGTGTCAAATTTGATTATGTGAACGCCTAGCTTGTCATCTTTTTCTTTTGTCATATTTTTAAAATTGAGATGCCGACTCCATCGGACTAATGACGTAACTTGTTTGTTTATCAGGGCACTCGCCGCACGGTTGATAGTGCAGTTTTTATGGTTTATTGAAACTTTGCTTTGTCAAGATGACCGCCTCCAGCCGAACTGATTTCTTTGTGTACACATCCGTAGTGATTACTTTGGTTGTGTGAAGGCTAGTGTTGTCGATGCATTCTCGCATGTCCGATTGAGCTTTATCATGGCAATGAAGCAAGACAGGTACGGTGCCATTCATCCGATGTCGACACCACACTAATTAATGTGATCGATCTTATGTCGTTCTCGACTTTTGTTGATGATGTAGTATCTAGCTAAGCTAGTATTAAAACTATCTTTGATGATCGATGCAAACTCGATGACTGCTTGCTCAATTTGATAAAATATATGATGCTAGTAGCTTGTTCGCATAAATTGTTGACCACACATACATATGCTTCGCACCGATGCCGGATACAAAGCGATCGTAAAAATACGTATATATTATTATATTGAACTTGTTGCCCGTGGGACCATCTTGTTCCGTGTTCGCATCCCAACTCCACTCGCTCTGCGTGGGGAGTGGACGAACAATACCGACGGCCCGTTGTGAACAATTTCGCCCTGGGCCAAACTTGGGCCGTGAATTTAACCCGAGGCCTGGCTGCTTAAGAATCGACGACCTTAGCGGTCCGATCAAATAGATAGATCCAAGATGAAGAAACCTAGGATCGCCGAAATGGCGAGTCATCCGCCGCATCCATCAAAACCAGCCTTCAAACCCTGTCCGCTAGCTCCGATCTTATCAACAACCTCCCAGACGCCATTCTCACCACCATCATCTCCCTCCTACCAATCGACAACGGTGCCAGGACGCAAGTATTATCCACCCGGTGGCGCCCCCTATGGCGGAACTCTCCGCTCAACCTCTCGCGACGGTGACATCAAGCTCATCAAGCGCAAGCGCCAAATTATATTTGACGTCAGACGGATCGTATCTCGGATCATCTCCAATCATTCAGGTCCTTTCCGCACGGGCTGTCCCTTGGTTGGCAAAGAAGAGACGACATTTATCCCGATCTACAGTGTCCGCTTCAATCCCCTAAATCTCGATAGCCTTGAGCATCTCAAGCTTTGGAACGCATTCACATATCTGGTGCCGGAGCCGCCGGCCCAATTTCTGTTATCCTCCTCCCTTTGCGCTCTCACCATCGTGGATGATAGACCTGGACCTAGACTACACCATGAGTACGCCAAGTTTCCCTTTGCGATTTAGATAGTTTACATTTCGCCAATATGAAAGAGCTTACCATCCAAATGCGATGGCTATCGGGACAAAAATGCTCCATACGCTTCTCTCCAAATGCCCTATACTACAGAGTTTGGTACTGTCCAGAAATGTCGGACTTTCTTGCATCCGCATAACTAATTGTACACTTAGGTTGTTTGGTCTTTCTGACGAAGACTTATCTGAGTCTGAGCAAATTCTGAAAGAAGTGGTGACTGAGGATGCTCCTGTTTTAGAAAAGCTATTCATTGAACGCCACCATTACTCTGCCCCCCAGACTTACATTGAGCCCCAGTCTCGGCTGAACGTTCGCATCCAAATGGCTCCAAAGCTTCAGTTCTTGGGGGCCCTCGAATTCGTGTGACAGAGCCGACCAATTTATAAGAAATCAAGTATAATTTGCAATCACCGAAGCAATACGCAGTCTACACTTGAGTCCATATAAACCCGGTATTCCGGAAATCTCCGAAAGTGAATTCAAACTCATCAACAGTACAACCAAGATCGTTGAGCTCAGTAGTTAAAATCCGCAGGTATCTTAAACCAAATTTGAATATATTATAATCAGAGTGCGATGTACACCTTTATTTCAAAAGTAATTCAGAGTGCGGAAGCAATAGCTTTCGAAAGCAAAATAGTTGTACAACGGAAATCAAAATAAAATAGATAGTGCCAACATAATGTCAACCCTGTAATAGCATGAGACAGGAAATATGGAGACTCTGCCATGCCCTAGGCATTATTCTTCAACCACAAAGAACAACACAATCAAGAATCATGCAAGACGAAGTCACCCGCAATAGTGGGATTTAACTCGTGAGTACTCAATTGTACTCCGCAAGACTTACCCGCCTTAAACCAGAAAATAAGGAAAAGACTCAAGGATTATGCTTGGCTTTATCTCGAGCCGGGCCGACTCACATTTATTTTAGAAATAAAGTTGATTAGTGCGCCTACACATACTACTCAAAGTTCTTCCAAGTTAAAAGGTTCTTATTAAATACATAAACTATAAGTCCTGTAGATAGTCAAGATTAAAGGCATATGCTCACGATATATAAATAACAAAGATAAGTAACTTGATCAACATTTTATCATCGCAAAGATGAATAAGTAACCATTATTGTAATATTAAGACTACGCTGGGCGCGGAAGCATCCCGGGTTCTCACCGTCCAGAGAGATGGCGATTCGAATCGATTTGCAAACCAGGGGCGAGTACCCAATCACAAACCAGAACTACAGGCCGCAGTAGTTCCGATCACTTCCAAGGTGTTAGGGGACGTATGTCTTGGACCCGTTGGCAACCCTCCTCTCGAGCCACCAAGTGAGCGCAACGAAGACGACGCCGTGCGCATCCGCTTGCGCCCGATCAAACCCAACCTACCACGCCTAGGAGGGACGTTAAGGCGTACAAGTACCAGCCCCTAACAATCTCACAAGCTTCGTGGCTCACGACCCAAATGGAGCCTACTAAATGATTGGTACGCTCAACTTCCGACCGCCTTCCGACAAAAGTACCAGTCCTCTAATCGATCGGATGGAAAGACCACAATATCCATCCGACCTTAACATGTTTTATTAATCAAGTTCTCAAGAAGCAGCTTGTTAGTCACCCATGTGACTAACCACAAACATCCTCTCGACCTGGACCGAAATCACTGCCTATTGCAATCATTATAACTGAGCATTTAACCTAGACTCTGCTAATAGGCTAGGGTAACAACTTCAGCAAGGATATCTGTGCATGAGCGGTTTCGACCATTTCCTATACTTAATGCAGCAACCATTAAAAGGACTCAACAAGTTAAATTCAGAAAGCATAGGGAAGTTCAAAGATGCACCGGGGCTTGCCTTCGAAAAAGTAGTAGGAAGAAGAAGTTAGGGCACTGAAGCTGGAGTCACGGTCCTCCTTCTCCTGTGGGGTCTTTTGGCTGCACTCCGAGATGATGAAGGATGGCCTTCTCGCTCCTTGATCTCCTCCCGAACTAACTCCTCCGATCCTGATATGATGCATGCATATGCAAGAGTTAATATTACGAATGCACCGAAACATACTTGCATATGAATAAAGTAGAATGATGGATGAATGCATCATGATGTATGATACTAGTAAGTGCATATCTCTTCTGTAGAAACACGATTATAACTACACAAGAACCCTAATAACCTACGCCAAGCAAAACACCCTATTCCACTAAACACTGAAAATGGCAGCTAGACATGCCGTTACTAAAACAAATACACAGGAGTTCTATAACTCCAAATGCAGCAAACGAATACTCGTTGGAAATCTAACAAAATTACCTACAAATCATTCAATACACTCTCGACCAGATCTAACATCTACAACCTCGAAAACAGTAAAAACAGAGGCTCTGCTTTCAGTCAACCTACAACTTGCAACACTTATAACTTGCAAACTATCCATGCAAACTTTACCAAACTTGAACAGCAAGCAGGACAAGTCATAATCTACCAATTAAACCTACTGGTCAAGCCAAAAGACGAATTAAAGCACATAAAATGACATTCCCTAAAGATGCACTACACATGCACACTTCAATATATAAAAGCTAGGATTAATAAATTGACCAAACGCACAAGACCAGCAAACTAACCACACTAACAGGTCCTTATTATAATAATAACAAACAGTACATCACCCAAACATTATCACCATACTATTTACATGCATTTCCAATGCATTTTCCTAGCAACATAAATATGATAAATATGCAAACACCTTAGAAAATCCTACAAAAATTACAGGAGCATTCTAATGGTCTAACATGCCTACCATAAAAATTTCATGGCAAACGCATGCATATACTGCCCTACACAAAAATAGCAAGCTAGCAATACAACTAGGCATGAAAAATACTTTGTACTATGAAATATATGAAACTGCCTAACCATGAACATGAAAAGCTACATAACAGTAACAAATGCATGTACAAAAAGTAGCATGGCAAAACCCTAGTAATTATTTTTCTATGAACTTCCTAAGAAAGCATGATAAATAGCACATATATCAAAAATCACATTTCCACAACATAACACATCATGCATGATATTTTTCCTGCACTCTACATGCAAAAACATGAACATTTTGTACAGGAACCACTATTTTATCATGCACCAAGAATTAGATATGCATTTCCCTATTTCCATGGCAATTAAAGCAAGAAATGTAAATAAATATAAAAACTACCAGAAAAACCTAATCTCATATTTTTTTCTACTGTAGATCTACTCATAAGGATCACAACAAAATTTGTTGCATCGAAAACCGAGCTAAAATGAGTGAGATATGAATTTAACAAGATAATCAAGCATGTTGAAAATGAAATAAAAGAAAATAAAAGCGGTCGACGCGATGGGGCTGCGGGGTCGGGCCTCACAGAGCGGGGAGCGGCGGTCCGCGACAGATCTTCACCGGTGTTGAGTCTCCGGCGGATCTGAGGGCACCTATGGACTCCTCGTCGAGATCTATCGATGGTACCCTTTTCCCAAGCTATGGTGGGTCGCGGTGGGGTCGACGTCGAACGGGCGGCGATGCACGGTGCTGCACGGCAGCGCGCTGCTGTCTCCGACGAGGAAGAGGGAAGCGGGGTCACGTTCAAGCCTCAACAAGCTCTGATGAAGCTTCGACGAGCACTGAACGGACGGGTGCGTGGCTAGAAGCTTCGACGACGCTGATGTCGGCGGCGACCCACGGACTGGCGGCGGCCCGAGCTCTTGTTCGGTTAAACGAGAACGTCTCGGACGATTAAGCCCCGCGAGAATGGTACCGCACAGTGAGGCGAGCATAGAACATGAACTAGGTTTGGAAAAATAGGAAGCAATACCACGGCGGCGAGCTTGCCGCGGTGGCGACATGGCGGGCGGCAACGGCGACAACGCCATTCGGCGAACCAGGGCGTGAAGAGGGTCAACCGGCTAGGGCTCTACCTTCCGGAACTCAAGGAGAGCATGATGCACTTGACGGCGAGGCGGGGTGTGGTCGAGGAACGAGCTAGCCACGGAGGACACGGTCGTCGGCGTTTCTAGCGGCGGCGGCGACGGGTGGATTTGAGCCTCTCTTGCGACTCGGGCGGCGGGGAGGATGGTGAGGCGGGGGCACGGGCCGGTGGCGGCGCCGGGCTAGCCGACAAGCGGGCGCGGTGGTGGCGGAGGCTGCGGACGGCGAGGCCGGTGATGGCCACGGCGGCGCTCCCCCAAGCCGTTGTCTTTGTTTCCCTTAGGGGACAAAGGAAAGGAGGGGCCGAGGGCATGGAGTGTGGAGCAAGGGGACGGGGTTTCCCCTCTCTAAGACGGCACGGGTGTGGGACAGAGGGCAGGGAGGCACGCGACACGCGGCACGGGTGGCGGCGCATCGAGACAAGGATGGCCGCCCAAGCTTCCTTCCTTTTTTTTTTGAATAAAACCCCTAATGCAACCGTTTTGCCCTCTACCTCGAGATCCGTGTGAAATTAGCCAAAACTCTAATTGAATGAAATGTTCCTCATCAAATTCTGAACAAAACACCTATACAAACTTTCTCCAAACTCGGCCTCGATTTGAAACTACGATCGGTCCAAGCATGAGTACTCCGGGGTCAAAGGAAACCCTAAAATCATGTTCAAACTAAACTGTTTTCAATTTTTTGAACATGATCCCCCATTATCACGAAACCGCCTATGACATCTTTTGTTCTACAAGAAATTATCTACACATTTCATTCAAGGTGCACACGCATGCAAAACCTCTGACTATGACTTTTGAGCAAAACAAGATAAATTACTTCCTAGGTCAAACGAGGTCAAATCAAGTCAAACTATCATTATAAAATCAAATTAGGAAACATGACCAACATCAAATATACCGTAACACATCCTATAAGCATCACTAAGAATAAATAAAGAATAAACAACTAATTATGCAAACATTTCATACATAAAATGACAAGGCAAAACAAAACAAGCAAATTGAATACAATTAAACATACAAATGACATGTATCATTTTATGTGCATGTATGCATATGCTTGAAATGATGATTATGCTCATGAAATGCTGATGCTAATGACATGCTTAAAACAGGGGTGTTACAATTCGCCCTATGACATTCGAGTTTGGTATTTGTAAGGTGTGTAGTGTAAGTTCACCATGCCGTTACTTTGATTTACTTTATTATTTATACATTATGTCAAGATACGTATAACCAAAGTTTTGTTTTGCGCATCTCTATATCTCCGCATTCCCATATCTAATGGGAACTATTAAAGTTTTGGTTGTGTGCATGCCATCTCCCGACATTAATGATGTTGTTAGTCTTCAAATGTTTCCCCCCCTTACAAAAGCTCTATGTGAAGGTAACTAACATTTGGATAAAAAAATTTATATGTACCTTACATTCCACATTTAGTTTCTAGCTTATATTGCTTGATGAGATTTTTTACACGCTCAAATGTAGCTGATATTTCTTGATTTTTATGAATTGAATTTGTTTATGTGTAATCCGAATTATGTCTGAATAAAAGTTTATTTAGTCAAATTGTGCAATCGTTGTCACTACGTTTTGCGGTGTTCAACTCCGCACATTTTTTTTGTTTGTTTCATTTGCGTGTTTCTTTGAAGGCCAGTCAAAAAGGGTGAAGCACCATTATGCCCTTGATCATCTTGATTGTCTTCAAAGCCGCCTTTAAGAAACTGAATGCTTTATTAGATTACAAGGGCGGGGAAGAGAGATGTCAAATTTGTCAACTTCTTTATTACAAACGCCAAAGTTCTCGGAGAAAATAGAATTTCGGATAGGGCGTGCCAAATGCGATTTTGAATATGTGGATGGACAGCTAGCGAAACTGAAACTAATGTTTAGCGCTTCCAAGGACATAAAAGTAACATTTTTGCCTTGTGCCGGTCTCTTCCTTGACGTTGTGCACATCGGGGATATGCATGATATGAGTATTGTTGATCTTTATGAGCATGCGTTGTGTGTGACCGAGGCATTACGACCCACATTGCTTGTAAACTCTTTGTGTCGTATTTTGTACATTGTCTAGAGTTTACAATGGATGGAACTTCTACTCGTGAACGTCTAGCTTGTCATCTTTTTTCTTTTGTCATATTTTAAAAAATTGAGATGCCGACTTCATAAGACTAATGACGTAACTTGTTTGTTTACTCTATGGCACTCGCTGCACGGTTGATAGTGCAGTTTTATGGTTTATTGAAACTTTGCTGTCAAGATGACTGCTTGTGGTTTGGAACTGATTTCATTGTGTACACATCCATAGTGATTACTTTGGTTGTGTGAAGGCCAGTGTTGTCAATGCATTCTCGCGTGTCCGGATTGAGCTTTATCATGGCAAAGAAGCAAGACTGGAATGGAAGGGTCATTCGGAAGTTTTTTTCCCCACACTTTCGAGGACAAGCAAAACAAAACCGAGGCTACCTATGCTGAATTTGCGGATGCTTGTGGATTGGATTACAATGAAATGAAGCAAGCGCGTAAAGCCTCGTCTTTGTGAGTTTGTGGATGATGAGGAACAGATTTTGTTGGGCTATCCTTCCACATGGAGGATGAATTTGGAGCCCAACAAAGCAGCCCAAACCAGCGTCGACAAGCCCGATGCTTTGTGCACCGTTGATCTCGGTTGATTCAATGGTTGAGATTGCTTCTTGGGAAGCATGTATGGTGTAAGAAAAACCCTAGCCTCCATTTAACCGAGAAACTATGCCACCTCCGGATGCCGTGATGACGTGCTTCCTCGTTGCGGCTGTCGGAGGACCCTTTCGAAAGCGAAGATCCTCCAAATTTGCATCCAACAGAGGAACAACTTCCAACTTGGAGCCTCGTCGCGTCGCCGCAGGTTCCGGCGTGACAATCGACACCAAGGAGGCGATCCAAATATCGTATATAGCGCGGCGTAGCAAATCAATCATCAACGATATAGTTGTGCCCCCCGTGCGTCGCGCCCTCCGCTACCCCCCACCCCTACGGTGTGCCGCCACCACCGAGAGAGAGAGAGAGACGTGTTGAAGTGTGTGGCAACGCATTATATATATATATATATTATGTCCGCAGCGTTATAACCCACGCCGGCCGAAAACGGCCCAGCCTTCGTTGTACCACAAGAGAACGGGCCTAACATGCAGGTCCAAATTGAGGCCCAAAGGAAGGCGGCTTCGCGGAGCGAAGCGGAGGCCCGCTCAAAACCGGATGCAGGCCCGGCTAAATTCGGGCCTCGGGTATGCATATCGCGTGTCAACATCCATCGTCTCTAGCAGGACGGGCGATTGTAAGACTCGAGACAAATACAGGCGCGTGCACCTGCCGAGCGTCTGCTCATTGACATGTGTCTGCAACGCTTTCAGACACCATAGACACCTGTGGACTCCGGCAGCAACGCACGGATCGTAACATGCGACGCTTATAGGCACGCACCTCCGAAGCGCTCGTTTCGTCACGATACGCACCGCAATACCCAGAAACAGCACAGACATCGTAGGCTACACATGTTCAAATTACCGCTGCGTCGGTAGTGGTTGCGACATGTACGTACACCGCTAACACATCTCGTCCGAAACTATACTCGTCCGGTAGTGGTTACGACATGCACGCATACACCGCTAACACAACTCGTCCCAAAATAAACGCGGCGTGGTATTGGTTGCGACATGTACGGACACCGCTAACACAACTCGTGCGAAAAATAAATGCACGTGGGTAGTGGTTGCGACATGTAACACAACTCGCCCCGAAAATAAATGCGCCGACTTTAATTTCGGGTCGCTCTGCACCCTTATTTGTTCCAAGCGTCGGTATCTGCGGACGCCACGTGCCGGTGTCAAGCAACACCGGACGGTTCTCGACCACGCGAGTTTGTGAACCCACGCGGCGTCTGTAATACCGTAACGGGTATCGGCGGGCGGCGCCAAAAAGTGTCCGTAAGCAAAAACACACGCGTCACGAATTAGGTTTGCATCCACATCGATCGGCCTAGAAAATGCGCCCGTGATCAAAACACGTGTCTGAGATACGTTGAATTTTGCGGACACCGGTTTTAAAAGCGTCTACCGTAGCCGCGCGTCTGTGCCCAGCGAACGAAAAACGCGTCCGGATTAAGAAAAAATGACAGCGTTATTTGAACGCTGCGGTTGCGTAATGACCATCTATTACAGACGCGTTTTTTCCTTGTGGGACCATCCGCCGCCTATTACTGACGCCCACCTAGCCCGCGCGTCAGTAGTGTCACAACACAGACGCTCGTTATTAGCGACGTCTCTGGGCGCACTGGCGATTATGTGCCTTTTTACATAGTGTCAAGTGCCAGTGCGAATGGGACTTGATCCTGGTGGTACAAGATGTAGAGGAGTCACCGACAGGTCCGATGTTTCCTCAGCAGCTCTTCCCATCACCAACACTTTAGCTCTAGGAACAAGATTAGATCTAGTCTCTCTCATGGGGTACTAAAGATCTAATCTCTCAACTTGATATACTTTTGCTCTTCAACTCACTCTAATACTTCTAGTTCTACATGATCTTCTAATATAGATTAGAACTAGAAAGAAGAGGTTGTCCTCACATTGGGACACCTCTGACCAACAGGTCAAAAGATAATGAGTAGAATGAGTTGGGGTTTAACCTTGGGGTCAGGGGGTCTTCTTATATAGGCCTTGGCGATGAACGATGACCATTGGATCAAACCGACCTTCAATAACGGTGTAGATGCAACCTCAAAGTCGGTGGTAAACCGACATAAAACGTTGAGGCTGATTGGCTGAAATAGCCTGGCGGCCGCCTAAAATTGCCCCCGGCGGCCGCCGGTCTTGTGGCCAAATCGTGACATCTTCCTTCCGTGTCTTCTAGAGTGTTTTAGTCCACATTTTGGGTTGAGTTACTTCACGGTTAAGTCTTGTCATCGTATGGGATGTAAACTCTTCCGATTCTCACCGTTCTTCTCTCTCGCTTTTATCCGTTTAATCCCCTGAAAGATATAAATCACCAAAGCTCGTGGAATTATGTTAGTTAAACCCCTAGACTTATGTTGATATTCATTTTAAGCCCTTATTCATGTTTAGCTGACTAGTAATTTTATGCTATAACAAGTGTCAACAAGCTCCCTCAAGCTTACCCTTTGCTAGTCCCTAGCAAAGCCAAACTTAGCAATGGATCAGGAGTTGCTACAACGCTTTCACACCTCAAAAGTACATATGCTTTCAAACAAAATTTCTCCTCCAGATAAGAATAACTTGTTCAACCTTCAACTTACCCATATTACCTTTAACCATGGAGCTTATAGCCTTTTCTTTAATCTTGGGCAATTGAAAGATAGAACAATCAAGTCAAACACCATGTCTCAAACTCTTTGTTCAACTCGTCCTCACTGGAGTGTTTGCAAGTTTTCAAAATAAAACTCAAAGTTCCTTGTATGACTCTCTCAAGTCTCTCATTTGTAGTATTTGTAGATCCTCACTAAGGCAACAAGGTTGTTTTGCCTTTCTCTCATAATATGTGGTATTTTTGGACTAAGGCAGTACAACACTATGCCTTTTCTCTCTCACCCTATATCTAAGGCTTATATCTGGAGCTCATAGGTGGGAGAAAACTAATTCTACTTACTAAGCATATATTGTAAGTTCAAGCAATGGATCCAAAGTCACGAGTCACACTGATCAATTAATGCATGTGTATGGTGAGATGAATATGGTGGTAGGTGAATAATGAGGGTGAATGCGATGAGGTGTATCTAATGAATGAGGGGAAAGACTTATTCTACTTTTGCTCCTTGAGAACATCACCTCTCTTTGGAATTTGGAATCTTTGAGAGAACTTGGGTTGTACTTATTTCTTTTTCTATTTCTCTTTTATGGAGTGGCGAGCATCTAAGTACCCATTGTTTTCAGCGGACACTTGTCCATTTTTTAACTCTCCTTTATTCTTTCTTTTTCTTAGGGAGGTAGGCTCTACTCGCCCGTAGGGACACTTGTCCATTTTCATCTCCCCCTTTTATTCTATATAATATTTTTTTAAATACAACCCAAATCTCTTTTGTAATAACTTTTGAGAGATAGACAAAAGTAATGGAGCTTCTATAAGATATTGGCTAGAAATGAATGAGTAGAAGGGTATAGGGAATATTTTTGGTTGCTCTCTCATAGGATAGGAGTAGAACATTTTTTTTGTGGATAGAGTGAATGGATAATGGTGTATATGGTGGTGTAGTGGTGGATGCGTACTTCCAGGGTGGAAATAGCATATAGGTGAATAGAGTCGAGTGGAATGGAGTGAAATGTAATAGAGTGGAATGAGATGGAATGGTGGTGGAGTGTACATGATCAGCATGACAAGTTTCTAAGGGTCGACAAAGATTGAACAAACTCAACGCAAAGTAAGCGGCCCATATATATATCAAAAGGTTTTCCTAATCGAGGGAGCATGTATATATGGCTGTGGTAGGAGGTTCAACATTTTTGTCACACAGGAACTTATCATGTGCAATTTAAATTTTCAAAAATAAATCTCTAGAAATCTAGTATCACTCGGAGTAAGATCAATAGCAGCTCAGACTCTCATATATCATATCCGTCAATTACCTAGACTTTAGAGCAAGCAATTTGCAACCCAAAGGTTTCAGATTCGAGCAAATCTTAAGTCAAAGCAGTTTTTGCATTTAAGGCTCAAGAGAAATTAAGCTTGAAAGCTAGGTAATCTGAAAAAGGAATTACGGCGAGCAACTATTCATCATTTCCAAGCATGAGATTTAGCTTTAGAGATCATTTTATGTTGGTGGAAACAACTTCTTGTACACTCTCTAAACTTATTTATTTATTCTCACTCTCTAAAGATCACACTCTACTAAAGACGCTTTAAACGACTAGATTCTATAAAACTAAACTTCTTAACAAACTCTAATAGCAAACTAAATATTTAGCTAATAATATATATAGATAGTAATAGAGATACTTATCGGGATAACTAGGGTGCTCTCCCCCAAGCTGGATTGAAGTGTCGAGTTTGTTGATGTGGAAGTTGAGGTAGACAGTGACGAGAGTATCACCCTATCATGTTTTCTCTCCCTCGAAATCCTGCTGAACTCAAATAGACAACAAAGCTTTGTGGAACTTGATTAGGCGTTAGTGGTCGGCCACATAGACCTCATATGTCTAAAGATTTTCAAGATGGATCATAATTATTCCGATAGAACTTCAGCAAGATTTTCTCCTCTAAATGTTTTTTTTTTGGGGTTTTATAAATTTATATGCATGCAAAGAATTATGATGCAAATGCAACTAGATGAATGCATAATTATTTTTATGCCACCACAGTGAATACCCTTATGGGTTGTTACACGCCACAAGATTATTCACATGGGGCTTGAGAATTTTTCAATGCAATACTAATGCATAAATGTAAATATGCTAAAGGATAATGATTATGTAATGCAAGTAAATAAATATGCTATGCATGATAACTACCGATCTTACCTTCCGGCGAGGATTCAATATTTTAAGTCCTTTGAACAAGACTTCTTACCTTACTCACTCCTCAAGTGCATCATCTGATCTTGGTGGCTGCGTCTCCCGAGATAATGATCTCTCGAGGATGGCATCGCCCATGTTGCTTGCTTGTCCATGAATAGCAACAATGGACTGACCAGCTACAATCTCTAGGAGGAAGAAGGGTATTTGTATGGGGTAATTTTTTAGGGATGGTTGACTAAGAGGGGCGCCCCTGTTAGTACATTTTATAGATGCGGTTCTCTCAAAAGAACTGTCCTGATAACCTCATCCTTCTAGAGACAGTTCTCTTAAAATAACCCATCCCTAAAAATCCCCTATTGTCAGGGGCAGTTCTCTTGAGGAAACTGCCTCTAGAAATAGAGAAGGTTAATTTCTGAACTAGACCCCTCACGAAAATGTATTTTCAGAAAGGTTATGTTAGCTACAGACTACAGTACTTTCCGCTAAGGTTACAGACGGGTTCCGAAGTCGTCCTTCTCTATAAGAAATGGGAGCCATCTGTAAAAATTATTTTTATGGACAAAACTGCTAAACCAAGGCTGTCTTTAATTTTTATGCTAGAGGATAACGTTGTATATTGACCAACTTAAGTCTTGATAGGGAGGAGAGAGTGTTGACTTATAAGTTAACTCTTAAGATAACCCCGCTAGTAGAAATGACTCTGTTTTTTAGTTATGGTTTCTGCTTCAGCGCTGGTGGTCCAGTGTCTGCCCCTCAATATAAAAGGCTAGTGTGCTGAAAATCTTTTTTCAAGTGGTGGTAGCTTTGAGTTCAGTATCTAATTATTTGAGTGATGGGAGATTAATATCACAACGTAGTTTCTCTTACTCAAATGGAATAAAGTAAAGTGGCCGTGTGCCTCCTGTCTAACAAAAACAAGCAGCCCCACAGGAGGACTACTTGCCTTTTAACCCTTCCTTGTAAGGACACCACGATTTTACTCGATTTGGGACCCCTTTTATCAGTTTTAGGATGCGAGCGAGACCCATAGTGCAGTTTTAGAATTAAATATTTTTTTCAATTGGAGTATATGGGTATTTTGTGGGTTTTATAGGTGCAGCTGGTATGAGTAGTGTCAGGCTGTCAGCAGACAACATGAACGTAAAATAAATTTTATGATAGTATACGTACAGGAACGAGAGCCCAGAGCCCAAAATATGATAGTCCAATATACATACATATATTTCAAAATTATATATATGTAGCTCACATGTGGTCTTATTTACGTTAGGGGCTACGCGTGCTAAATCACTGGAGGTGTTATCTTGATTAGAGCTAACATCTAGCTCGTACTGTACCATTGGAGACGGTCTTTTGAGAGCATGTACACAGTTTGTTTTTATATATTATAATTTACTTGAAAACATCGCACTACAGGCCGTAGCTAGCAAGCTACGAATCATATCCGTTTAGTTTGCGTGCACGTTCTACAGGAAGCTTGGAGACCCCAAAAGATCCGATCATCTGGTCGCATGTCACCCATTGCAAAGATACGTCTGGTAGACAAGTGGCATATGGTAGCTTTATTTTCAGATAAATGGGAACGAAGAACCCGGTTCCCTATTTCCTTTTCTTTTTAAAAAAAAAAGAAGAGGCATCTTTAGCTGTCCACTTCATCATTATCAATTTTGTCGCTTCTTCTCTTTAAATAAAGCACGTACTGTATCAAAGCTCCATTGGTACCAAAGTTTGCTAGCTAGGTGTCTATCGTAAAGATACATATATATGCTCTTCTTTAATCGATGGTCTTAGCACGTTGATGCCATTTTGTGTTTATCACTCGTTTCCTGCAGAATAAAGTGTGCGAGTTGGAAAACCCTTTGGTTAGCCGGCGCTACACGTATCCCGAACTAAAGGCCTGGATGAGGCCATTGTGACTGAACGATCGAGGCCTTTAGCCCAGTTGAGGGGCCTCCAGACAGCGCTCGAGGGCAGGCACACTTTTGACCTGGTTGGTGTATCTTTCTTTTCTTCTCTTTTCTTTTATGTTTTTTCTATGCGATTCATATCATTTCAAATAATTTTCATATACGTACATTCTTTGCTACTACTGTATGCCCATACATATAATTTTCCATTCGAACATGTTTATATCACTATGCCAAAAAAAACGCTATCAGTGACGTCTCTCGATTAGTGACACGGAAAAAAAACATGTCTCCACTGATATCAGTGACGCAGGTGAACTAGACGCATCACTGATTAGCTGTTGCCCATGCTCTAGGAACAAGATGAGTCACTAATAGCAGCATATCAGTGACACTTGCAAACAAAACGCGTCACCGTGTTGTTAAGGCGCGTCACAGATATACGGCTATATCTATGGCGCAGGTAAACAAAACACGTCACTGATAAGGAAAGTGACGCGTGTTGTATAGACGCGTCAGTGATATGTACACATATCCGTGACTCGTTTTGTCGAGGCGCGTCACAAATAACTGGACATCTGGGCCATCTGGAGTTGCCAAAGAAAAATGAGACGGCACATGGCCCAATAGACCAACACCCATCCATCCACACAACATCCCCTCAAAAAAAATAACACAACATCCCGTTTCCCATCCCCATCTTGTCTCCCATCCACACAGTCTCATCCTCATGTTCTCTTCTGCCATCCCCATACACCGCACCCTAACAAAGCAGACCGGCGGCGACAGCTTAGCGGCACAAAGGCGGGCTGCGCGAGGGGTGTAGCCGCCCTTGGCTTAGCGGTGGCGGCGGTGTGTTAAGAAAGATGGCGGTGCCTCGAAAGCACCGGAGTAGCGCTTGGCGAAGCGGCATCGGGCGGCACTCTCCATGCCTGATCTAACTTTGAGTAGGCGGCGCCTAGGGCTTCCCCGTCCATGGTATGGGTGATCTCCATCTCCCCTATCTCTCCCTCGCCCAATCTCCATCTTCTTCTCGCAGCCCACTATTTAATCTAGTGGTCAATGTGATTAGATTGGATAGCAACGAGATTTCGGTGAGTTTGTGATGTGATCTCGAAGGAGATGGAAGGCTCTCCATGGCAACAATCCAGCGATATGGTGGTGACTTCCTCAAATCATGTAGCAGCAACGAGGGGGAAGGTTGTGCTCAAATCTGAATGGCAACAATCTAGCCATCTGGTGGCGCGAGTTCCTCAAATCATGTAGCAGCAACGAGGGGGAAGGTGGTGCCCAGATCTGGAGGGAACACAGCTACGCCACTCAAATTGATTATCTTAGGTATTTTCTCCTCCATGCTCGGGTCTCGACGCTAAAGATTTTTAGCGACGGGACTTATAGCGTCGGCTGAAATCGACGCTATATGTTCTTAGGGCTAGACCTTCCGACGCTATATGTGGCTTTCAGCGTCGACCATCATCCGGCGTAATTGTGGTGTTTGTGGTGTAGTGAGTCATCTTTTGGTTGTGATAGTGATTTCTAGCAATCACATACCCTACGGATAATTTCTCTTACTTTTGTTCTTCCCCTAGTTCTCTCTCATAATGTAATTTCATGTATTTTTCAATGACACGCTATATAGGATCATCGTTTTTTTGTATTCGAGATAGTTATCCATGACTCGTCTTGCACTACTATAGATTCGCTCATCACTACGCCGGCATCACCGCCGAATTTAATCCACCGGGTAAGTGTTGAACCTCGCCCGGCGGTGATGAACCATTCAGCGCTGGGAAACTCACAAACTCCACGGATTCGACCAATTCCGGTAGTGAAGACTCGATCACCACCGGGTTGAATCGTTCCCCGCAGAAGGGTCTTGATGGACCGCATCACTCGCGGGTTTGAATTAGAACCGAAAGCGATTTGAAGATTGACACAACCGGGTTGAATTAGAACCGATAGCGATTTGGGAGGGGAAGCAAAAGGAACCGACCGATAGCTCGCGGGGTTGAATGAAGAAGGAACAATAAAAACAAACGATAGAAACAGAGAACGGAGATGAATTAAAACGACTTGAGAGTCATTATATATTACTAGATAATATATTTACAAAACGAAAAAAAAAAAAGAAAGCGGCGGCCGCCATCGCCTCCGCAGCCGCACGCTGCCGCCACCAACGCCTCCTCCCGCAGCCGCGGCCGCCACCGCCAACGCCTCCTCCGCCGCCGCCGCCCAGGCCTCGTTATGCCGCCGCCGCCGCGTTCCGCCGCCGGCTGCCTGACGGAGCTCCGCCAGGCCTCGCCGGTATCCCCCTAGCGAGGATGTCGGCGATGGCCTCGACCTTGAAGGCGTAGAAGTTCGCCTTCTCCACCAACGACCAAGGCACCGCTTGGCAGGCCGACTTCTTCGGCTAGCCGGGTGAGCTTCGGAGGGCGCCGTGGAGGCGTGCTACAGTGAACAAAAGCTCCTCGTTGGTGTAGACGCCGCCATCGTCGATGAAGAAGAAGCTAGCTGCCTGGGTTTATGGAAAGGAAGAGGCTAATTAGCAATGGAGATGGTACCAAATCAGAGCGTTCTTATATAGTAGCAAGCCATGGAATGCATGCAGTCCATTGTCATTCCCAAGACGCGGCGCCATGAAAACAGTCAACAGCGCACGACCGGCTCATCCAATGGCCGTCGCGACCGGCCCGTCTCCCCACGAAAGGCCGACCGGCTACGCGTTTGCGCGCGTTTCCAATGGCCGCTTCCTCGGCTGGCACGACGTTTCCCAACACCCAATCCCGAAATCCCCGGTTCGATCCCCAACAAGCCAGTTTTTGACCATTTTTTCAAGAACGATGATCGAGTTTAGCATTGTTATTTTGAAACAAGGAATGCATGCTTCACATTGTTTACCATTGCTACAAGATCAACCACACGTACCTTCGATGCCGACGGGTGAGGGAGCAGGAGGGAGGGAGGGAGACGAGAGACTTCTGCTGGCTGGAGCACGAAAATGACACACTCAACTAAGCTGTAGCACGTCCACAACACTGCCGGGCTATTTAAAGAATCAAACTTTGTACCGCCCAACGGATAGCCATCACTGTTTTTTTCTTTTTTTACCACAATACTGTAGCTGTCACGTTCACTTAGCGTGTTCACAGTGGCCTGTGCTGCATGCATGCCGCTCGCTTGGAGAACCGCGTTGGCAGTAGTATTCACTGCCGGTTAGGAAACCCGGCGGTGTCTCCGAATCGATGAGAAAAGCCTCGGGCACCAGCCGCGGCATCGACGGGTTAAATCAATGTCGGCTTAAAACACACCGGTGTAGTTTTACACCCGGCAGCAAGATGTGTAGATCACCGTCGGTGCAGATCTCTCTGCCGGTGGTATTCGACATCACCGCCGGGTGAAAACTTAGACCCGCAAGTGATTTCAAAAATTCAACGGCGCATAGTTCTCAACTCGACCGGGTGACCATCGCACCAATCTTTGGCGCACCGGGCCGCCATGTCCTCCGTACAACGGCAAGTCGACTCAACCACGCCATCTCGCCTATTTAAACGGCAAGGGGGACGCTCGTGTTTTGCACCCGCCCTCCTCTCTGTTCTTGCATTCTTGGTTCGTCCAAGTGGTTCCTAACCCTCTCCTCAAAATATAGAGGGCTTAGTTTTGAATTTTTAGTGTCATGGGTTTTGGATCTAGGAAATCTTTTTCTCCTTATTTTCCTTGTTCTTCATCCTCGATCTTCTTTTGCTAGCGGTACTTTCCAGTTCCACATACATATGGCCTTTCTTTGGGAGAAAAGCCCTCCACATACGAGATATGCCTAGTCAAGAAAATGGTTTACGTAAAAGGTGCTAGAAGAGTCTTACTTGATGAAGGAGAGACACCGGGCTTGCGGCCTACGTGGGTGGCATGATTCAAGATCGAACTCGGACTCATATTAAGAGTCCGGAGTCCTTGTGCTTTGGGGTGCTAGTGTTCAGCCAATATCCCGAGGCACATGGGCATATAGTATCTGAATCATATGGTGCATCCATGGAAAAACAATCCTCATTGGACCAAGTTCTTTGTGATTTCATCCTTGGTCCAATGGTCAAGTTTTGGCCGAAGATGAAGCTCCCGTGAATCTCATCCTCCAACCTCCTCAATGATTGCACGTAGCAGCCTCGCCACTTCTTCGATCCGAGGAGGTGCTACAAGAGACTTACTGAGGTGGTTAAATTTTAATGTGTTTCTACACTTTGATTGTAGCATTGACCTATCTCGTGAATTGGTCTTTGTTACCGCATATTTAGTTCTATGTAAGGTCTTTGCTATGGAAATATATGTAATGTAAGGTCTTTGTTATGGAAATATATGCAATCAAATTTTATATCTGTTGTATTTCTGTTTGTTATGAATGTTGATTGTCTCTTCGATATTTTTGAGTTCCCATTTTTTACCCTTCATCGAACATAATAAAGACGGTTGCGTCAATGAAATATGCTGCATATTGTGAGGAAAATTCAACAGATATATCCAAATCTAATGTGAATGAAATAAAGTTATATATGTAACAAAAACAAAGAACAGATAATGAATTTTATTCACATCCATATCCCCTTAAGAACAGATAACCAAAACCCTAGCTTGCGTGAAGCATCTACTGTACATATGCAAGAAGAAGAAGATCGCAACAATGCATGCATGCAAACTGAGTGAAGTGACAACACTGTGAATTCACTGCCGGATACATACAAACAACCGGTAGTGATATTGTATTCACTGCCGGCTCCATTCAAATAATCGGTAGTCATGTTGTTATCACTACCGGGTATATCTCAATACTCGGGCAAAGATGTACCGCGACCGATCAACTCGCTATAAATCAAGGCGCCGCGCATCCACACACATACCCAAGCACGCACCCACGAGCTCCGGTCACCCCCGCACGAAATCCACTCAGCTCTTTCACTCTCTCTCTCTCTTTCTAGAAGATTTGTTCATGGCTCCAAGATATTTCATTGGTAAGGATATTTTTTGCTTGTCTAGAATTCCTATATGTATGCATATAAACAATACATATATATACTATATATATATTTATGAGCTTTGTCCTTTTTTTTCCTTTTTATCGCTCATTTTGGTGGTGGTATGAACGGTCCTCCGCCTTTTTAAGCCGCCACCACAAGAACCAGGTTTCCACGCCGGGCGATGAGCCATTCGCCCCTCGGTGTGGACACAAGGCCATTCCCTTATCCAAATCATCGTATGCAATTTTTTCTAACATTTTTTATTTCTTATTTTACTATAACAAATACATGGACAATTAGTTTAACTTAACGTCATTTTGTTGCATTTATATGTGTCACGACTTTATCCCCAAGACAATGGCTAGAAACAAAGACTTAGCTGGTTCTCTATCTCTGGTTTTGTGGAGACCACGACATCTAGAGCATCGTCCCAGTCATCAACTATATCGTGTGAAATAAGTTTTACAACCCTTCGAGGATTCGGGACACAACAGCACCTAATCCATGAGAGGGAAACGAGAGAACGACCGTGCAAAACGCCGAGTACCATGCCGCTTCCCCTGTGGCTTAGATTCTCTTCGACGTGTTTGCTACATTGTGCCTGATTTCGCACTTCAAGATATTTACCTTGTCTGGCGATAATATCCCCCATGGCAATATAGCGAATATGTTGGGAGTTACAACCATGATGATGTGGTAATAAATTAAATTCATCATTTTGGCAATGCATATTAGATAGATTCACATCATCCTCATTCATTTTGATTCTCCCACTTGCAGATTTTGCTCCACGATCTTACTTATGCTGCATGTGGCTTGGCGGCCATTCTCGACCAAGCTACGAACCGACTTCGAGCACGATTAGGAATTCTCGTGCACACCTCGGCCAGCAAACTACGGAAGGGCGACAATACCGCATAAGGTTTACTAACTTAGACACCGGTCGCTTCAAGAGGTTATATCTATGGTCGAGCATTTTTACGTACTTGCGAGGGGACGAGAGAGTGCAATCATAAGGGCATTGACCTTCATCGACTCAAGCGGATACTTAATCCGTGACATCAATTACCCGATATTTCTACAATCCTACATTCGTGTGCATGGATCACAAGCTGGACCCAATATTGATCCCGACGACGATGATGATGATTAGTGTGTTTACTATGTTAATTATTTGTATGGTTGTATGGTTCCTTCCTAATTAATTTGTAATGTTCTTGTGGCCCATGTGGTCTCAAACTTTTTCTGAGCCTTTCACATGCAAATGGGGAAGCACCCACGAAGTTTGAGATTTTTCGGAGTTGGTTTGGTACTTTTCCCAGTTTATTTGAATTTCTGCGCGACGCCACCTTGTAATTATAGTTTGAACTGAGCGTACCCAAGAAAAGAGCCAGAATGCTGCTAGACTTTTCCACATGGTCTCACGTGCCCTAATAGGCAAATCACCGTGGAGGTCCAAGAAAAATTCTTGTGTTTCCATGGTTTAATTAGCCTTCTTGTCGCCAGGTTTAGCTCGAAGAAAATTATAGTAATTAAAATATTTATCGAAAAACCTAAGAACTTGTGTGAGGTCATATTTTGGGTGTACATGGCTGGGAAAAAAATTCAAGCCATTTCCACCAAGGAGGATTACACATCCTTCACAGAGGCACATGATCCTTACCATCGAACCAGACTATACAAGTGTAGTTCTTGTGCTCCATGTGGTTCATATGTTCGCCGGTGTTGTAGTGGTCTCAAACTTTTTCTGAGCCTTTCACATGCAAATGGGGAAGCACCCACGAAGTTTGAGATTTTTTGGAGTTGGTTTGATACTTTTTCCAGTTTATTTGAATTTCTCAAGCGCGACGCCACCTTGTAATTATAGTTTGAACTGAAGCGCATCCCACGAAAAGAGCCGGAATGCTTGCTAGACTTTTCCACAGGGGTCTCATGTGCCCTAGGAGGCAAATCACCGTGGAGGTCCAAGAAAAATTCTTGTGTTTCCATGGTTTAATTAGCCTTTTGTCGCCAGGTTAGCTCGAAGCAAATCATAGTAATTAAAATATTTATCAGAAAAACCTAAGAACTTGTGTGTGGGGTTATATTTTGGGTGTACATGGCTGGGAAAAAAAATTCAAGCCATTTCCACCAAGGAGGATTACACATCCTTCACAGAGGCACATGATCCCTACCATCAAACCCGGGACTATACAGTTGTAGTTCTTGTGCTCCATGTGGTTCATATGTTTTGCGGTGTTGTAGTGGTCTCAAACTTTTCTCGAGCCTTTCACATGCAAATGGGGAAGCACCCACGAAGTTTAAGATTTTTGGAGTTGGTTTGGTACTTTTCCCCAGTTTATTTGAATTTCTACGCGACGCCACCTTGTAATAATAGTTTGAACTGAGCGCCTCCTACCTAAAAGAGCCGGAATGCTGCTAGACTTTTTCACATGGTCTCATGTGCCCTAAGAGGCAAATTACCGTGGAGGTCCAAGAAAAAATTCTTGTGTTTCCATGGTTTAATTAGCCTTCTTGTCGCCAGCTTAGCTCGAAGAAAATTATAGTAATTAAAATATTTATCGAAAAACCTAAGAACTTGTGTGGGGGTCATATTTTGGGTGTACATGGTGGGAAAAAAATTCCACCATTTCCACCAAGGTGGATTACACATCCTTCACGGAGGCACATGATCCCTACCATCGAACCAGACTATACAAAGTAGTTCTTGTGCTCCATGTGGTTCATATGTTTGCCGGTGTTGTAGTGGTCTCAAACTTTTTCTCGAGCCTTTCACATGCAAATGGGGAAGCACCCACGAAGTTTGAGATATTTTGGAGTTGGTTTGATACTTTTCCCGCTTTATTTGAATTTCTGCGTGACGCCACCTTGTAATTATAGTTTGAACTAAGCGTACCCACCTAAAAAGCCGAATGCTGCTAGACTTTTCCACAGGGGTCTCATGTGCCCTAGGAGGCAAATCACCGTGGAGGTCCAAGAAAAAATTCTTGTGTTTCCATGGTTTAATTAGCCTTTTTGTCGCCAGCTTTAGCTCGAAGAAAATCATAGTAATTAAAATATTTATCAGAAAAACCTAAGAACTTGTGTGGGGTCATATTTTGGGTGTACATGGCTGGGAAAAAAATTCAAGCCATTTTCACCAAGGAGGATTACACATCCTTCACGTAGGCACATGATCCCTACCATCGAACCAGGACTATACAAATTAATAGTTCTTGTGCTCCATGTGGTTCATATGTTTGCCGGTGTTGTAGTGGTCTCAAACTTTTTCTGAGCCTTTCACATGCAAATGGGGAAGCACCCACCTAAGTTTGAGATTTTTTGGAGTTGGTTTGATACTTTTTCCAGTTTATTTGAATTTACGCACGACGCCACCTTGTAATTATAGTTTGAACTGAGCGTACCCACGAAAAGAGCCGGAATGCTGCTAGACTTTTCCACTGGGGTCTCATGTGCCATAGGAGGCAAATCACCGTGGAGGTCCAAGAAAAATTCTTGTGTGTTTCTATGGTTTAATTAGCCTTTTTTTGTCGCTAGTTTAGCTCGAAAAAAAATCATAATAATTAAAATATTTATCGAAAAAAAACCTAAGAACTTGTGTGGGGTCATATTTTGGGTGTACATGGCTGGGAAAAAAATTCAAGCCATTTCCACCAAGGAGGATTACACATCCTTCACGTAGGCACATGATCCCTACCATCGAAAACAGGACTATACGAGTGTAGTTCTTGTGCTCCATGTGGTTCATATGTTTGCCGGTGTTGTAGTGGTCTCAAACTTTTTCTGAGCCTTTCACATGCAAATGGGGAAGCACCCACGAAGTTTGAGATTTTTCGGAGTTGGTTTGGTACTTTTCCCAGTTTATTTGAATTTCTGCGCGACGCCACCTTGTAATTATAGTTTGAACTGAGCGTACCCACGAAAAGAGCCGGAATGCTGCTAGACTTTTCCACAGGGTCTCATGTGCCCTAGGAGGCAAATCACCATGGAGGTCCAAGAAAAATTCTTGTGTTTCTATGGTTTAATTAGCCTTTTGTCGCAGTTTAGCTCGAAGAAAATCATAGTAATTAAAATATTTATCAGAAAAACCTAAGAACTTGTGTGGGGTCATATTTTGGGTGTACATGGCTGGGAAAAAAAATTCAAGCCATTTCCACCAAGGAGGATTACACATCCTTCACAGAGGCACATGATCCCTACCATCGAACCAGGACTATACAATGTAGTTCTTGTGCTCCATGTGGTTCATATGTTTGCCGGTGTTGTAGTGGCCTCAAACTTTTTTGAGCCTTTCACAAGCAAATGGGGAAGCACCCACGAAGTTTGAGATTTTTCGGAGTTGGTTTGGTACTTTTTCCAGTTTTATTTGAATTTCTCGCATACACGCCACCTTGTAATTATAGTTTGAACTGAGCGCGTACCCACGAAAAGAGCCGGAATGCTTGCTAGACTTTTCCACGGTGGTCTCATGTGCCCTAGGAGGCAAATCACCATGGAGGTCCAAAAAAATTCTTGTGTTTCTATGGTTTAATTAGCCTTTTTGTCGCGCTTTTAGCTCGAAGAAAATCATAGTAATTAAAATATTTATCGAAAAACCTAAGAACTTGTGTGGGGTCATATTTTGGGTGTACATGGCTGGAAAAAAAATTCAAGCCATTTTCACCAAGGAGGATTACACATCCTTCACGCGAGGCACATGATCCCTACCATCGAACCAGGACTATACAAAGTGTAGTTCTTGTGCTCCATGTGGTTCATATGTTTGCGGGTGTTGTAGTGGTCTCAAACTTTTTCTGAGCCTTTCACATGCAAATGGGGAAGTACCCACGAAGTTTGAGATTTTTGGAGTTGGTTTGATACTTTTTCCAGTTTATTTGAATTTCTCCGCGACGCCACCTTGTAATTATAGTTTAAACCGAGCGTACCCGCGAAAAAAGAGCCGAATGCTGCTAGACTTTTCCACGGGGTCTCATGTGCCCTAGGAGGCAAATCACCGTGGAGGTCCAAGAAAAATTCTTGTGTTTCTATGGTTTAATTAGCCTTTTTGTCGCTAGTTTAGCTCGAAAAAAATCATAGTAATTAAAATATTTATCGAAAAAACCTAAGAACTTGTGTGGGGTCATATTTTGGGTGTACATGGCTGGGAAAAAAATTCAAGCTATTTCCACCAAGGAGGATTACACATTCTTCTTCACAGAGGCACATGATCCCTACCATCGAACGGGACTATACAAATGTAGTTCTTGTGCTCCATGTGGTTCATATGTTTGCCGGTGTTGTAGTGGTCTCAAACTTTTTCTGAGCCTTTTACATGCAAATGGGGAAGCACCCACGAAGTTTGAGATTTTTCGGATTTGGTTTGGTACTTTTCCCAGTTTATTTGAATTTCTGCGCGACGCCACCTTGTAATTATGGTTTGTACTTGGCGTACCCACGAAAAGTGCCGGAATGCTGCTAGACTTTTCCACGGGGTCTCATGTACCCTAGGAGGCAAATCACCGTGGAGGTCCAAGACAAATTCTTGTGTTTTCATGGTTTAATTAGCCTTCTTGTCGCCCGTTTAGCTATAAGAAAAATCATAGTAATTAAAATATTTATCAGAAAAACCTAAGAACTTCTGTGGGGTCATATTTTGGGTGTACATGACTGGAAAAAAAATTCAAGCCATTTCCACCTAGGAGGATTACACATCCTTCACAGAGGCACATGATCATCCATGAAGTGGCAAAGATTTCTATTTCACCGCCCGATTCGCGTGTAATAACCGGCAAATGAATAGGATTGGGGTGAAATTTTCCAAATCTATCCCAACCTCCCCGCCATTTCGTTCCCCACCGCGCCCAAAACCAGCCTTGCCTATATATATATAGCGAGTGGCTCGAACGAAATTTTGGCAAGCCATTTGAACACCGCGCCATTCTCGTTCCCCACCAAATAAAGAGCACCGGATTCGCCCGACGGAGCGCACCACCAAGTCCAACGTCGCCGTTCGTCATCCCCTCGCCCGCCCGGCCGTCCCGTTCACGCATCCCCGGTCGTTCCGCTCCAGCCGAATCGAGGCTTGACGGCGTTCTCCCACGCCGCTCCTCCACTCCGGCGTCCCCAACGCCGCGCGGCATCCTCGCCCTTCGGCCCCTTCCACGGTGAGAACTAATTATCCCTTTAGGTGTTCCAGTTTTTACCTATGAGAATGAGAACTAATTCGCCGCTGTCCTAGCCTCGCGTCACCCGCTTGGTCTTCCTCCACGCCGACGGGAGGACCGCCGCCACCCCTCTCTCGCCGTCCACGACCTCACGCCGTCTTCCTCTTCACCTCCCTCCCACGCCGTGTGCGACCATGTCCTCCTCAAATCCACCAACACAAGATAGGAGCGCACGAGGCGCACGGGAAGCTTGGTGAGTGCGTCGGTCACGCCCTTGAGGTGTTTGTTGAAATGCCCGCCTCGGTCACCGCAACTTTCGTGCTCGAATTCCTGAATGAATTCATGAGTTAGTGTTGTTCGAAATCCAGTTTGGATATTTTAAATATATATCTGTGCTTACATGTATAGGCAAGCATGGCGTGGTACATAGTGTTTTTTGGTCGCTGCCGGGGATCTATCTAACCTTGGGAAGATTGCTATGCTCAAGTCCAAGGCTACGCTAATTGCTTGCTTAATTGAAGAGAAGCCACCCCACATACTTGTGAAGATTGAAGAGAAGCCACTCCACATACTTATGAAGATTGCGAGAATTGCTTTGCTTAATTGGTTTTGGAAAGATGTCATGCTTTTATTTATGTCTATGACTCTATGGTCATTGGTCTTTTTATTTTAGAAGTTGATGTAGGCTTAGTTTCTAGAACATTAGAGATGAAGCAAGAGAAAGAAGAGGAGTGCCACAAATAAAGTCTACAAACAAAAGCACTTACTCAAGGATGAACTCAAGAGTGATAGGCACATGCAAGAGGAAAGACCAACTTCATCAAGGATAATCCAATCGTGCTCTTCTTCCTCACATGCCCCCATCACTCCACATGCTTTGGTTTGCAATATCTCTATTCACTATTGCTCTTTTCTACAAGTTTGAATAATTTAGATGCATGAAAAAATCAAACTGAAGGTTCACTAAAATCATTCCTTTAGAAAAGCAAGATGAATACGGAAATATGAGATAAATGATCTATGCTAAAATCTTCAACCAAACTTTTCTCGTAGCATAGAAAGTGACCTTTAGCCCCGTAACAATACTATCCTCGTTACTACTTGTATATTCCTTCGGGTATGTGTTTATTCACCAATGATGTAGGAGTAAAACCATGAGAGGAGCAAAAAGGTCCTAGCACAATTCAAAGGAAAAGAAAGAAAGGGTGATGCAATAAAGGAGACAAGTTAGGAGCAAGATATACAAGAAGCCAAATGAGGAAAGCTCCAAGCAAAAGGTAATAATAACCACAAGGTGTTACAGTGTCGTCACACTCTAATAAAAGGTAACATCTTGAGGTAAGCTATCATCAACTAAATTTTTCCTAATTATGGCATATTCATAAAGAATCAAACATGTTGGAGTCAAACCCTAACCTTATCCATCCTGCTTAGCTTCGCATGTTTAGTTCTTTGTTCCTAAACACCACTCTCTGATCTCATAATCCCTAACCATGTAAGCTAAAATGTTGCTCATCCTGTTCGGAAGGTAGTTATAATCATTAAGCCGTTGATGCTTAATCTCTTGATCTTATCACCCTCATCATAAATGAATGAAACAGTTAAACATTAACTCTGCCTTGTTTAATGTGCCTAAGGTAAGAGAAGAACGAATAAAGTTTTGGTTCTGTTGGTGTTTTCCCCCACCAACAGGCCCATGCACTTGATCTCTACCTTGTCTTTGCAAGCGTGGACATACTTCAAGCACAACGTGGAGGAGTATGTCATTCCTCTAAAATTTTACAAGGAAATGCCCCGAACTCACAAAGTACGCACATTAAACAAGATGTTGCATGCTTCCACTTTCAAAGCTTCACTTCAAACTATGGGACAAGCAAGCAACATGGGCGATGCCATCCTCGAGAGATCATTATCTCGAGAGACGCAGCCACCAAGATCGGATGATGCACTTGTGGAGTGAGTAAGGTAAGAAGTCTTGTTCAAAGGACTTAAAATATTGAATCCTCGCCGGAAGGTAAGATCGGTAGTTATCATGCATAGCATATTTATTTCCTTGCATTACATAATCATTATCCTTTAGCATATTTACATTTATGCATTAGTATTGCATTGAAAAATTCTCAAGCCCCATGTGAATAATCTTGTGGCGTGTAACAACCCATAAGGGTATTCACTGTGGTGGCATAAAAATAATTATGCATTCATCTAGTTGCATTTGCATCATAATTCTTTGCATGCATATAAATTTATAAAACCCCAAAAAAAAACATTTAGAGGAGAAAATCTTGCTGAAGTTCTATCTGGAATAATCATGATCCATCTTGAAAATCTTTAGACATATGAGGTCTATGTGGCCGACCACTAACGCCTAATCAAGTTCCACAAAGCTTTGTTGTCTATTTGAGTTCAAAGGATTTCGAGGGAGAGAAACATGATAGGGTGATACTCTCGTCATTTGTCTACCTCAACTTCCACATCAACAAACTCGACACTTCAATCCAGCTTGGGGAGAGCACCCT
The DNA here is from genome assembly GCA_015847255.1 of Hyparrhenia diplandra. NCBI lineage: Eukaryota > Viridiplantae > Streptophyta > Magnoliopsida > Poales > Poaceae > Hyparrhenia > Hyparrhenia diplandra. The sequence continues at coordinate 298,142 of JADLZK010006939.1, read as the reverse complement.
AGTTATCCCGATAAGTATCTCTATTACTATCTATATATATTATTAGCTAAATATTTAGTTTGCTATTAGAGTTTGTTAAGAAGTTTAGTTTTATAGAATCTAGTCGTTTAAAGCGTCTTTAGTAGAGTGTGATCTTTAGAGAGTGAGAATAAATAAATAAGTTTAGAGAGTGTACAAGAAGTTGTTTCCACCAACATAAAATGATCTCTAAAGCTAAATCTCATGCTTGGAAATGATGAATAGTTGCTCCGCCGTAATTCCTTTTCAGTACCTAGCTTTCAAGCTTAATTTCTCTTGAGCCTTAAATGCAAAACTGCTTTGACTTAAGATTTGCTCTGAATCTGAAACCTTTGGGTTGCAAATTGCTTGCTCTAAAGTCTAGGTAATTGACGGATATGATATATGAGAGTCCGAGCTGCTATTGATCTTACTCCGAAAGTGATACTAGATTTCTAGAGATTTATTTTTGAAAATTTAAATTGCACATGATAAGTTCTGTGTGACAAAAAAATGTTGAACCTCCTACCACACGACCATATATACATGCTCCCTAGATTATGAAAACCTTTTGATATATATATGGGCTGCTTACTTTGCGTTGAGTTTGTTCAATCTTTGTCGACCCTTAGAAACTTGTCATGCTGATCATGTACACTCCACCACCATTCCATCTCATTCCACTCTATTACATTTCACTCCATTCCACTCGACTCTATTCACCTATATGCTATTTCCACCCTGGAAGTACGCATCCACCACTACACCACCATATACACCATTATCCATTCACTCTATCCACTAAAAAATGTTCTACTCCTATCCTGTGAGAGAGCAACCAAAAATATTCCCTATACCCTTCTACTCATTCATTTCTAGCCAATATCTTACAGAAGCTCCATTACTTTTGTCTATCTCTCAAAACTTACTACAAAAGAGATTTGGGTTGTATTTAAAAAAATATTATATAGAATAAAAGGGGAGATGAAAAATGGACAAGTGTCCTACGGGCGAGTAGAGCCTACCTCCCTAAGAAAAAGAAAGAATAAAGGAGAGTTAAAAAATGGACAAGTGTGCTTGTGAAAACAATGGGTACTTAGATGCTCGCCACACCATAAAAGAGAAATAGAAAAGAAAGAAGTACAACCCAAGTTCTCTCAAAGATTCCAAATTCCAAAGAGAGGTGATGTTCTCAAGAAGCAAAAGTAGAATAAGTCTTTCCCCTCATTCATTAGATACACCACATCGCATTCACCCTCATTATTCACCTACCACCATATTCATCTCACCATACACATGCATTAATTGATCGGTGTGACTCGTGACTTTGGATCCATTGCTTGAACTTACAATATATGCTTAGTAAGTAGAATTAGTTTTCTCCCACCTATGAGCTCCGGATATAAGCCTTAGATATAGGGTGAGAGAGAAAAAGACATAGTGTTGTACTTGCCTTAGTCATGGAAGCCACAATACCGCCGGTTTTAACCCAATCTGACGCTTCATAGAATGGCTTTCCGGTATCTTGATGCGTCCTTCTTTGACCAGAAACTCAAAGAGCTTCTCCGATTTGGAGACGTCGAAGTCATATGCCCCCTTGAGTGTCTTCATCCAGCGTTGATTAACCTGGATAGGCTCCTTGCCCCAAGTGAATTCGGCAAATTTGCTATGTCCTCCCCGCCATCATCTTCATCTTCATCTTCTTCCGTGAAGTGGTTGTATGTCCGATAAGATACGTTGCCCCCTTCTCAAAAACGAGTGTCCTTCTTGATGCTCGAATTGATTGGCCATGAGTGACAGATGCCTTGAGAGTTGTCCTAAGTCATCAAACTCTATGCCGGCCAGCTTCTCCCGATGGTGGTCGGATGCATGCCCCAAATGGCCCGCAAAAGGCAATTGATGGTCCGCAAGTTCGGTGAGTAGCATGAATTTTTAGTTTCTCACGAACCTCGCGCAAGAACTCTTGTGGTGTCTCATTATACTTTTGTGTCAACCCCATCAAGTCAACGAGCTCTTTTCATTGGACCCGCCAGTAAAAGTATGAATGGAATTTGTCTTCGAGCTCGGACCCGGGTTCCAATAGAATTAGCCGTAACGTGGCAAACCAAGTGAAAGCCGCCCTCGTAAGGGATGATGGGAAGAAGCGAATCCTCCATGCTTCATCATCGGCAAGCTCTCCCAATCAATCGGATACCGGCCGATGTGTTCGGTAGTAGAAGTATCGTCTTGTCCGAGAACTTGGTCAAGTCGGTTGGAGGCTTCAATCTTGAAGGGAGTGCCACTCTGTTGTACCAGTCTGGATAAGGTGACTGATACACATAGGGCCGATTCTTGGGCTTAATCCCAAATTGGTGTTGCATCATATCGGCCATCCTCGCTAGGAGTATATCCATATTTGAATTCTACGGTCCATGAGACTGTCTTGACTGTCCAGCTGGCTTATACCCAGGATTTGGCATAGCATGAACGTGGAATAGTCAACGAACTCTCGTGTAACCCGGGGCCAAAGGGATTTCTCTCGCAACCCACCGCCATTGGAGCTATTGAATACGTGTTGTATCTTTGGAGGGTTTCCAGTGTACGAATGCCGCTTCTCCATGCGTCTTGGCTCCGGATCCCTCTGGTTTTTCTGGTGTCTTGTTCTCTCCTCCGTTCTTGATGTATAGCTCCTTTCTTTGGTGGTGGCTTTGGTACATGAACATATCTTGCCCCCCGCTCACCAAGCCGAGCCTCAAAGTGATGATCAAACTTCGGGTCCAAAGCTAGCCTTCATGATGTCGCGAAAAGTGTTGAAGAACACCGTGTTGTGATTGGTCATTGCATTCCCAACGGCCAATTTTGCAACAATCTCTTCCATCCACGAACTTCTTGAGGACTTAGTTCATCTTCCTTTCTGCCCCATCTTCCTCATCGGATATTTGCTTTGAGCATATCCCTTGTCACGGGCATCAATATTTTAGGAAGATCTCTGTCTTCTGGATGATTGTACCGCTCTTTTGCTTGGAGAAGCAAGACATGCACTTTTTGCGAAGGCTGCACACATATCTCTCACCATAGTCTCCGTCGGGAGGTAAGTCGCTCATCTCGAAATGAATGACGTTGTTCTTGTCGACTTCCTCGGGCATGTTGGCTTGACCTTGACGTGTCCCACGGGCGTGCCAAAAAGTGTGTAGGCACAAAAATCCTACTCCTTGCGCCGCTCCGCGACAAGCCGGAATAGCTAGCTTTACCTGTCCGGCGTCTTGAATCCGAAGCGTGCGATCAATTTGACCTTGTTAATTGACAAGGAGGTAACGTGAGATCTGGAACATGCACGGTGAGACCAAGACAGTTTCGCATGTATGGCACTAAGGCCAGATGTAAAGACATATAGCTATGAAAGCTATCCGTCGATGAATAATAAATGCATTCGGTAAGCAAATATGAAGACATGATGTGCAAAACGACTACCAAATGATCATAAAAGACATGTGCGAACAAGTAAAGTCGATCATCATGATGTGTTTGATGTAAAGCTCTATTGCATAGATCGAATTAATTGACAACATGAAAGAATATAAATCATGAACATCGTAATAGATATTCACGACACGTGAAGAGGGAGCTACCCTACGTAAAACGCATTATGGAACCCGCAAGAACGAAGAAGGAGCTACCGTGCGTGTAAACGTATACGAACCTGCTATAGAGAAAGAACTACCACACGTATAAATGTACACAAACATGTCAGTAAAGAAGGAGCTACCGCACAAATAGACGTACACGGACTGCTGCAAAGAAGGAACTACCGTGACGCATACACGTATCTGAACCCTCAACGAAGAAGGAGCTACCGTGCGTATAAACGTTATCACGAACCCAAAACACGTGATGACTTAAAAGCATAACCGTGTTCGGCAAGCTTGCCGAATCGGGGTCCATGAAGAAGGAACTACCTTACGTAAAGACCTATCAGATTAAAAGCGATCTCTAGTCCACCGGATGACTAGCTCTAGATTAACCCAAAGATCCAGATCCACCTGATGACACGATCTGTCAAGATCTAAACGATTCACGAACCCACAACATGTGACAACTTAGATTGATCTAGCTCGGCTACGATGAACGGATAGATCTAGTAACAAGCTAATGATAAACATTGAAAGAGTCGATGACAACTAGATCTAACAAAAGATAAAGCCGAGACATCTCAATCTAAATTGGGCAAAAAGTGTGTGCAAACATAATTAAATAAATAAATTGAAAGTACTACTGCAGACATGTGGTAACTTAATGAATTCATTAGATCTTGCGGAACCTAATGAAGCCGATAACTAGCTCTAAGCCAGATCTTAGCCCACGGATGGCTCATGATCGACAAAAGAACCCTCTTTCCCCGATAGCTTAAATCCGCCGACGATACTAAGTGTGAACAAGACTTCTTGCAATAATCTAAATCCGCTGACGATACTAGACATGGTGCAAGGTTGCCGGTACTTATAGAGGTCGACGGGTCGATGAGTCCTCTTGCAGAGATCGACGACACGACCGGACTCGAAGGTGGCCGGCCAAAGCACGGAGCCGGGTTGTTTGTATTGAATTGGGTATATCGTTTACGGTTGTCGGGGTCTCATATTTATACCACTGGGCTTGTCAAATCCTAACTAATTACGAATAGTAATAACTAATAATATCTAGCTAAGATACATTGTCCTCCAAGTCTTCTCGAGTCGTGGAATTGTACGTGATGTGGGCCCTCGCCCTTGGATATTCCCTTGACGCTTCATGCTTGCCGAACCATCTCACGCTCGGCCCCTTCTCGGACTCGGGGCTCTTTTAGCCGAATAACGGCGGCTTCGAACGCGCTACAAGATCAGAAGCTGTTCTTTTGCTAGCCGAATGACCTCTTACCGAACGATCGCGTCTTGGCCCATCGGTCATCCGGGCTCTACCAAATTTTGGTGTTAACGGTAATAGGCGGCAGATGGTCCCACAAGGAAAAAACGTCGTCGTAATAGAAGGTCATTACGTACACACGTTCAAAATAACGGCGTGCATTTTCTTAATCCAAACGGCGTTTTTCGTTTCGCTTTGCGCGCGCGAGCGGCTACGGTGAGACGCTTTTTAAAACCGGTGTCTGCAAAATTCAACGTATCTCGGACACGTGTTTGATCACAGGCATTTTTCGAGGCCGATCGATCGTGGACGCAAACCCTAATTCGAGCGCGTTTTTGCTACGAACACTTTTTGGCGCCGCCCGTCGGTACCGTTACGAGTATTACGGGCGCTGTGGGTTCCGGAACTTCTTCGGCGTGGTCGAACCGTCCGTGTTGCTTGACACCGGTGCAGGCGCGTCTTTGCGATACCGGCGCTTGGAACGAATAAGGGTGCGTAGCGGCCACATAAATTAAAGTCGTGCGTTTATTTTTCGGGCGAGTTGTGTTACATGTCGCCAACCACTACCTCGGCGCATTTATTTTTCGGGCGAGTTGTGTTAGCGAGGTGTCACGTACGTATCGCAACCAATACCGATCTTGGCGTTTATTTTCAGGCGAGTTGTGTTGCGGTGTGTCGTGCATGTCGTAACCACTACCGGCCTTGCGTATAGTTTGAGCGAGATGTGTTAGCGGTGTGTGCGTACATGTCACAACCACTACCGGCGCCCGCGGTAATTTACTGAACATGTGTAGCCTACGGATATGCGTTGTGTTTTTCTTTGGTATTGCGGACACGTATCGATAAACGAGCGCTTAGTGCGGCGTGCACGTAATCGTCGCATGTTACGATCGTCGCGTTCTTTGCCGTAGTCCGCAGTGTCTATGGTGTCCGAAAGCGTTGCGAGACACATGTCGCCGCCATGTCGCCACCGCGGCAAGCTCGCCGCCGTGGTATTGCTTCCTATTTTTCCAAAACTAGTTCATGTTCTATGCTCGCCTCACCGTGTAGTACCATTCTGCGGGGACGAATCGATCCGAGGCGTTCGTTTAACCGAACAAGAGCTCACCGCCGCCCCCGGTCCGGCGGGTCGCGCCGACACGCAAGCGTCGTCGAAGCTTCTAGCCATGCACCCGTCGTTCGGTGCTCGTCGAAGCTTCATCGAGCTTGTTGAGGCTTGAACGCGACCCCGCTTCCCTCTTCCTCGCCGGAGACAGCAGCCAGCGCTGCCGTGCAAACCGCGCATCGCCCCGCCGTTCAACGTCGACCCCACCGCAGCCCACCGTAGCTTGGGAAAAGGGTACCATCGATAGATCTTGACGAGAGAGTCCATAGGTGCCCTCGGATCCGCCGGAGACTCAACGCGGCGAAGATCCGTCGCCCGGACCGCCGCTCCCTCGCTTCTGAGGATCCCGTGGGCCCCATCGTCGGCCCCTCCCCGCTTTTATTTTCTTTTATTTCATTTTCAGCATGCTTGATTATCTTGTTAAATTCATATCTCACTCATTTTAGCTCGTTTTCGATGCAACAAATTTTGTTGTGATCCTTATGATCGATGCAAACTCGATTATAATATATTCAAATTTGGTTTAAGATACCTGCGATTTTAACTCACGAGCTCAACGATCTTGGTTGTACTTGTTGATGAGTTTGAATTCATTCGAGATTTTCGAATACCGGGTTTATATGGACTCAAGTGTAGACTGCGATTGCTTCGGTGATTGTGAATTATACTTGATTTCTTATAAATTGGTCGGCTCTGTCACGACCGAGGGCCTCCAAGAACCAAGCTTTGGAGCCATTTGGATCGCGAACGTTCAGCCGAGACTCAGGGGCTCAATGTAAGTCCGGGGCGAGTAATGGTGGCGTTCAATGTATAGCTTTTCTAAAACAGGGCATCCTCGGTCACCACTTCTTTTCGAGAATTTGCTCGGACTTCGGATAAATCTTCGTCGAAAAGACCAAACGACCTAAGTGTACAATTAGTTATGCGGATGCAAGAAAGTCCGACATTTACTGGACGGTACCAAACTCGTAGTATAGGGCATTTGGAGAGAAGCGTATGGAGCATTTTGTCCCGATAGCCATGCGCTTGGATGGTAAGCTCTTTCATATTGGCAAAATGTAAACTATCTAAATCAGCACACCGAAAACTTGGGCGTACTCATGGTGTAGTCTAGGTCCGTCTATCATCCACGATGGTGAGAGCGCAAAGGGAGGAGGATAACGAAATTGGGCCGGCGGCTCGGCACCGAATATGTGAATGCGTTCCAAAGCTTGAGATGCTCAAGGCTATCAGATTTAGGGGATTGAAGCCAGACCTGTAGATCCGGATAAATGTCGTCTCTTCTTTGCCAACCAAGGGACAGCCGGCGGAAAGGACCTGAATGATTGGAGATGATCCGAGATACGATCCGTACGACGTCAAATATAGGCTGGCGCTTGCGCTTGCGCTTGATGAGCTTGATGTCACCGTCGTAGAGGTTGAGCGGAGAGTTCCGCCATAGGGGCACCACCGGTGGATAATACTTGCGCCCCGGCACCGTTGTCGATTGGTAGGAGAGATGATGGTGGTGAGAATGGCGTCACGGGAGGTTGTTGATAAGATCGGAGCTAGCGGACAGGGTTTGAAGCTGGTTTTGATGGATCTGGCCGGATGACTCGCCATTTCCGGCGATCCTAGGTTTCTTCATACTGGATCTATCTATTTGATCGGACCGCTAAGGTCGTCTGATTCTTAAGCAAATAAGCAGCCTCCCAAGTTAAGAATTCACGGCCAAGTTTGGCCCGGGCACCAAAATTGTTCACAACAGGCCGTCGGTATTGTTCGGCCCACTCTCCACGCAGAGTGTGGAGTTGGGATGCGCATACCGCATAAGATGGTCCCACGGGCAACAAGTTCAATATAATAATATATACGTATTTTACTGATCGCCAGTATCCAAAGACGCAGTGCGAAGCATATGTATGTGTGGTCAACAATTTGTACGAACAAGCTACTAGCATCATATATTTTATCAAATTGAGCAAGCAGTCATCGAGTTTGCATCGATCATCAAAGATAGTTTTAATACTAGCTTAGCTAGATACTACATCATCAACAAAAGTCGAGACAGCATAAGATCGATCACATTAATTAGTGTGGTGTCGACATCGGATGAATGGCACCCTGTACCCTGTCTTGCTTCATTGCCATGATAAAGCTCAATCCAGACATGCAGAATGCATCGACAACACTAGCCTTCACACAACCAAAGTAATCACTACGGATGTGTACACAAAGAAATCAGTTGAAATCGGGAGGCGGTCATCTTGGCCAAAGAAAGTTTCAATAAACCATAAAATCGCACTATCAACCGTGCGGCGAGTGTCACAATAAACAAACAAGTTCTGTCATTAGTCTGATGGAGTCAGCATCTCAATTTTAAAAATATGACAAAAGAAAAAGATGACAAGCTAGACGTTCACATAATCACATTTGACACATGAGTAGAAGTTCCATCCATTGTAAACTCTCCACAATGTACAATATATGACACAGAGTTTACAAGCAACATAGGTCGTAATATGCTTGGTCGCACACAATGGATGCTCATAAAGATCAACAATACTCATATCATGGGATGCATATCCCTAATGTGCACGCCAAGGTAGAGATCAAGCTACTATTCACTTCGAAAGCACCACACCTTGGGCCTAGAACGCAAGATTTATTATCTTCAAATTACTCCAGCAGAAATGAAAAGGTCCTAATGGCTAGAGGGGGTGAATAGCCTATTAAAAATTCTTGCAACAACACTAAGCACCGGATTAGTAAATAAGATGGCGAAAGCTATTAAGCAATGCAACAAGCTATCTATGCAAGCCCCCAAGTCAATTCTATTGTCTCTAATCCACTCAAGGGCTATGTCGCTAGTTTACTCCTAGGTGAACAAATAAATTTAACTAGATTACAACTAGGAGCTAACAAGACTAAGCAACCTAACACACTACTCGGGCTAACAAGCTAAGCACCCTAGCAAGATATACTACAAAGTAAATGCAAAGAGGTGCTCGAATACAATACCACCGTTGTTGAGTAGAGGTTGTGGCCAATCATCGTGTACAAGAAATCTCCAACGAGCAAGAACAATGACACGATGATTTTTCACCGAGGTTCACGTGCTTGCCGAAGACGCTAGTCCCGTTGTGGCGACACACTCACTTGGCGGTTGCTAAGCAATGGCGGTGCCAAAACCCCTATGGGCGCTCAAGCAAGCGATCACAAGAGAGGGTCCAACAAACCCGCGAGCAATCCACTAGTGCTCCTTTCGCGAATCTCCCGCGGGGGTAAGGAACGACCCCTCACAATCACCACCGGTGTGGCCTCAAACAAACTCCACTTGAGCTCAACACCGCCTCTTGCTCCAAGCCGCTAGGGAACCAGGGCAAATTCCCAAGAGAAACAAGAATCCCGCGGCTTTTCCAAGGATGAAGTGCCTCTAGATGCAACCGATGATGCAATGCACTTCTATCACTCTCAATCTCACCAAGAATTCGAGTTAATGGATGGAGAGATGAGTGGAGAGGAATCACAAATGCTCACTAGCAAGTTGGAAGCTTCAAATGTGCAAGAGAGAGCCTAAGGAACTAGCCAACCAAGTATATATATGGCTCCTCTCGAAATGGAGCCGTTGCTCCAAAAAATTTGCTCTCTGGCGGGGTGACCGGACGCTTTTACCGGAACCACCAGCAGGTCGATCGCGAGTCCGATTCTTGCTTCCGGTCACTACCGACAAGGTCGGGCCCACAAATGGGACCCTTCCTTCGTGCGTCCGATCAGCGGATCCGGTCGACACCGGAAGCATCCGGTCGAGGGTCCGGTCCCTGCGTCCAGCCAAAACTGGCCTGCAGGGCTCTCTGCCAGACGCACCCACCGGAGCCACCGGTGCGTGCGTCCGATCACTTCGCCGAGCGTCCGGTCGCCCTGAAACAGCTGCATCTTCTTCTTTTTCTTTGCTCTTTGCTTCAAACTTGCTTCGCCTCTTGCCATAGGTTGCCAACACGTCGAAAAGATCACGTTATCACCAATGTTAGCGCGTCGAGATGTTAGGCAAGATCGAAGTTAGTGCTCTCATGTCCTAAATGCAATATGCAAGTCGATATGGACCTAGAAGCACTTCATGCAAGGATTGTCGCGGCATCCCCTCTTGATAGTCAGCTATCTATCCTATAATGTGATCACACGCTCTATCGTGTCTTGATCACCGAAAGGAAAAAACCCTATCAAGTATACCTTTGCCTTGATCTCCCGGGTTCCTCTCAAGCCGATCACCGAGCTTGACGATCCATCATGTCCAACATCATCGTCCATGTTCATGATCATCATGCTCCTTGTCATCAACCTAATCCTATCTCAAGTGATACACTTAGAGCAAAGGATTAGTCCACAAGTGCGTCGTCATCAATTTCCAAAACCAAACATGAGATTTCAATCTCCCCTTTTTGGTAATTGATGACAACCCACTCACAAAGATATGAAATAAAATTCAATTGAACTTGAATTGCTTGCCCATAGCATTTTGATCATAAATCAAGGATTGGACAAACATTTCAAGGTTCGGTTTTGGTAGTAGTAGCTCCCCCTACATATGTGCTTCCATGTGTTTGGATCAATTTTGGCACATATGTTGGATAGAAATCTTGGGGAGAGATACTAATACCAAAAGAGATGCTAAGGTTCTAGAAATTGGACCTTTGAAGCGTGAAACCATCGGGTCCTTAGCATCATGTATCTAGACATTCATCAAAAACTCAACATACCCCATGAGATCAACATTATAGGCTAAAATGTGAGCTTTGTCTAGATACATCCTATGCATGCTAGTTGGTCAATACACCAATCAATTTTCAAAAACTAGCATACACCAAGCAATCATGAATATTGAATTTAGATTGCCAATGCAACAATACATTATGATCATGCACATACAAATACACAAATAGTCTATGAGCTTGCTCCCTATTTGTGTGATCCTTTCCAACATCTTTGTGACTTATTTCTCCCCTTTGTCAACAATCACCAAAAGGTGTAAATGAGAGAAATCAAGTCAAACAAAGTATCACATGTGGTCTCATCTAGATCACTTGCCTTTCCATGTATTCAAGTTTGAACCGAGGACAAGCTTTTTCACACCTCATATGCATAAGGGTTATCTTGCACCATGTTAGAATACACATCAATAGCTCATTTTCTAGAGTTGACACTAGGATTGCAAGCACATAAACATGTCATATGCCACCACTAGTTCATAAAACCATTCAAAGCAATAGTGGTGCCACACATACATTGAAATCATTTGATTTTCCATGAATGAGCCTATTAAGCATGCATGATGGCTAGATGCACTAACAAGTCCTTAGCAACATATGAATGCCATGACAAACAACTTTTACCTTGGGTTTTGTCGAAGGAGAGGCATGTCATATAAGTGGGGTGCATCAACTCAAGTTGGAGAAGTCAATAATGTTCAATTCTCCCTTTAGCATGCAAAACCTCTTCTCATCAAGTGGCTTGGTGAATATGTCGGCTAGTTGATCTTCGATTGCCAATGCCCATGATACAAATGTCACCCTTTTTGTTGATGATCTCTTATGAAGTGATGTCTTATATCAATGTGCTTTGTTCTTGGATGTTGAACCGGATTTTGGGTCATCTTCCTTGCACTTTCATTGTCACAATACAATGGGACTTTGTCAAATTGGAATCAAAATCCTTCAATGTTGACCTCATCCAAAGCAATTGAGTGCAACAACTTCCCGCACTAATGTATTCGGCCGGCGGTTGAAAAGAGCAACACTATTTTGCTTCTTTGAAGACCATGATACTAGTGACCTTCAAAGGAATTGACATGTGCCACTTGTGCTCATTCTATTGATCTTGCACCCTCCATAGTCGGAATCCGAATATCCAATCAAATTAAACTTGGATCCCTTTGGATACCATAGTCCAACATCTTGTGTGCCCTTCAAGTACCTCACAATTCTCTTTGTTGCCTTGAGGTGACTTTCTCTTGGATCGGATTGATATCTAGCACACATGCCCACACTAAAAGCAATGTCCGGTCTTGATGCGATTGCATAGAGCAAGCTTCAATCATGGACCGATACTTCTTTGCTCAACCATCTTGCCACTAGGGTCGGGGTCTAAGCTTCCATTTGTTCCCATTGGTGTGGACATTGGCTTGGCATCTTGAAGATCAAACTTCTTGATCATATCCTTGATGTACTTACCTTGACTAATGAATGTGCCATTCTTCAATTGCTTGATTTGGAGTCCAAGAAAGAATGTGAGCTCTCAAGCATTGACATCTCAAACTCATTGGCCATCATCTTAGCAAACTCTTCACAATAATCTTGATTGGTTGACCCAAAGATAATGTCATCAACATAGATTTGCAACACAAACAAGTCATTCCCAATCTTCTTGGTGAAGAGAGTGGTGTCTACCTTGCCCATCTTGAACCCTTTAGAGAGGAGAAAATCTCTCAACCTCTCATACCATGCTCTAGGTGCTTGCTTCAAGCCATACAAAGCCTTCTTCAACTTGTAGACATGGTTGGGATACTTTTCATCTTCAAAGCCCGGGGGTTGTTCAACATACACCAACTCATTGATGAAGCCATTCAAGAATGCACTTTTCACATCCATTTGATAGAGCTTGATGTCATGAGCACATGCATAAGCAAGCAAGATTCTAATTGCTTCAAGTCTAGCAACCGGTGCATAGGTCTCTCCAAAGTCAAGACCCTCTACTTGAGTGCACCCTTGAGCTACTAGCCTTGCCTTGTTTCTAACCACAATTCCATCTTGATCTTTCTTGTTCTTGAAGACCCACTTGGTTCCAATCACATTGTAGTCCTTTGGCCTTTCCACCAATTCCCATACATCATTTCTCTTGAAATTGTTCAACTCTTCATGCATGGCATTGATCCAATCTTCCTTCTTGAGTGCATTTTCAATGTTCTCCGGCTCTTCTTGTGCTACAAAGGCATGGTGAGCACAAAAAGATGCTAATCTTCTTCTAGTAACCACTCCACTATTGATGTCACCGACAATTTGATCAATTGGGTGATCTCTTGCTATGTTGGAAGGTTGCATCACTTACACTTGATGACTAGGATGGGGAGTTGGACTAGCTTGATGCTCTTGATCTTGATCTTCATCTTGAGTGCCACTAGTGCTAGCTTCATTTGTACCAATCTCAACCATAGTGGTAGGCAATGGAGTGTCTTCATCATCATCAACTTGCCTTGGCCGAATATCACCAATATCCATGTTCCTCATGGCATTCTCCAAGTTGGAACCACTCACATCATCATGATTTTTCAACTTCATTTTGAGAGCCTTGGGTTTCATCAAATTCAACATCATGAACTTCTTCAAGCTTGCCACTACCCAAGTTCCAAACTCTATATGCTTTGCTTGTGGTTGAATATCCAACAAGGAACCCTTCATCACATTTCTTGTCAAACTTGCCCAATCTTGTGCCTTTCTTGAGAATGTAGCATTTGCATCCAAAGACTCTAAAGTAACCAATGTTGGGCTTCCTTCCATTCAACAATTCATAGGGTGTCTTGCCAAGCATTCCATGGCAATAGAGACGGTTGCTACAATAGCAAGCCGTGTTGATTGCTTCGGCCCAAAAGGAATGGCTAACATTGTATTCACTAAGCATTGATCTTGCCATTTCAATCAAGGTTCTATTCTTCCTCTCAACTACACCATTGGATTGAGGAGTGTAGGTTGGTGAGAATTGATATCAATTCAAGCTCATCACACAACTCTTCTATTCTTGTGTTCTTGAATTCACTTCCATTGTCACTCCTAATCTTCTTGATGGATGTCTTAAATTCATTTTGAACCCTCTTGACAAAAGACTTGAAAAGCTCAAACACATCATTCTTGTCATGCAAAAAGAACACCCATGTGTATCTAGTGTAGTCATCAACTATGACAAAACCATACTTGTTGCCACCAATGCTAGAGTATGATGTTGGCCCAAACAAGTCCATGTGTAGCAACTCAAATGCCTTGCTTGTACTCATTGTACTCTTGGTTGGATGTGCATTGCCATGTTGCTTCCCGGCTTGACATGCTCCACAAGGTTTGTCCTTCTCAAACTTGACATCACTCAAGCCTCTAACCAAGTCATGCTTCACTAACTTGTTCAATTGCTTCATTCCAACATGACCAAGCCTTCTATGCCACAACCACCCTTTGCTAGCTTGTGAGAGTAGACATGTTGTCAACTTGGCTTCTTTTGACTTGAAATCAACAAGGTAGAGATCACCATATCTAAAACCCTTGAATATCATGTTGGCACCATCACCACTAACCACTTCAACTTCTTGGCTTCTGAATATGCATTTGTAACCAAGATCACAAAGTTGAGAAACCGACAAGAGGTTGTAATCAAGATTGTCCACTAGCAACACTTTGGATAGAGTCTTCTCTTGTGTAATTGCAATCTTGCCAAGACCCAAAACACTACCATTCTTGTCATTGCCAAAGGTGATTGACTCATATTCTTCAATGCCCTTGATGCTAATTGACTTGAACATAAGAGAATCCCCGGTCATGTGTTGAGTGCACCCACTATCCATTATCAATGCTCTCCTCCGCCGCGGTAATTGACCTACAAAATAAGATCAATTCTTCTTAGGTACCCAATGTTGCTTGGGTCCTTCAAGGTTAGTCACCAAGGCCTTTGGTACCCAAATGGCTTTCTTCTTTGAGCCCATCCATGGTGTACCAATGTACCTAGCACGAACACCATTGTTCTTCTTCACAAGCATATAGAATGATCAAGCTTGATGGAAGAAACATTGGTTCTCTTGTTCATGCATTTTTGCTCCACATGACCAACTTGCTTGCAAGCTTTGCAATAGCTACCATTGCTCTTCACAAAACGAGTTTTGTGAGTCACATAGGCGGCCTTGCCTTTCTTGGGGATATAGCCTAAGCCCTCCTTATACAAGGATGCCCTTTGACTACCCAAGCACATAAGCAAGCGGTCCTCACCACCATAAGCCTTAGCTAAGGTGTGATTGAGCTCCTTCACTTCCCTCTTTAAACAAGCATTCTCATGAATAAGCATAGGGTTGTCATTATCTTCACTAGAGATGGATATGCTAGTGATAGAGCTAGTGGAGGTCTCACACTTGGGGGTTGATTCATCAACAAGAATGTCACACATGATGCTTGCATTGGATGTATCAACATTTTCAACCACTAGGCACAACTTGTGCTCTTCTAGTAGAGAGGAATGAGCTTTCTCTAACTTAGAATGAGATTTCTCAAGCTTCTTATGGTCTACCTCTAGACTCTCATAAGATGCCCGAAGCTCACCAAGTTCTTGCTTAAGGCTCTTCGTTTCCTTACGCAAGCCCTTGCATTCCTTTCTACTTTGCTTGAACATGACAATGCAATCATCAAGCATGCTTTGCAATTCTTCCCTAGTGAGTGTTTGCTCCTCATCATCACTATCACTATCACTATCATCATCATCATCACTAGTGATAGATTGTACCTTCTTGGCCTTAGCCATGAAGCATGAGGAAGGAGTATCGAAGGGGAGATCTTGTCATGCATAGCAAGGTGAGCTTGTCCCTTCTTCTTGTTCTTCTTCTCCTCTTCTTCATCATCACTTGAAGAGGATGAGCCATCACTATCCCACATAGCCACATGTGACTCATTCTTCTTCTTGGGCTTCTTCTCCTTCTCATTCTTGGCATCATTCTTCTTTCTTGCTTTCTTGATGCCCTTCTCATCATCACTTTCATATGGGCACTTTCGGCAATCAAGTGACAATCATCATGACACCGAAAGCATGTCATGTTGCCTTCATTCTTGCCATCCTTGGTCCTCTTCTTGGATGATTGCTTCTTCTTGTTCTTGTTGATGTATGTCTTCTTCACATATTTGCCCAATCTTCTCACAAAGAGGGGCCAATTGTTCATCAACTTCACTCCCACTTGTAGAGGTGCCATCCTCTTCATCACTTGATTCTTCCTTCTTCTTCTTGCCCTTGGATGAAGAACTGGCTTTGAGTGCTAGCCCTTTCTTGTCATCTTTCTTATCCTCATCCTTAGCCTTCTTGTTGGCCTTGTTGATGAGCTCTTGCTTCTTTGAATCATCTCTAAATGAATCATCGGTCATTACCTCATCAAGCAATTGGTTTGGTGTCAAAGTCTTCAAGTTGGTCTTCACCAAAACCGTCTTGAGCATCTCGAATCTCTCGATGGCACCTCAAGAACTTCATGTTGAATGTTGTGTCCTTGATATCTTCACCAAGTGCATTGAGATCATTCACCAACACTTGCATGCGGTGGAACATCTCCGGCACACTTTCATCCTCCTCCATCTTGAAGCTATTGAATTGCTCTAGCTTGATGTAGGCTTTGGCTTGCTTGACACCTTCGGTGCCCTCATAGCACTCTTCTAGCTTCTTCCAAATGTCATGGGCGATGGTGAGTGACTTGACTTGCTCAAACACTCTATCATTGAATGCCTCATGAAAAGCACTCCACACCACATCATTTGCATATATCTTCTTCTCTTCCGCGGCGGTTGGTTCATTTGGCTTTGCCACCTCAAACTTGTTCTCGGTCACAACCCACACTTCTCTATTGATTTGCTTGAGGTGTGCGGTCATCTTCAACTTCAATGCCCAAAGTTAGTGCCATCGAAGGTGGCGCCTTCTTGGTGTTGTTGACATGAAACGTAGCCATTGTTTATCACCGTTGGATGTTAAGCCACTCAAATCTGATTGCCTCGGCTCCGATACCACTTGAAAGGTCCTAATGGCTAGAGGGGTGAATAGCATATTAAAAATTCTTGCAACAACACTAAGCACCGGATTAGTAAATAAGATGGCGAAGCTATTAAGCAATGCAACAAGCTATCTATGCAAGCCCCCAAGTCAATTCTATTGTCTCTAATCCACTCAAGGGCTATGTCGCTAGTTTACTCCTAGGTGAACAAATAAATTTAACTAGATTACAACTAGGAGCTAACAAGACTAAGCAACCTAACACACTACTCAAGCTAACAAGCTAAGCACCCTAGCAAGATATACTACAAAGTAAATGCAAAGAGGTGCTCGAATACAATACCACCGTTGTTGAGTAGAGGTTGTGGCCAATCACCGTGTACAAGAAATCTCCAACGAGAGCAAGAACAATGACACGATAATTTTTTCACGAGGTTCACGCGTGCTTGCCGGCACGCTTAGTCCCGTTGTGGCGACACACTCACTTGGCGGTTGTTGCTAAGCAATGGCGGTGCCAAAACCCCCTATGGGCTCAAGCAAACGATCACAAGAGAGGGTCCAACAAGCCACGAGCAATCCACTAGTGCTCCTTTTCGCGAATCTCCCGCGGGGTAAGGAACGACCCCTCACAATCACCACGGGTGTGGCCTCAAACAAACTCCACTTGAGCTCAACACCGCCTCTTGCTCCAAGCCGCTAGGGAACCGGCAAATTCCCAAGAGAAACAAGAATCCCGCGGCTTCTCCAAGGATGAAGTGCCTCTAGATGCAACCGATGATGCAATGCACTTCTATCACTCTCAATCTCACCAAGAATTCGAAGTTAATGGATGGAGAGATGAGTGGAGAGGAATCACAAATGCTCACTAGCAAGTTGGAAGCTTCAAATGTGCAAGAGAGAGCCTAAGGAACCAGCCAACCAAGTATATATATGGCTCCTCTCGAAATGGAGCCGTTGCTCCCAAAAAATTTGCTCTCTGGGGTGACCGGACGCACCGACGGAACCACCGGCCCGGGTCGATCGCGAGTCCGGCCAGCGCTTCCGGTCACTACCGACAAAGGGTCGGGCCCACAGCTAGCACCCTTCCTTCGTCGCGTCCAATCAGCGGATCCGGTCGACACCGGAAGCATCCGGTCGGGGTCCGGTCCCCGTCCGGCCAAAGCTGGCTGCAGGGCTCTCTTTCGCGAGCAGCACCCACGAGCCACCGGTGTGTCGTCCGGTCACTTCACCCGGCGTCCGGTCGCCTGAAACAGCTGCATCTTCTTCTTTTTCTTTGCTCTTTGCTTCAAACTTGCTTCGCCTCTTGCCATAGGTTGCCAACCGCGTCGAAAAAAGATCACGTTATCACCAATGTTAAGCGTCGAGATGTTAGGCAAGATCGAGGTTAGTGCTCTCATGTCCTAAAATGCAATATGCAAGACGATATGGACCTAGAAGCACTTCATGCAAGGATTGTCGCGGCATCCCCTCTTGATAGTCGGCTATCTATCCTATAATGTGATCACACGCTCTATCGTGTCTTGATCACCGAAAAAAAAAAAAAAAACTATCAAGTATACCTTTGCCTTGATCTCCCGGGGTTCCTCTCAAGCCGATCCACCGAGCTTGACGATCCATCATGTCAACATCATCGTCCCATGTTCATGATCATCATGCTCCTTGTCATCAACCTAATCCTATCTCAAGTGATACACTTAGAGCAAAGGATTAGTCCACAAGTGTCGTCATCAATTTCCAAAATCAAACATGAGATTTCAGCAGCCAGTAGATGAGTAGGAGGGCGCACTAAGGCCCAACATGAAGCTAACATTGCGCATCAAAAGTAGGCAATTGCGGCGCCAAGGCACAACATGAGGAACAAGTTGCGCATCTCAAGCAATAGCCACGCTAAATGATGAGCTCAAAAGGCAAAACAGTAGAGGCCACCGAGGAGCTGCATGGCAAAGGCGAGGTGGTTGCAAATATCAAAAAGGAGCACGCCGCTGTGGGTTGCCAATCTCGAACAGAGCACAAAGAACCAGGATGTGCTTTTCACGCCTCCATCCCTTTTATAATCTCAGCGTGGGTCTTTGGGTTTGTACCTAGGATCAATCGGAAAAAAAGTATTTTAGACAACAAAATTATTGAGCAATGTTGTACAAGCTATAGCATGAGACACACAGATATGCAAGATAAAACAAAACCTTTTTAGAGCCATTCAAAAAAACCTTCAAAAAAAGGAAGGATAATGCACTTTACAATCTAGATTTCGGTGCTTACCCAAGAAGATGTGCTTCCGCTGCCGGACCTAGATCTGCAACCATCAAAAAAGAAAAGAAGATGTGCTTCGCGACGGACCCCGAGATCTGCAACCACCAAAAAGAAAAAGAAGATGTGCTTCCGCGACAGACCCTAGATCTGCAACCACCAAAAAAAGAAAAAAAAACTTCTATATTTGCTGTTTCTAGAACCACATGAAAAACCATATCCAGCTGCATGGATGTGATAAAGAGGTGCACCTGCCTAGGATGGAGACGAAGGCGAAGGCGAGGCAGTCCTCTGTGTCGGACCGCTCTCTACTCTTGTTTGCTTGAGATGAGTTTGGAAAGTCAGGACGGAGAAGAGGTGAGAAGAGTACTACTAGTACAAAAGATGAGAAGAGGTGTAGTATGGGAGAAGGAAGAGACGAGAGGTCGCTGCGAGAAAAATCGCCCATAGTAGACTATAAGGAAACCGAGGTGGCAAATCTGTAGAGTGTTAAATCATGCACACCATGGTCCCACGGTTAATGTAAAAGGGCGAATTGTAATTTGTGTCTATTACGAAAATTTTCAAACATTGTTTAGAGTAGTAATAGGACTATGGGAGAATTAGGAATTTGGCCATGAAAAAAGTTTGTCCGACTCTATCCCAACTACCATCGTGTAGGCCCACTTGTAATTTTATCTAAATATATCCATGTGATATCTGGTTTTGAAGAATTAATTGAAACAAATTTAATGGTGTAATCAGAATTTAATTTAGAGTTTTGGTTTGTCAGTTAAACCATTTTTTAGGTATTTGAAATTGTGGGGCCTGCCGGTGGCCATCTTTCTCTCTCGTCTATAATTAATCCGGCGCTTCTACGACAAGGAACCGAAGCGTTTCGCGTTGCCGCTGCCGACCCGACTCTGCCTCTGCTGCCCGGCGTAGCGAGTCCCCTCGTAGTATTTGTTGGAAAAGGTTTTGGTCAAAACTTTTTTTGGAAATACAAGAGTAGTATAAAAACTCGCCGTTCCGTCCATCCCGAGACCCGGACTTTTGCACACTTGACTTTTGCACAAAAAGTCCAAGTGTGGGGAAAGATGGTGACAACCTCAAGTTCCATACACCAAGGTGTCATAGAAAAAAAATGATGGTGATTAAAAGATAATGTCACCCTGCCTTGCTGAAAAAAAGAAAGAAATAAAAGAAAAAAAAAAAAAACAAATGAAAAAAAAAAAGAGAAAAAGAAGAAAGAAAAAAAAAAGTGTTGTTGAAAAGAATATATATATATATAATAGAATAAAAAATATAATAAGAGAAGAGAGGAGCAGTTGGCCCCGCATGGTCACGATACATACCAAAGTGCCGCCTGACTCCACCCATCATTCCTTCCACGAGCAAGAAGGGTTTGTCTCTCATCCTTTGCGGCTACCATCAAGACCCATGGCCTATGCACACGTGTGTGTGGCCTAGCCTTGAGGTGCACCTGGGCAGAGCCACGATGCAAACTACGGCAACAACTTCAATGCTACATCCAAAATTGTTGCCGGTAAGTATACCCAGGTATGCAAAGGAAATAAACATTCACCAACTCAGTCACTCACTTTTTGTCTCCATGAAAATAAAGTTCATGCTGTCCGTGCCATGTCATATGCTCTAGTTTGGAATGGACTCGCATGCAGTACATCCATAGGTCTTTTGCATTAAGCATGGTGCTTAGGGTAAAATGATCTCCTTTAATCAAAGTTTGACATGGTGTTAGAGTTTGGTTAATGAACTTAGAGTTTTGTTGTCATGATCTATGGGAGTATCTTTATGTTGGAGATAAGTCAAGACTGTTTTTTACTGCTCTTTTATGTTAGCCTTGCTTGAGTAGCTGATGTTGATGTGAGCAAATAAAATAAAATAAAATAATAAGTTTTTTCTCAATAAAGGCTCCACGGTGTTCATGCTTTGATAGAGCCATGTGTTTTTCTTCTTTTGTCTTGTTTTCTTTCTTTGAATAAAACCAGGTACAAGACCAAGTGTGGGGGAGATTTCCCGAACACAATGAACAAACTTCTGAGATCTCCCCAACACAATGCACAATCATCGAGCCACTCAATATGGAGAAGGATGAGACAAACAACTACCATAAAACTCCTTCTTCTTCAAACGGTGGTTTGTGCATCTCTCGCTCTCACATCTCCCAAAAAGGTTTTGAAGTTTAAACATGAACAAATTAAAAAGACAAACAAATTTTGGATGCACCATCTCCATGCTATCCTTTTGATGAAAATTTGCATACTCTTTATTCCTCGCTAATATTCCTATGCCTTGTGAACTATCTATCATAGGGACCCCATGTTATCTAAGTAATTGGAATATGTGATATAGCCGGATGATTTGAACCTTGCTCTTTATATGAACTTGGGATTTGTTTTCAAAATTCAAAATTCAAATAGCATGCTCCTCAATGATATGCAAATTCCTACCGAGCCATATCAAGTTTATCAAGTGCAAAAACTCTTACACATATGTTACTTATCTTTTGCATTGAGCTTGTGTCAAGTCTTGTTGACCCTTGTTGAGATAGTTGTCGTGCCCCCAAGATCAAGATCACGTATTACCCACATATATAAGCTATTCCTACACACGGGATACACTAAAACATGCTTCCGTCCACCATACAAAAGCTCTGCTCCTACACTAGGAGTAGACAAAAAAAAAGATATCTTAGAAATAAAATACTCCATGCTCTACCGTAAAGTGATCTCTATATATATTTGTGGTTCAAAGAGACATGGCTATGAAAAAAATATATAGGGACACATGAAGGTCCCATGAAAAAAAAAAAAAAAGTTAGGCACATGAAGGTCCGTGAGTTCAAAGAAAAAAAAGATGAGCACATGAAGGCTCATGCAAAAAGATAGCCATGTTCTCAAGAATAAAGTTTCATAAGAGAGAGATCACTCATATCAAGGAGTATAGTATAGGATCCACCTTGATATATCCACACACATGCACTTCTTGATCTAGGGTATGCCATCCTTCTCCTCGGATCCGAAGCTTTGACCTAGCAACATATGCAGTAAGTATGCCTTCATCTCTTTCCCTACCCAAAGATCCACATAAGCTTTTTAGAAGTAGGAAAGAAAGAAAGCAAAACTCCTGATATGCCTTGGTGAGGAATCAACACCTACAAAAAAATTGAGTGATCTCGAGTGAATCATTTGAGGAGCAAGGCTACATTTACATTTTCAAAATCAAATGAAAACCCAAGTTCCTGCACTTATTTGAAGCAAGGGATTTGAATCCGTGTTGTTCCATAATTCAATTACCCAAGATTAACACGGTAGACACATCAAAAAGTTCATAAGTACAGTGAAGCTTGGAATAACTTGTATGCGCAGGTTTACAAATCAAGGAGATGACCCATCTTAGTCCTAAGCCTTTACTGAGGACGAGCAAAGGACTAAGTGTGGAGGAGTTTGTTGACTGATCGTTAACTACATATTTTATATCGTCAAACACCGCATAAAACGCTTCACTTTTGGCCACCAAACTTAGTGGTAGGGTTTAAATCTAACAAGTTCCACGAGTTTTGGTATTTTCAAGAACAATGCAGGAATTCTCCATTTATCGTCGGTAAAAAGTATCTTATATGGCAAAACAAAGTATACCATCACGACGAGAGCTCGTCGCACTTGATCGAAATGGATATATTACTTGATATATTTGGACTCAGGATGGAAAAGATATTGTACAAACAAGAATCACATGAAATGATGGATCCCACGCGTACGCAAATAGTACCATGCGTGCCAATCAATGACCGACGCGTGGCGACCACAGCAGCGGCGCCAGCAGGCACACCGGCCGACAAAGCGGCCCCACGCCGCAGCGCGTTGTCCCCACCGGCACCATCGACCGCTCAAATACGGGGCGTCGGGCGAGGCACAATTCTTTAGACACGCGTCATCGACATTTAAAAAGCGAACCCGCGGCGCCCACATCGCCCATGGACCCACCTTTGCCGCGCCGGTTTTCCACTCGGAGCAAATGCGCCGCGCTAGCGGCATTGAGCGAACCAACGCGGCAACACCGCGATGGCGTCCGAAGGCGCAGCGCTAGCAGCGTCGCGCGCTAGCGCCTTAAACTCAGCTTCCGTTACGCCATGTCGAGGCAGTCGCGCCTCCGCCGGGTGCGGGCGATGACGGTTCCAGCGGTCCACGCCCGCAGCGCGCTGAACCGCGCGGTTTGCTAAGCCTCGCGCCCGGTTTTCTTCCCGAAACACATACGGCGCACTCGGACATCGGTTCAGGGCGGTTCCACGCAACGACCTTGGAGGCGGTTCTTGTCCTGGTTTTCACCCAAGTCGGTTGAGGAGTTACCGTACCACCTCGAGAGCCTGCAGAGGAAGAACCGGACGCTGGAAGACCTTCAATGCACCAAACAATATGCAAATACCCCCCTCCACCTCTCCTATAAATAGAGGGCCTCTCCTACCTCATTCCACACACCATTCCAAGGCAAGAGCTCTCTCTTAGAGCTGCCCTCTACTCCTCTTCCTCACTCCAATGGGTCTAGGCCCTACCTAAGTAGTAGAGAGAGATCTGGCGGAGGAGAGATGTGAAGGGCCGAGAGCGGGAAGTGCCGACTTGTCGGTGTCTCCCCGGACTTGCACCTCTAAGGGATTCGGGCTTAGCTCCCTCACGATCTTGGCTAAGTAAGCATCCTCGGTTCACGATAATCTTTATTGTCTTTTTGTTTATCCATGATTTATCTACTCGTTTGCGGGGTCGATAGTCGCTTCCTTCGGGCGGGACTCTAGTGGTGGAAACCTTTGACCAGGGAACCTCGCAAACACTAGAGTGATAATCACTAGTGTAGACGTGGTGTTTAGGCTAGCGGTTTTCTATCTTTTTTGGAAGCACCCCACGGTCGTGAGGGTAGGGCGGCGGTGGTGACGGCCTTGTCCGTCCCTTGTAATCCCTCCCCCGCTGGGTGTGACGTAGTGCTAATTGCGGACTACGCGCCCCATTGGGCGAGGGCCGTGCCCGGTGAACAAGTAGCTCGAGACTGGCTAACCATAGACCCTAAAGGTATAGGGATCCTTCTCGCTAATCCTCCCCATCTTTGGCCTTGTGTGTCCTTGGGCGAACTAGTTAGGAGAAAGTACATCCGTTCCCTATGGAAAATACGATACCCCCGAATATTTCCTCGGGTGAAAGCTACAATGACAATTACAGACGCTTGCGGATTCTTCCTCATGGCGTTAAGAAACGTCAACAAACTACAAGTTACCTTTGCCTTGATATGTATACTAAAGTGCAGCCACAAATAAAATTGGTATAAGACAAGATGAATAAAATCTATGCTAAAAACATAAGCAAAGAACCATCTTTTGAATAGCATAGGTGAAATCATACGAACCTTGGACAATAACCCCTGCTTCAACCATGTTATATATTCCCTCGTATGTGTCCACTAATATTTTGTAGAAAAATAGTTTGTGCTATATCCATTCAATGAAGAAGAGTGTCATACAACATGATAGAAAAGCTCTCATTCAAGGAAGAGGATGGACAAAGCAATAGGGCCATAAGAATATCAAAGACAGGTAAGTGAATATAAAATCTCATATTTGTATCCAACTGTTGTCTTATGTTCTAAAGAGAAAAAATATATATATAATAATATATATCTGAGCACATGAAGGCTCATGCTAAAAGAAACATGTTCCTAGGACAAGTTCCATTCGAGGTATTCTTGGTCACTAAACTTGCACGAATAAAGGATGAACAACGTCCTAAAGATATGGTGATTGCAACACACAATTAGGGATGGTTCAAAGATTCACACTTAATGTGTCAAGTGACAGGAAGGCTCAAGCATGGGGGAGGAAGGTCAATTCCTCTAAAGATCATCCGACATACTCTTCCTCTACTCAAGCTCCCCGTCTCGACATGCTTTGGTTTGCAATCCCTCTACTCACTATTACTTTGTCTCTCTAAGTTTGAATGGTTAATAAATGTCATACATCAAAATCAAACTTAAGGTATAATAAAATTTCCCACTACAGAAATAGTAATAGTGAATATATGCTAATTAAAATATCTAACCAAAACTTTGTCTAGCATAAAAGCAACCTTTAGCTCCGTGGCAATTTTACCCTTGTTTACAATTACTTGTATATTCCTTGGGGTATATATGTTGTCAACTAATACGCAGAATAAAACCATGAGAGGGAGCTAAATGTAAAGAACAAGAAAAAAAGTATGATGCAAGAGATAAGTGAGGAGCAAGATACACAAGAGGCTAAAGAAGGAAAGCTTGAAAGGTAAGGAAAAGGGCCACCACAAGGTGTTACTTGTATCACACTCCAATAATAAGGTAACATCTTGAGAGAAGAATGAATGAAGTTTGGTTCTCGTTGGTGTTTTCCCACCAACAGAGCCCATGCACTTGATCTCTACCTTGACTTTTGCAAGCAAGATACACTTTGAGCAAAAAGGTGGAGAAGCCTATTAGTCTCTCCAAAATTCAACAAGTGAATGTCTTACAAGCATGCACACTAAAACAAGACGTTGCCTACATCAATGCTTCACTCCAACTCATAAGGCAAAGAACATGGGTGATGTCATCCTTCACCATCTCAAGGAGCACAACCGTCAAGATCAGGTAATACAGCTCAAGGAAACGACAAGGTAAGAAGTCTCAACTCGAGGAGGACTTAAAACACTGAACCCTCGCCGAAAGGTAAGATCGGTAGTTATCTATATGCATAGCATATTTACCTCCTTGCATTGCATAATTATTTTCCTTTAGCATATTTACATTATAGCACTAGCCTTGCATTAGAAAAAGAAAATAAATATTTGTTTGTTGCATAGACATGAAAAACTCTAAGCCCCATGTGAGTAATTTTGTGGTGTGTAACAACCCACAAGGATATTTATTATAGTGGAATAAAAATAAAATAAATATGCATGCATCATTATCTTTATCTTATGCATAGAAAATAAAAAATATATATGCTGCTGAACTATTGTCTTAAAGGAATTATCATAATCCTTGGCAACAAGAAGCTAAGTGGCTAAAGACCACTCGACGCTTAACTAGTTCCACTAGCTTTGTTGTTTATTTTCAACAGATTCAAGGAAAAGAGAAATGATAGAATGACACCATCAAAGTAGATTGTCTACCTCTACTTCCACATCATCATCAAAGACTATGTCAACATCCAAATTGGGGAGGGCAACCCCATGTATCTAGATAAGTATATCTTTATCTTATTTAATATTAGCAGATTTGTTTGCTTTATTAGAAAGAAATAAAAAGATGCATAACTAAGGAAACCAAATAAAAAGAGTCTTTCTTTTATTAAAAAAGAGTCTTTATTAGAGTGTGTGAGAATAAATAAACTCAAGATAATCTCTAGTCATGGAGATGATGAATAGTTGTCCGTCGTAATTCCTTTCAAGTACCTACCTTTTCAAGCTTAATTTCTCTTGAGCTTTTTAATGCAAAAGCGCTTTGACTTGAGATTTGCTCAACCGAAAACATGTGGGTAGCAAATGCTTTGCTCACGAAGTCTAGGTGATTGACGGATATGATATATGAGAGTCTCAGCCGCTATTTATCTTACTCCTAGTGATACTAAATTTTTGGAGATTTATCTTTTAAAATTAAAGTGCACATGATAAGTTCCCTGTGTGACAAGAGTGTTGAACCCTCTACCACAGCCCATATATACATGCTCCCTAGATTAGGAAAACCCTTTGACATATATATAGGCTACTTGCTTGTTTTGCATTGAGTTTGTTCAATCTTTGTCGACCCTTAGAAACTTGTCATGCTGATCATGCACACTCCACCCCGCTCCACTCTACTCCACTTGCATTTATGCTACTTCTACCCTTGAAAGTACGATCCACAAAGCATCCACCAAATGTCCACCAAAAATGTTCTACTCCCTACCCCGGGAGAGAGCAACCAAAAATATTCCCTACACCCATCCATTTAGCCAACATCTTACAAAGCTCCATTACTCTTGTCTATCTCTCAAAAGTTTATCGGAAAAAAGAGACTTGGGTTGTATTGAAAAAAAAAAAAAAAAAAAAAGAGAATAAAGGAGAGTTAAAAAAAATGGACAAGTGTCCACAATAAAACAATGGGTACTTAGATGTCCGCCTCTCCATAAAAAAAAAAATATATAGAAAGAGAAAAAATATGGAAAGAGTATACAACCTGGTTCTCCCTAGTACTTTCAAAGTCCTAAAAGAGAGATATTTTTTCTATAGGAGCAAAGTAGAATTAGGCTTCATTAAGCCTCATACACCTACCATCATATGCATTCCATTACACATGCACATGCAAAGATGACTTCGTGACTTTGGATCCATTGCTTGAACTTACAATATATGTTTAGTAAGTAGATTTAGTTTTCTCTCACCTATGAACTCTACATATAAGCCTTAGATATAGGGTGAGAGAGAAGAAGACATAGTGTCCTACCGCCTTATTCCAAAAAATACCACATACTATGAGAGAAAGACAACACAACAATATTGCCTAAGTGAGGATCCACAAATACCACAAATGAGAGACTTGAGAGGGTCATACAAAAGGAACTTTGAGTTTTATTTTGAAAACTTGCAAAAACTCCTGAATGAAGGTTGAACAAAGAGTTTGAGACATGGTGCTTAACTTGATTGTTCTATCTTTTAATTGCCCAAGATCATAAGAAAAAAGGCTATAAGCTCCATGGTTAAAAGGTAATATGGGTAAGTTGAAGGTTGAAAAGGTTTATTCCAATACGAGAGGAGAAATTTTGTTTGAAAGCATGTGTGCTTTGGAGGCGTGAAAGCGTTGGGGCAACTCCCATCTATTGTTAAGTTTGGCTTTGCTAGGGCCTAGCAAAGGGTAAGTTTTAAAACTTGTTGACACCTGTTATAGCATAATATTAATAGTCAACTAAACGTGAAATAAGGGCATAAAATGAATATCAACATATACTAGGGGTTTACTAACATAATTCCACGAGCCTTGGTGATTTATATCTTTTACGAGGACTTGACAGGATAAAAGTAGTTAAGAGCGTTGAAAAGCCCAAGAGTTTGCATCCCATACGATTACTAGACTTGACCGTGAGGCAACTCAATCCGAAAAGTGGACTAAAACATTCTAGAAGACACCAAGAGGAAGGAGAAGTCATTGTGACACGGGAGTCCTGGCGATTGCCGCCTCGATCCCAGGCGATCGCCGGGGGGTATTTCCACCAATCAGCCTCATCTTTCTATGGCGGTTTACCACCGACATTGAGGTTGCATCTATACCGTTGTTCAAGGCCGGTTTGATCCAAGGGTCCTGTTCATCGCCAAGGGCTATATAAGGCACCCCACCCCGTGGTGAAACCCTAATTCATTCCACTCATATCTCTTGACACATTGGTCATTGAGGTGTCCTAATGTGAGGACAACCTCTCACCGGAAGAATAATTAGGGCTAGACTCTTCAATGTAATAGATTAGTAACTAGAGAGTTAGGAGAGCGCGCGCTCTAGGTTCTAGAGATGTCTACTGAGTTTGGTATGTTTTGTATCCTTTTCTTTGTAAGACTTATGATTCATATATTTATCTTCTCTATTTACTTCCATGACTTTCATTTATTTGGTTAAGTATAGTTGTTATGCTATTGCATGGGATCTCACTTCGTATTGATGGCTCTAGTTATTCGCGGTAGCTAGAGTTGTAATAGGTAGTATAGACTTGGTGTCTAGGCTATAGGTTACCTGAGGTTGCTCAATCCCACGGTTAGTTGTGGTAGCCCCAGGGTGACAGCCCTGTCAGGGCGATGTAATCCACCACGTTGGATTGGTGTTTTAGAGAGCTTTTGGCAGCCTTCTCCCAACTACCTTCTTCCCAGTCTTTCTCGAGAGTTGGAAAGGATCTGTTGCTCCAAAGTGCATTAGTATAATTGCTATCATAGAACCTAAGTAATAGAGAAGTACATAGGAACCTTGATCTCTCCGCTGTCCTCTCAACTTGCTAGCTTTTTACATTTACCATGGAATTCTCTTTGTGTGTGGTTTTGTCCATAACTCCTATCATATCGTTTACCTCCCCACTTTAGTCTAGTGGTTTGCTAAGTTAGTAGATGCATGATTGTGAGTTATTAGATTCTTTAGCCAAAGCTTCCCCGTGGATACGATACTCTAGAATACTCTCCTAGGGAAAAGCTACAATGGTATTACGTAAACGCTTATGAACCTTCATATTCTTTTAGCACTTAATAAATACCATCAATAAACTACTAGAAAAGTCTGGTACAAAACCGAATAAGAAAATCTTTGAAGGTTAGGAGGAACATCTATACTCAATTCAATTCATATGCATGTATATTTCTTCTCTAAGGTGGTGTGCTAATTTTGTAGAGGAGTCAATGTGGAAATAAATACCGAGATTCAATAGTTGGTCATTGAATAAGTCTCTTGTTTGCAAGTAAGTTTCCTTGTGTTGGGTCACTAGCTTATTTTATTGTATGAATCATAGTTAATTTGAGTACTAGATGGATGATATAAATGTTAACCAATGATTTGTGCACTAGGTGCATGCTATTGAAGTGCAATTTTTATTTTAATTTTTAAGCCATACTTGCTCAATACTACAAAGACTAATATAATAATACAAATGTAACTAGAATAGGCATCACAATTTAACATTGAATTAGAGTTTAAGTCCTAAAATCACCAAGGATGTCTTAGAACAATTACTCCTGTTAGAACAAATGCTTACCCTTGCTTGATTTGGATTTAGTCCATGTTGCTATTATCAAAATAATCCAATTTCAGCTATACCGATGCATATGCCAATGTTTGCTATCATCTTTTTCGTAAGGAAGCTAGAGGTGGAGGGAGCATATTTTCAGGGAGGAAGCTAGAGTTGGAGTGGAAGCTTCGCTGCAGTTGTAGTCATAGCTAATTAGATTTTCATGTGTAAATACAACCGATGTTGAATGCCTTTTGGGTTTGAAAAAGCGTCTCTAAGCTTGAACTTGATATGGTATGGTTTCATTCCATATGTGTATAAACAAATGTTTTTTTTGACCATATATTTGTTGTGGACAATACAAGGATCATGTATGATTATGGAAATGTGTTGTTTATGTGATTTCACAATGTGTCTTATTGTGTGATTATATAATAATCCGTGCCACATGTATAGGAGAAATAAATATTTGTTTCATAATCCGAATATGTTACAATAGAAATAAAAGTGTTACAATAGATATAAAAGTGCTAAAATCCGAATATGTTTCAAACCATATTGTGTTATACCATAATGTAGATGCGTTACTAGAACTAAAAAAGTGTTAAAACTGACATCCTTTCAACACAAGGCAAATGTTCCAATAGATAAATAAATGTGTTGCAAACAATGCATTCTACCATATTGTGAAGTGTTACTAGAGTAAAAAAAGTGTTACAACAAAAATCATTGCAACGCTAGACAAATGTTCACATAGACAAGTATATGTGTTACAATAAATAAATCAGTCTATAGTAACATAGGTAATTGGAACGCAAAAAAAAAATGTGTTAGTAACACTTTTTCCAATCTATAGTAACACAAGTTGGTGTTACTATATCCCCCTAGCTGTAGTAGTGAATAAAACCATTCATATTTTGTATGTTGGAGGCTTAATGTCTTCATTTCGCGTACACCAATGACCTATCCATAGGCCAACCTTTGAAAATAAAAGGTATATTTGCATCAAGATATTATATAGTGACACAAATATAACTCATGAAAGGATTGTCAATTTTTTTGTATAGATATTATTCTAGACCTAGAACTTAAAAAATAATCTACCAAAAAAAGCTATGAACCAAAAAAGACAAAGTAAATGTACAAATTGACTACAGAGTCGATGTGAGCCTAGTAAGTTGGGGAAAAATCAATCTAAATTGCTAGCAAAAAATAAAAATATCAAACATCATGTCTCTCTACATCTCTATATCTACTTTGACAACAAAATTAATGAAAGAAATATATAGGTAAAATTTGAAAGACTTTAGGGATGGTACATAACCAACTCCTTCAAAGGTTCAAAGGGTACCCTTCTTTTTTTTGCATTGTCTCTCCTCCAATGAAGCTCAACAAAGAACGCACGAATAGCAACAATGGACTGACCAGCTACAATCTCTAGGAGGAAGAAGGGTATTTGTATGGGGTAATTTTTAGGGATGGTTGACTAAGAGGGGCACCCCTGTTAGTACATTTTATAGATGCGGTTCTCTCAAAAGAACTGTCCTGATAACCTCATCCTTCTAGAGACAGTTCTCTTAAAATAACCCATCCCTAAAAATCCTATTGTCAGGGGCAGTTCTCTTGAGGAAACTGCCTCTAGAAATAGAGAAGGTTAATTTCTGAACTAGACCCCTCACGAAAATGTATTTTCAGAAAGGTTATGTTAGCTACAGACTACAGTACTTTCCGCTAAGGTTACAGACGGGTTCAAGTCGCCCTTCTCTATAAGAAATGGGGAGCCATCTGTAAAAAATTATTTTTATGGACAAAACTGCTAAAACCAAGGCTGTCTTTAATTTTTTTATGCTAGAGGATAACGTTGTATATTGACCAACTTAAGTCTTGATAGGGAGGAGAGAGTGTTGACTTATAAGTTAACTCTTAAGATAACCCCGCTAGTAGAAATGACTCTGTTTTTTTAGTTATGGTTTCTGCTTCAGCGCTGGTGGTCCAGTGTCTGCCCCTCAATATAAAAGGCTAGTGTGCTGAAAATCTTTTTTCAAGTGGTGGTAGCTTTGAGTTCAGTATCTAATTATTTGAGTGATGGGAGATTAATATCACAACGTAGTTTCTCTTACTCAAATGGAATAAAGTAAAGTGGCCGTGTGCCTCCTGTCTAACAAAAAACAAGCAGCCCCACAGGAGGACTACTTGCCTTTTAACCCTTCCTTGTAAGGACACCACGATTTTACTCGATTTGGGACCCCTTTTATCAGTTTTAGGATGCGAGCGAGACCCATAGTGCAGTTTTAGAATTAAATATTTTTTTTTAATTGGAGTATATGGGTATTTTGTGGGTTTTATAGGTGCAGCTGGTATGAGTAGTGTCAGGCTGTCAGCAGACAACATGAACGTAAAATAAATTTTATGATAGTATACGTACAGGAACGAGAGCCCAGAGCCCAAAATATGATAGTCCAATATACATACATATATTTCAAAATTATATATATGTAGCTCACATGTGGTCTTATTTACGTTAGGGGCTACGCGTGCTAAATCACTGGAGGTGTTATCTTGATTAGAGCTAACATCTAGCTCGTACTGTACCATTGGAGACGGTCTTTTGAGAGCATGTACACAGTTTGTTTTTTATATATTATAATTTACTTGAAAACATCGCACTACAGGCCGTAGCTAGCAAGCTACGAATCATATCCGTTTAGTTTGCGTGCACGTTCTACAGGAAGCTTGGAGACCCCAAAAGATCCGATCATCTGGTCGCATGTCACCCATTGCAAAGATACGTCTGGTAGACAAGTGGCATATGGTAGCTTTATTTTCAGATAAATGGGAACGAAGAACCCGGTTCCCTATTTCCTTTTCTTTTTAAAAAAAAAGAAGAGGCATCTTTAGCTGTCCACTTCATCATTATCAATTTTGTCGCTTCTTCTCTTTAAATAAAGCACGTACTGTATCAAAGCTCCATTGGTACCAAAGTTTGCTAGCTAGGTGTCTATCGTAAAGATACATATATATGCTCTTCTTTAATCGATGGTCTTAGCACGTTGATGCCATTTTGTGTTTATCACTCGTTTCCTGCAGAATAAAGTGTGCGAGTTGGAAAACCCTTTGGTTAGCCGGCGCTACACGTATCCCGAACTAAAGGCCTGGATGAGGCCATCGTGACTGAACGATCGAGGCCTTTAGCCCAGTTGAGGGGCCTCCAGACAGCGCTCGAGGGCAGGCACACTTTTGACCTGGTTGGTGTATCTTTCTTTTCTTCTCTTTTCTTTTATGTTTTTTCTATGCGATTCATATCATTTCAAATAATTTTCATATACGTACATTCTTTGCTACTACTGTATGCCCATACATATAATTTTCCATTCGAACATGTTTATATCACTATGCCAAAAAACGTTATCAGTGACGTCTCGATTAGTGACACGGAAAAAACATGTCTCCACTGATATCAGTGACGCAGGTGAACTAGACGCATCACTCATTAGCTGTTGCCCATGCTCTAGGAACAAGATGAGTCACTAATAGCAGCATATCAGTGACACTTGCAAACAAAACGCGTCACCGTGTTGTTAAGGCGCGTCACAAATATACGGCTATATCTATGGCGCAGGTAAACAAAACACGTCACTGATAAGGAAAGTGACGCGTGTTGTATAGACGCCGTCGCTGATATGTACACATATCCGTGACTCGTTTTTGTCGAGGCGTCACAAATAATCGACATCTGGGCCATCTGAGTTGCCAAAGAAAAATGAGACGGCACATGGCCCAATAGACCAACACCCATCCATCCACACAACATCCCCTCAAAAAAAAAAAAACACAACATCCCGTTTCCCATCCCCATCTTGTCTCCCATCCACACGTCTCATCCTCATGTTCTCTTCTACGCCATCCCCATACACCGCACCCTAACAAAGCGCACCGGGCGGCATACTTTAGCGGCACAAAAGGCGGGCTGCACGAGGGGTGTAGCCGCCCTGGCTTAGCGGTGGCGGCGGTGTGAGCAGCAAGCACGCGCAGCAGGGGCGCGCGCAGCTAAGAAAGATGGCGGTGCCTCGAGCACCGGAGTAGCGCTTGGCGAAGCGGCGTCGGCGGCAGCTCTCCATGCCTGATCTAACTTGAGTAGGCGGCGCCTAGGGCTTCCCCGTCCATGGTATGGGTGATCTCCATCTCCCTATCTCTCCCTGCCCAATCTCCATCTTCTTCTCGCAGCCCACTATTTAATCTAGTGGTCAATGTGATTAGATTGGATAGCAACGAGATTTCGGTGAGTTTGTGATGTGATCTGAAGGAGATGGAAGGCTCTCCACGGCAACAATCCAGCGATATGGTGGTGACTTCCTCAAATCATGTAGCAGCAACGAGGGGGAAGGTTGTGCTCAGATCTGAATGGCAACAATCTAGCCATCTGGTGGCGCGAGTTCCTCAAATCATGTAGCAGCAACGAGGGGGAAGGTGGTGCCCAGATCTGAAGGGAACACAGCTACGCCACTCAAATTGATTATCTTAGGTATTTTCTCCTCCAGTCTGGTCTGACGCTAAAGATTTTTAGCGACAGGACTTATAGCGTCAGCTGAAATCTGACGCTATATGTCCTTAGGGCTAGACCTTCTGACGCTATATGTGGCTTTCAGCGTCAGACCATCCGGCGGTAATTGTGGTGTTGTGGTGTAGTGAGTCATCTTTTGGTTGTGATAGTGATTTCTAGCAATCACATACCCTACGGATAATTTCTCTTACTTTTGTTCTTCCCCTAGTTCTCTCTTAATTTCATGTATTTTTCAATGACACGTTATATAGGATCATCGTTTTTTTTGTATTCTGAGATAGTTATCCATGACTCGTCTTGCACTACTACAGATTAAGCTCATCACTACGCCCGGCATCATCTGCCGGAATTTAATCCACCGGCGGTGTTGAACCTCGCCCGGCGAAGATGAACCGCTTCAGCGCGCGGGAAACTTCGAGGAACTCCACGGATTCGACCAATTACGCGGTGAAGACTTCGGATCACCACCGGGTTGAATCGTTCCCCAAAGTGGTCTTGATGGACCTGCAGATCACTTTCAGCGGGTTTGAATTAGAACCGAAAAGCGATTTGAAGATTGACACAACCGGGTTGAATTAGAACCGATAGCGATTTGGGAGGGGAAGCAAAAAAGGAACCGATAGCTCGCGGGGTTAAATGAAGAAGGAACAAAGAAAAACAAACGATAGAAACAGAGAACGGAGATGAATTAAAAACGACTTGAGAGTCATTATATATTACTAGATAATATATTTACAAAACGAAAAAATAAAAAAGCGCGGCCGCCATCGCCTCCGCAGCCACGCCTGCCGCCGCCCATAACGCCTCCTCCGCCGCCGGCCGCCTAGGGCCTCGTCGCCGCCGCCGGCCGCGTTCCCGCCGCCGCCCGCCCGGAGTTCCGCTAGCCTCGCCGGATCCCCTAGCGAGGATGTCGGGCGATGGCCTCGACCTTGAAGGCGAGAAGTTCGCTTCTCCACCAACGGCCAAGGCATCGCTGGCGGTGCCGACTTCTTCGGCCAGGTGGGTGAGTTTCTAGAGGGCGCCGTGGAGGCGCCGCTTACGTGAACAAAAAGCTCCTCGTTGGTGTAGACGCCGGCCATCGTCGATGAAGAAGAAGCTAGCCTGCCGGGGTTTATGGAAAGGAAGAGGCTAATTAGCGATGGAGATGGTACCAAATCGTGAGCGTTCTTATATAGTAGCAAGACATGGAATGCATGCAGTCCATTGTCATTGCCAAGACGCTGCGCCATGAAAAACATCCAACGGCGCATGACCGGCTCATCCAATGGCCGTCGCGACCGCCCGTCTCCCCACGAAAGGCGGACCGGCTGCACGCGTTTCGCTTGCGCGTTTCCAATGGCGCTTCCTCGGCGGCACGGCGTTTCCCAACACCCAATCCCAAATCCCCTGTTCGATCCCCAACAAACGCTTTTTGACCATTTTTTTCAAGAACGATGATCGAGTTTAGCATTATTATTTTCAAACAAGGAATGCATGCTTCACATTGTTTACCATTGCTACAAGATCAACCACACGCACCTTCGATGCCGACGGGTGAGGGAGCGAGGAGGGAGGGAGGGAGACGAGACTTCTACCGCACGGAGCACGAAAATGACACACTCAACTAAGCTATAGCACGTCCCACAACACTGCCGGGCTATTTAAAGAATCACACTTTGTATCGCCCAACAGATAGCCATCACTGTTTTTTTCTTTTTTACCACAATATCTTGTAGCTGTCCACGTTCACTTAGCATGTTCCGCGGGCCTGTGCTGCATGCATGCCCGCCGCTTGGAGAACCGCGTTGGCGTAGTATTCACCGCCGGTTAGGAAAATCGGCGGTGTCTCGGAATCGATGAGAAAAAGCCTGTGGCACCGGCCGCAAAGATCGACGGGTTAAATCAATGTCAAGAAAACACTGCGGGTGTAGTTTTACACCCGCGGTGATGTAGAACTACACCCGGCAGGTGATGTGTAGATCACTTTGCCGGTGCAGATCTCTCTCGCTGGTGGTATTCGACATCACCGGCGGGTGAAAACTTAGACCCGGCAAAGGATTTTAAAAATTCAATGGCCGCATAGTTCTCAACTCGACCGGGCCGACCCTTTGCACCAATCTTTGGCGCCTTCTGCTGCCATGTCCTCCGTTACAGCGGCGGTCGACTCAACCACGCCATCTCGCCTATTTAAACGGCAAGGGGGGGACGCCGTGTTTTGCACCCGGTTTCTCCTCTCGTTTCTTGCATTCTTGGTTCGTCCGGTAGTTCCTAACCCTCTCCTCAAAATCTGAGAGGGCTTAGTTTTGAATTTTTAGTGTCATGGGTTTTGGATCTAGGAAATCTTTTTCTCCTTATTTTCCTTGTTCTTCGTCCCTCGATCTTCTTTGCTAGCAAGTACTTTCCGTTCCACATACATATGGCCTTTCTTTGGGAGAAAGCCCTCCACATCTGATATGCCTAGTCCAAGAAAATGGTTTTACGAAAAAAGTGCTAGAAGAGTCTTACATGATGAAGGAGAGACACCGGGGCTTGCGGCTTACGTAGGGGTGCCATGATTCAAGATCGAACTCCGGACTCATATTAAGAGTCCGAGTCCTTGTGCTTTGGGGTGCTAGTGTTCAGCCAATATCCTGGCACATGGGCATATAGTATCTCGAATCATATGGTGCATCCATGGAAAAACAATCCTCATTGGACCAAGTTACTGTGATTTCATCCTTGGTCCAATGGTCAAGTTTAAATAAGATGAAGCTCCCTAAGTGAATCTCATCCTCCAACCTCCTCAATGATTGCACGTAGCGGCCTAAGCCACTTCTTCGATCCGAGGAGGTGCTACAAGAGACTTACTTGAGGTGGTTAAATTTTAATGTGTTTGTACACTTTGATTGTAGCATTGACCTATCTGTGAATTGGTCTTTGTTACCGTATATTTAGTTCTATGTAAGGTCTTTTGCTATGGAAATATATGTAATGTAAGGTCTTTGTTATGGAAATATATGCAATCAAATTTCTTATCTCATTTGTATTTACATTTTATTATGAATGTTGATTGTCTCTTCGATATTTTTGAGTTTCCATTTTTACCCTTCATCGAACATAATAAAGACGGTTAAGCGTCAATGAAATATGCTGCATATTGTGAGGAAAATTCAAATGAGATATATCCAAATCTAATGTGAATGAAATAAAGTTATATATATAACAAAAACAAAGAACAGATAATGAATTTTATTCACATCCATATCCCTTAAGAACAGATAACCAAAACCCTAGCTTGCGTGAAGCATCTACTGCGTACATATGCAGCGAAGATCGCAACAATGCATGCATGCAACCGAGTGAAGTGACAACACCGTGAATTCACCGCCGGATACATACAAACAACCGGTAGTGATATTGTATTCACCGCCGGCTCCATTCAAATAATCGGTAGTCATGTTGTTATCACTACCGGGTATATCTGAATACCCGCGGTGATGTACCTCGCACCGATCAATGCTATAAAATCAAGGCGCCCGCGTATCCACACATACATACCCAAGCACGCACCCACGAGCTCCGGTCACCACGCACGAAATCCACTCGGCTCTTTCACTCTCTCTCTCTCTTTCTAGGAGATTTGTTCATGGCTCCGGGGATATTTCATTGGTAAGGATATTTTTTGCTTGTCTAGAATTCCTATATGTATGCATATAAACAATACATATATATATACTATATATATTTATGAGCTTTGTCCTTTTTTTTTCTTTTATCAAGCTCATTTGGTGGTATGAACGTTCCTCCGCCTTTTGCCGCCATCACAAGAACCAGGTTTCCACGCGGCGATGAGCCATTCGCCCCCGGTGTGGACACAAAGGCCATTCCCTTATCCAATCATCGTATGTAATTTTTTTCTAACATTTTTTTATTTCTTATTTTACTATAACAAATACATGGACAATTAGTTTAACTTAACGTCATTTTGTTGCATTTATATGTGTCACGGACTTTATCCCCAAGTACAATGGCTAGAAACAAAGACTTAGCTGGTTCTCTATCTCTGTTTTGTGGAGACCACGCGACATCTAGAGCATCGTCCGGTCATCAACTATATCACGTGTGAAATAAGGTTTTACATCCCTTCGAGGATTCCAGGACACAACAGACCACCTAATCCATGAGGGGAAACGAGAGAACGACCGGTGCAAAACGCCGAGTACCATGCCGTTTCCTTGTGCTTAGATTCTCTTCGGCGTGTTTGCTACATTGTGCCTCGATTTCTGCACTTCAAGATATTTGCCTTGTCTGGCGATAATATCCCCCCATGGCAATATAGCGAATATGTTGGGAGTTACAACCATGATGATGTGGTAATAAATTAAATTCATCATTTTGGCAATGCATATTAGATAGATTCACATCATCCTCATTCATTTTGATTCTCCCACTTGCGATTTTTGCTCCACGATCTTACTTATGCCGCATGTGGCTTGCGGCGTTCTCGACCAAACTCTGAGGGCGACTTCGGTACGATTGGGAATTCTGTGCACACCCCGGCCAGCAAACTACGGAAGGGCGACAATACGCATAAGGTTTACTAACTTAGACACTGGTCGTTCAAGAGGTTATATCTATGGTCGAGTATTTTTACATCCTTGCGAGGGACGAGAGAGTGCAATCATAAGGGCATTGACCTTCATCGACTCAAGCGGATACTTAATCCGTGACATCAATTATCCGATATTTCTACAATCCTACGTTCATGTGCATGGATCACAAGCTGAACCCAATATTGATCCCGCGGCGATGATGATGATTAGTGTGTTTACTATGTTAATTATTTGTATGGTTGTATGGTTCCTTCCTAATTAATTTGTAATGTTCTTGTGGCCCATGTGGTCTCAAACTTTTTCGAGCCTTTCACATTCAAATGGGGAAGCATCCACGAAGTTTGAGATTTTTCGAGTTGGTTTGGTACTTTTCCCAGTTTATTTGAATTTCTCGCGCGACGCCACCTTGTAATTATAGTTTGAACCGAAGCATCCCCGAAAAGAGCCGGAATGCTGCTAGACTTTTCCACATGGTCTCATGTGCCCTAAGAGGCAAATCACCGTGGAGGTCCAAGAAAAATTCTTGTGTTTCCATGGTTTAATTAGCCTTCTTGTCGCGGTTTAGCTCGAAGAAAATTATAGTAATTAAAATATTTATCGAGAAAAACCTAAGAACTTGTGTGGGGTCATATTTTGGGTGTACATGGCTGGGAAAAAAATTCAAGCCATTTCCACCAAGGAGGATTACACATCCTTCACAGAGGCACATGATCCCTACCATCGAACCCGACTACTATACAGTGTAGTTCTTGTGCTCCATGTGGTTCATATGTTTGCCGGTGTTGTAGTGGTCTCAAACTTTTTTTCTGAGCCTTTCACATGCAAATGGGGAAGCACCCACGAAGTTTGAGATTTTTTTGGAGTTGGTTTGATACTTTTCCCAGTTTATTTGAATTTCTGCTTGCGACGCCACCTTGTAATTATAGTTTGAACTGAGCGCACCCACGAAAAGAGCCGGAATGTTTGCTAGACTTTTCCACGGGGTCTCATGTGCCCTAGGAGGCAAATCACCGTGGAGGTCCAAGAAAAATTCTTGTGTTTCCATGGTTTAATTAGCCTTTTGTCGCCGCTTTAGCTCGAAGAAAATCATAGTAATTAAAATATTTATCGAAAAACCTAAGAACTTGTGTGAGGTCATATTTTGTGTGTACATGGTGGGAAAAAAATTCAAGCCATTTCCACCAAGGAGGATTACACATCCTTCCGCAGAGGCACATGATCCCTACCATCGAACGAGGACTATACTGATTGTAGTTCTTGTGCTCCATGTGGTTCATATGTTTGCCGGTGTTGTAGTGGTCTCAAACTTTTTCTCGAGCCTTTCACATGCAAATGGGGAAGCACCCACGAAGTTTGAGATTTTTTGAGTTGGTTTGGTACTTTTCCGGTTTATTTGAATTTACTGCGGCGGCGCCACCTTGTAATTATAGTTTGAACTGAGCGTACCCGCCGAAAAGAGCCGGAATGCTTTGCTAGACTTTTCCACGGGGTCTCATGTGCCCTAGGAGGCAAATCACCGTGGAGGTCCAAGACAAATTCTTGTGTTTCCATGGTTTAATTAGCCTTGTTGTCGCCAGTTAGCTAGAAGAAAAATCATAGTAATTAAAATATTTATCGAAAAAACCTAAGAACTTCTATGGGGTCATATTTTGGGTGTACATGATTTGGAAAAAAAAATTCAAGCCATTTTCACCAAGGAGGATTACACATTCTTCCGAGAGGCACATGATCATCCATGAAGTGGCAGCATTTCTATTTCACCGCCCGGTTCGTGTAATAACCGCAGCGAATAGGATTGGGGTGAAATTTTCCAAATCTATCTGAACCTCCCGCCATTTAAGTTTCCCCACCGCGCCCAAACCAGCCTTGCCTATATATATAGGTGAGTGGCTCGGGCGAAATTTTGGCAAGCCATTTGAACACCGCGCCATTCTCGTTCCCCACCGCCAGCCCGAAGAGCACCCGGTCGCCCGGCGGGCGCACCACCAACTCCAACGCGTCACCGTTCCGTTGCCCCCTACCGCCTCGGGCCATCCGTTCGCGCATCCTGGCCGTTTCCGCTCCAGCGGAATCGAGGCTTGACGGCGTTCTCCCCACGCCGCGCCCTCCACTCCGACGTCCCCAACGCCGCCATCCCCGCCCTTCGGCCCCTTCCACGGTGAGAACCACTATCCCTTTAGGTGTTCTAGTTTTTACCTATGAGAATGAGAACTAATTAAGCGCTGTCCTAGCCTCGCGTCGCCCGCTTGGTCTTCCTCCACGCCGACGGAGGACCGCCGCCACACCTCTCGCGTCCGCGGCCTCACGCCGTCTTCCTCTTCACCGCCCAACGCCGCACCATCATGCGACCATGTCCTCCTCAAATCCACCAACACAAGATAGGAGCGCACGAGGCGCACGGAAGCTTGGTGAGTGCGTGGTCACCGCCCTTGAGGTGTTCCTTGAAATGCCCGCCCTCGGTCATCACCGCAACCTGTGCTCGAATTGCGAATGAATTCATGAGTTAGTGTTGTTCGAAATCCGGTTTTGGATATTTTTTAAATATATGTCGTGCTTACATGTATAGGCAAGCATGGCGTGGTACGTAGTGTTTTTGGTCGCTTTGCCGGGGGATATATCTAACCCAGGGAAGATTGCTATGCTCAAGTCCAAGGCTACGCTAATTGCTGCTTAATTGAAGAGAAGCCACCCCACATACTTGTGAAGATTGAAGAGAAGCCACTCCACATACTTATGAAGATTGCGAGAATTGCTGCTTAATTGGTTTTGGAAAAGATGTCATGCTTTCATTTATGTCTATGACTCTATGGTCATTGGTCTTTTATTTTAGAAGTTGATGTAGGCTTAGTTTCTAGAACATTAGGTGGATTTTGTTGTATGTAACCATTAAATCTGTAATGTTTTGACGATATTAATGTATGATGATTTTTTCGGTTTTAAAAGAGCTGAATTCCATGAATAAATTTAAAAATTTTAAAACAAAAACGCCGGGTGGCATGGGCCCGACAGTGAATGACATACAAACCGGTAGTGTAACTACACCAAACACTATCGGTTTGAATTACAAACCGTCATCGATAACAGAAACATCACCGTCGGTTGCACTAACCAACCCGATAGTCTCCACTCTAATAACGCAAATCGGGTTGAAATCAGCCCGCCGGTGTTCGCGTAAAGTTCACTGACGGGTTCAATGTAAACCG
Organism: Hyparrhenia diplandra; assembly: GCA_015847255.1. Lineage (NCBI taxonomy): Eukaryota > Viridiplantae > Streptophyta > Magnoliopsida > Poales > Poaceae > Hyparrhenia > Hyparrhenia diplandra. The sequence goes on along the minus strand of JADLZK010006939.1, from coordinate 256,111 downwards.
ACATTGTTAGCTCTTCAATACACTGTGTCGCTCAATCCAACCCGATAGTGTTATCCCTACGATTACGTCGGTTCGTTAAAGCCCGACGGTGCTCCCAATATCAACTCTGCCGGCCGACTTCGAACTGCATTGCTTGGATAAAAATCTTTGCCGGTCCGTGGAACACCCGGCAGTGTTCGGTGACGGTCGCGCTGCCGGTTCGATATCAAACCGGCGTCGCCTCTCTCCTCGCATCACCGCCGATGTTTTGACCCGGTAGTGTTTCAAACCCCACATCACTACGCTATGGTTCTCCGCGGTTCGGGCTTTTTAAGAAAGGGGGTGGAGCCCGGCAAAGTGATGGGCAATTCTGTAGTAGTGTTGGCTGGACACAATCACTTTTCATTGGTTATCAGTAATGCGTCTTGGTTGGACATGTCATTGTTCATTGGTTATCAGTGACACGTCTTGTAAACATCGTCTCTGTCCAATGGTTATCAGTGGCGATATTGCATACACACGTTACTAATAGCTGTTAAGACGCGTCACTGATAGCATTTTTTTGGCATAGTGTATACACACAAGATGTGTGTAACTATACATATATACATATATTTCAAAGTATGAAGTCATACTTTGGAGTATGTTTATTGTATACAATGAGTATTTTACAATTATTCTATCTCGATCATGCGGGAGCAAATGACTTTATTTACCATATATAGTAGAAGTATTCTCCACCCTTATATATATGACCTCCTTAAGAACAAATGCTGCAATTGCGCTTGAATTGTTTTGAAAATGAAGTTATTCACTTGATAGCATGAAAATGACGATAGTGGTATAGCGTATCATCAACAAAATTACCTCTTGAGAACATCTATCAAGTCTTGGTATACTCTTCTCTCAATTTTCACAATGAGTCGAATAAAGCTACACTGCTTGAGTAAGGGAGAATCACCAACAGTATCTAGTGGAAGATGCATGTTTATATATATGGAGTAAGCAAAATAAAATGTGTACAAGACAGTAACACTCAATGATTAGTATAGGTGTGCAGAGGTAAAGGTAGACTACGGGGCACCGGCACGCTAGCATATAAACTTATAAACTTGCCATTTCAGCAGTTAAGCTTCAGCTTTCTCCCTATGGCTGCTGCTCCGAGCAAAACATGGAACATCCAAAATTACATCCTTGCCGCTCTTGGCGGAACCCTGGCCGCCACCGCCATCGTCATCATCATCTCTGCTATCTTCAGCCCCGCCCACATCAGCTTCGTCGTCACCCATACCTCGCGCAGCAACCTAACCGACGGCGATGGGGTGCGCCTTAACCTCACCATTTCTGCCAGTACCAGCCAGCATCGCACCAAGGTGAAGTACGAGAGCATCTTCATCGTTTTGCTCAACAGCACCACGGGAAAGGACAAGGTCCATGCCGAAGTCGATTCCACAGTGTGGCCAAAGGAGTACGTCAATTTCAGTAGCCCGACAAGCTTCAACGCGTCGGCTCTCCTCATTGCAAAGTCCACGACGTTTGAGGGTTTCGCCGGCAGCGAGGTGGAGAAAAGGGGGCTCACCGCGGAAGTGATGGCACAGGTGCATTTCAAGGTCGGCAGTCTTCGCTCCAGGCTGTACGGCATCAAGGTTTTCTGCTATGGCGTCCCCTTCGCCGATTATCAACAGATCTCAATCAGCTGCGGATAGTTAGTTAATCAGCTGCGTTATATATTTGTTTGCTTCTTTTTTGTACGCGTGCGTGCATACGGCTTTATGTTTCCTGTTCATCTGCAATTCATTTCGTCCGTAGTCTGGTTACTTGTTTGAGAAATGTGATGAACATTAATTGAAGTATTTATATATTTATTTAATGTTGGAACATGGGAATAATGCTGAGAATGATGGGCTACGTTTTGAGAGAGAATGATGGGCTGTGCGAGTAGAATTGTATAATTTTACCTTTTTTTTACGAAAGAAGAATTATATTAGATAATAGCGGGGTAAATCAACACGTTACAACACTACCGGACTCGGCGGTTTTGCCGAGTGTCAAGTGCACTCGGCAAAGGCTGAAAAACACTGGCGAAGCCTTTGCTGAGAATGCCACACTCGCAAAGCGCACTCGACAAAGATTACTCAGTCAAGGCCGCCTTTGCCGAGTGTCAAATATCGGGCACTTGGCAAAGAAAAGCGCAGTGATGGTGTGCACGGTGACGGCGCTCTTTGTCGAGTGCCCGATGCCTAGCAATCGGCAAAAGAATCGGACTCTCGACAAAGCCTCGATTTCGGTAGTGCAAGCACTGTGGATTTCACTACAAATTATCTAGAAACTGATTTCATCTAAATGGTACCATTGCTTCGAATAACTCAATGTCAAGAGGGCAAGAGGGCGGCAGTGCTCTATGTGCCCAAGGTTATGTTTTTTATTGTGCCCCTTTTCTTTGCTTGCGCAGCACCGTCTAATTGTTGTTTTATTAATTAATTGCACAATTTCAGTTATGACCGGCTAAATGCTTTTGTTTGTGAAATTTAATAAGATCCTTTTCAATGTAGTCATCAAACAAGATCTGCCATCTTTGGTTTGTGAAATTAAACCATACTAAGGTCGGTTATTCCATGGGATATTTATGGTTAGTTGAATCACTTAGCTGTATGCTATATATATATATTATATATGGCAAAAGATATATATATAGTTCCTATATTCGATATATATATATATATATATATATTACTGGCAAAAAGATAGTTCCTGTTCACACTGTATTCATATGCTAAATTATTGGGGCTGCTGCGTTAGCTATGCGCTAGAATGTAGAAGATGGTATCTCGATCGGGAGGCCGCTGCCTCTCCTTAGATAGACAAGGGATATGGTTAGAACTGATCGGCTAACACATTCTTCCCAGTTTGTTAGATGGGAGTGTGCAACAAAATGATTATCCTATCATATTGCCTACATACGTTGGCATCGATCGGATATCCTAAGAATAAGGTGGTGGAGGTGCGGGCGGAGGTAGTAAGGGGAAGGAGAACCGACGGCTGATGGAGGCTGGTTGTCGGGCTTTGAGGCATGGGTGGCTACGCGGGCGGCGGCCGTTCAGCGACGTTCCCGATGATTGCCATATTTGGGCTTCGTGGCGACAGATCCGATCTCCTTGCCGATTCTAAAGCTCGGGCGCTGCGACACGTGGATGATGGTCGTGCATCTCCCAAATTTCTTTGCTACGGATCTGGCGGCGGCGGTCTTCCTCACCGGTTATTGGCGTAACGGCATGAATCCCGGTGGGACAGTTGCTGCATTCAGGCGGCGGTGACACCTGTGGGCGCCACTTCCTCGTTAGAGGCATCGTCAATTCTCTTCATCACAAGGCGCCATGGAGATCTTTTAGGGTGAAAATCAATACCGCTTCTTGATCGGGCGACGATCTTGTTGGAGACGCCGCTTTTGAAAGATTTTTCCTTGGTTGTTAGTGTTAGTGCCAGCATAGCTATCCCTCTAGATTCTTAGTGTTGTTGCCGTGCATCTGGCGGCGTATTCTCGTCTTGTTGTAAGTCGGAATGCAGCGGATGACTTCTAGAACCCTTAGATGGTTTTTTATTTCTTTTTTTTTTCGGCCTATGGCCTCATCTTTGTAATAATTGGCATGATTCTACCTATTGGTAGATGAAGCCGGGTATGAAATATTATCCATTATCTAAAAAGAAACTCTCAGCGAAGCCTCGAGCACTCGGGAAAGGTGGGGAATCCGGTACTGGTGCATTCTCATGGCTTTCACATGCTTATGCCTCGACATTTTTGGCCCATTAGATAGGAATGGATCGGGTATACAGGCGGTGGAAGGTACCTCGGCGACGGGGACTAAATCGCGGACAACCGCGAGTTAAAAACTAACTCGTAGTCGATCCCCAACCAAACAAACTTTCCTATGAATTCATTCCCGCAATTTTCCTTTTTTTGAAAAGTTTTCTATTTTTAGCAAAAAATGAGTTATAAAGCTGAACATATAACTTTTAACTTATTATACATATAACTTATTACATAAACTTATTACATGTAACACCTAACTTATACAGGTTACAAAGTTACGTCTAACTTATTATATATAACTTATTACATTAAACACATAACTTATACATGTTATAAAGTTACCTCTAACTTATATATATAACTTATTATGATCAAACACATAACTTACACACACTACAAAAGTTACGTCTAACTTCTTATACATAACTTATACATGTTATAAAGTTATCTATAACTTATATATATAACTTATTACATGAAACAAAGTTACATCTAACTTATATATATAACTTTTTATGTGTAACTTAGGTTATATAACTTATATTTCATAAGCTAATATACATAAATTGCTATTAGAAAAAATAAACAAAAAAAAATCTTGAAACATATTCGAGTGGGATCTAGTTTTGTTCGTTTAGTCATGTAGAACAAACCGGTGCAGACGAAATTAAAAACGGATACACCATTTAGAAATTATAGCAATTTTTTTTAAAAATATTTTACTTTTTCGCCTACATCATCGCTGACATCAGCACATGCAAAAAGAGAAACAAAAGGGAAAAAGAAGCTGGCAGGGTTTGGTCGGATCGACCCATGAATTAGCTAACTCGTGGTGGTCGACCGTGAAAAGGGAATTGGGGTACCTCGGGCCCTTGAATCCTATAGTAGTCACGTATGTCTAGGACTTAATGGAATTAGCTCCATCCTGCGAGTGTTGTAGTCCCTTCTAATCGTCGGGAACCGTAGGTCCTTATATATTAGCACTTTTCGGGTGCCAATGTCTTTCATTTGATGGCATTAGCTGCCCTAGAGTATCGAAGGTGGTTTACATATGTTCTGCTTAGACATAAAAGTAGTCGCCTCTTGGATACCGAGAGTCATTTGGGTCATGTAGTTCAATTCATCCGGCTATTCATCAGGAGATCAATATGACATTTGGTGTGTTATTTTTTTTCAGCCATGTCGTGGCCCTCCCGAATTCCCCTGACTGTATTGATGATTGGGTCACACCAACCGAGGGGGTAAGCTAGGCCGAGTACTCAGCCCATGTATCAAACTGCTCGGGTAAACCAGCCTAGAGCAAGTATCACTACTACATATTCGTACGTCACTGTCGCCGGCATCGATGTCGGAATCCAGTCCACCGGCAATGATAAACCGTTCAGGTGTGGGAAAATCAGAAAATCCATGGACACAGCCATAACCGACGGTGAATAGTTAGATCACTACCGGTTCAATTCTTCCCGGCAATGATCTTAATTGACACACATAACTACTGGGTTAGAAGAAGAACCAACAGCGATTTCATGAACAAAGAACAGGAAAACTAACGATATAAAAAAAGATTGACACACATCATAATAACAAACGACTGATTCATTGGAAGATAATATATAGTGTCCTACAAATGCTTACAAATACAAAAATATACAAGACAATTGATAAAAATAAAAAAAAGCGGCCTAGGCCCGCCTTCTTGGCCTTCTTGACCACCCGCTTGGCCGGCTTCCTAGCCGCCTACTTCCTGGCGGCCTCCTCCATCTCCTTCAGCTTGGCCGGTATCTCTTCTGCGAGGATATTGGGCAGGGAGTCGATTTGCATGACATAGAAGTTGGCCTTCTCCACCAAAGGCAGATTCACCCTTGGCGGGCAAACTTCATTGGCCAGGTTGTTGAGCTTGTTGAGGGTGGCGTTGGCGCTCAAAGGCGAACTGCATCTCCTCCTGCTTGGTGGCCATGTCGATCGTCGGCGGCGTCGGCGACCCGGCTTCCGTGAACGGGGTTATGGAAGAGAAGTTACTGTTTGGACAGCGGAATCAGGGGTGTACGTACATATAAATAGGACTCAACCGCAACATTTCCCAAACGGCGCCTCCTCGTCGACCCAAACGGCGACCGGCTTGGATCAATGGCCGTCTCCTCGGCACTCAACGCGGCGACTACGTTTTTCAAGGCACCCAATCCACGAGCACTAGGTTCGACACCCCACAACCGGCAGTTAATGGTTCGTTTTTACCAATTTTATATTGAACGGTGCTCAAGTTTAGATTTGAATCAACTTTAAACAATATTTATTTTAGGGAACACCATCATATAGATATTACAATACCGACTGTGTATTTAATTTTAATCGCTCTTGAACTAGAAACGAAAAAGAATTTGGGGACGAGAGGGAGCAACACACAACATTAATATATATATATATATATATTTCATATATTCATATAATATATATTAATAAAAAAAAAAAAAAGAAAATATAGAATATATTAATAATTGATGAAAAAGACTGACGGCCCTAGTCCTCATCCTCCTCCTCCTCCCTAGTGTCGTCCTTCTTGGCCTTCATGGCCGAGAAGGCCTTGAGGAGGATATTGGCCAACTCCGCCACTTTCGGGGCATAGTGATTGATCTTTTCATCCGTGAGGTGTTTCCACCTTTGGAAGAAGGCCATGGCCGTCCGCGGCTCCTCCTTGAACCGACCGAAGGCATGCTTTTGACGCCGAGGGTGAAAATCCCTCGAGGATCTCTTGCATGTGGCCACAATTAGAATTGGCCGCCTCCTCCAGCCTTTCGCTAGAACCTCCGGGGCGCCGACATAGGGGGCGGGACATAGTCGTCGGTCGCCGTCGAATGACGACGCCGACCTCGGGTCGGCGTCACTTGGACCCTGTCGGGTCGACCGCCGCCGCCGGAACTCCTCCTTGGTGCACTTGTGCAATCCCTGAGCCCGATCCTAATCCTGATTCCCGAGCCCGAGGCAGCCATGGTGTTGTCGATTACTTCGAGAGTGTGCCTAGATTAGTGTACTAGAAGGGATGATCAGCGCCATGATCAGAGGGCTGCTTAAATGGTGAGTACGTCGGCTCTCTCCACTTCCCCACGAACGGCGCCACCAACACAACTGTTGGCGGTCAAAATCAATCATTTTATACCGCTAACCTATCTCTAAACATAAGAAATATCGCTCCTACTTTGGCATAAACCTTTACTATTAAACTAGTTCCACTTATATTCAAAGAAAACATATTTTGCAGGTATAAAAGTGGAAACAGGGAAGATTACGCCAAATAAGAGGAAAAGCGCACTACGAGACTACGCTTTAACCAAAGGGAAGACAAGCAGGCCGAAATCAATCCAAACCAGGCAGGTGCACCATCGTGGACACGACCCACAGAGGCCTAGTAGCCCACCATCAAAATTTCGGGGGAAACCACACCAGGTGTGGCGTGCCCGTGCCCTAGCCGTGGCCGTTCCCACCCAATTTTGGATGGCGGTCTCCCCCAGGCTTGTAGAGGCGGTTGCATGCGGTGGTCATTTTAGTTTCTGCCAAAATGAACAAAAAATAGACCTCTAGCTCCCTATTTAAAGAGGCTTACTTCTCCCTCCAAGACATCACATCATCACTAGATCACTTGATCATTCCATTCCCACTTGTACACACTAGAGAAGAGGAGAAGTGCAAAGTCTAGTTAGACAAGGAGTGAGAGAGGTAAGTTAGTGTGGAGCAAAGAGGAGTAGTGACCCCTCTACTCGGTGTACTTCAGGCTCCGCCTTTGTACACCCAGTAGATGGAGTGCCGAACCTGTCGGCTCCCGTCTCCACACTTGTACCTCTATGGATCATCCTACTACTTTGAGTAAGATATTCGTGTTCTACCTTCAGTTGTTATTCTTAAGTTCAAGTAATTACACATCCTATTAAGTTTATGGGTTCGTTGTTCGCCTTTCGGTGGATACTCTAGTAGAGGACTCCTGATGAAGGCGGATGTTCCTGGCCAACACTAGAGTAGTGATAAATAGCGTAGACGTGGTGCCTAAGCTATAAGTCACCTTCGTTTGCTGCGTAGCCCATGGTAGTGAGGTAGGCGACAGGTGGTGACAGCCATGTTCGTCCTTAGTATTCCTCCATGTCCGTTTGTGGAGTACAGCTGCAGGCCGGCATCACCGGGCAGACCAGGTGCGATCCGGTGCCTGAAGTAAACTTGCAGAGGTGAGGATAGCCTGACTTAGTGTTGACACCTATTATAGCATAATATTACTAGTCAACTAAACATGAATAAGGGCTTAAAATGAATACCAACATAAGTCTAGTTGTCTAACTAACATAATTCTATGAGCTTTGGTGATTTATGACTTTACAGGGACTGAACAGATAAAAGCAGAGAAGAACGGTGAGAAACCTAAGAGTTCACATCCCATATGATGACAAGACTTAACTGTGAAGTAACTCAACCCAAAATGTAGACTAAAACACTCTAGAAGATACCAAAAGACACCAAGAGAAGGGAGATCACATTGTGATCTTATCCCCTAGCGGCCGCCAGGAAGATTTAGGCCGGCCGCCAGGTGGGGTCATCCTGTCAGCCTTAGATTTTTATGTCGGTTTACCACCGACCTTGAGGTTGTGTCTACACCATTATTGAAGGTCGGTTTGATCCAAGGGTTTTCGTTCATCGCCAAGGGCTATATAAGAAGACCCCCTGACCCCAGGGTTAAACCCTAATTCATTCTATTCATTATCTCTTGACCTGTTGGTCATAGAGGTGTCCCAATGTGAGGACAACCTCTCTTCTCTAGTTCCAATGTAGATTAGAAGACCATGTAGAACTAGAAGCCCTAGAGTGAGTTGAAGAGCAAAAGCATATCAAGTTGAGAGATTAGATCTATAGTACCCCAAGAGAGTGACTAGATCTAGTCTTGAGAGCTAAAAAGTGGGTGGAGGAGAAGAAGAGGGGAAGCACCGGACCTGTCGGTGACTCCTCTATGCTTCTACCTTCGGGATCAAAGGCCTCATGGCACTTGATCCTGAGACTTCTATAGTGGATCAACTTCTTATTTAAGTAAGTAAATGTTCTTATTGTTTTTATTGTTCATAACTCTTATTTGAGTACTTTAATCTATAAGAATCTATAGATTAGAGGAGTATGCTTAGGTTTAGGCGTGGTGCTTAGATCAAGGTTGCTTGTGAATGCACCCTACCTTCCGGAGCGTGGTAGTTCGTGGTAGTGACAGTACCATTTATTCCTTTGGAGTCCACATCCCGTTGGATAGGCCAAGCAGGACCATGTTACTAGAGGATTGCATGTTTCATCCATGTTTTCCTTTGAGTACGTCCCCCTAAGACAATATCAACAAAGCTTATAAGGATAAGAACTAGACAACCGTAGGAATCTCCTTATCTCTTTATCTTCTCAAGTCCTTGATTGCTGCTCAGGGATTAGTTATATGCCTCAGTTATCCTCACACCATCCTCCCTGTGGATTCGATATTAAAACCCTCTCCCGGGTGAAGTGGTCACCGGTATCCGTTCGCTTGCGGATTATACAAACTATAAATATTTCTGCAGGCTTATCAAATACCAACAAGCATTTCTGGCGCCATTGCCGGGGAGAATGGTTGCTGAGAAAACATTGAGTATAACTAATCTTGTATCATATCTTAGTGTAGTCTTTCTTTTTATATTTTCTTTTCTTTTTATATCTGTACGGGATCCTCGAATTCCACACCTATCCTTATGCTGCACCCATAAGCACAAGCTTCAGGCCACTAGAATCTATAGGACCTATCCTATCACCTGGCTATGAGTTGTGTCCACGGTTGGTCTAAATGATCATGAAACAACCCATTATAGGAGAGAATTATGTAGTTAACCTCAGGCCAAATCCTATCCTTTGAAAAGGATAATGTATTTGGGTCTCATCCTAGATTGTTGTTCGCATGACCATCATGCAGTTTTCTGGAGGAACTTTTCTTTCCTTTTCTAAAGCAAGGTTTGTTTTGACAAACTCAGCGGGTGTGATCTTTTTCATAGAATTTTTCATGAACACCCAAACGAATAGAAGGAATCATCCTCTAGACCAAAGAAGAAGTTTTTGATAGCCAGATCATAATCATTCCAACCCCTTGATTTAGCTACCAATCCTAAGTCATCAATACACTAAACCCCTCCAAGCGAAGAAGTAATTCTACCATTGATTCTTTTATGGTGATGACTTGACAAATTTCTAGCTTCACAGGAGACCTTTGAGTGCCTATAAACCAAAACCTCTTAGAGAAGAGTCTCTTAGAAAGCATCCTTATTCTTACAAAGGACATTGGGAGCCCAAGGATGGCATATCTAATGACGCTATAGAAGGAGAGCGAAGCTATCTAGAATCCATTCATATCTTCTTCCCTTCTATTTTAGACTAGATAACTTATCCAAACCCATCTTCAACCTCATCCTTGACCCCAATGAATCCTCTAGTGTTCTTTTTCTTGATTCTACCTACGATCTTAGAAATCACAAGTATAGACATCATGAAGGATCTATTGAAAACCAAGAAGAGCATTATCATTAGCTGGAGAACATCCATGAGCATAGGAGTTACATCCTAAATATTCTATCCAATCCTTGCCCATGAGAGCAAACTCCTGAATTAATTGTCATCTCTAATCTTGCCACTTATAAGATCTTAAACCTCCTTGTGATAGTTATTCATAAAGATTTAGAAAGGGTGGTTGTTGATCTCATTGGCTTGAATTTTGGGATTGGTGATGTAAGGGAAAACCTCTTTGTCATCTTGACTTATATTTGAAGGTTTCCCAAGGACAAGCTTTTGTCCTAAACAAGCACTCTAGGGAAGTAATATAAGTATAGATCTTTTGCTATAATACCCCCTTTGTGTAGTGAGCATAGAGATATAATTATAAGAATATTCCTTCGGGTATTTTTGTTACTAACCATTTCAGGATCAAGAGCAAAAAAACGAAGGATAACAATGTAAAGGTATGTCCAACCAATTATCATGCAACATTGAATCACTCACGTTAATAATTCTTGCCATGTTTCTACCTTATCTTAGTTGTCTCTGCCTTTAAGACATGCTCTAGTTGCTACACTATTTCATCTCCACTTGAGTAAATCCCTATAATGCTTTCATGATACCCTTTTGTTTATTATATTATGCTTTAGTTTGAAATTACTCTATTGGCATATAGGGTATTTTCAAAGGCTTTTAAATTAAGCATGGTGCTTAGGTTAAAATGCCTTCCTTAATTAAATTAGACATGGAGTCTAGTTTGGTTATTGAACTAAATATTACTTGTGTAGATATTGGTATATTTTGTTAGACTAACCCTTTGCAGAAAGAAAAGGTTTCAAACAAGCTTGGGGAAGTCCTGAGATGAACTCACATTAGAGATGAAGCAAGAGAAAGAAGAGGAGTGCCACAAATAAAGTCTACAAACAAAAGCACTTGCTCAAGGATTAACTCAAGAGTGATAGGCTCATGGAGGAGGAAAGACCAACTTCATCAAGAATAATCCAATCGTGCTCTTCTTCCTCACGTATCCCCATCACTCCACATGTTGGTTTGCAATCTCTCTATTCACCATTGTTCTTTCTACAAGTTCGAATGATTTCGATGCATGAAAATCAAACGTAAGGTTTCATAAAATCATTCCTTTAGAAAAGCAAGGTGAATACGGAAACATGAGATAAAAGATCTATGCTAAAATTTTCAAACTTTTCTATAGCATAGAAAGTGACCTTTAGCCCTATAACAATACTATCCTCGTTATTACTTGTATACTCCCTCAGGTATGTGTTGTTCACCAATGATGCAGGAGTAAAACCATGAGAGGAGCAAAAAGGTCCTAGTACAATTCAAAGGAGAAGAAAGAAAGGATGATGCAATAAAGGAGACAAGTTAGGAGCAAGATATACAAGAGGCCAAATGAGGAAAGCTCTAAGCGTAGGGAAAGAACCACCACAAGTTGTTACGGTGCCGTCACACTCTAATAAAAGGTAACATCTTGAGCTAACTATCATTAACTAAGCTTTTCCCAAATTATGGCATGCTCATAAATAAAGAATCAAACATGTTAGAGTTATAACCTAACCTTATCCATGCTTCTTAGTTTCTCATGTTTAGTTCTTTGTTCCTAAACACCGCTCTCCTAATCTCATAATCCCTAACCATGTAAGCTAAAATGTTGCTCATCCTGTTCTGGAAGATAGTTACAATCATTAAACCGTTGATGCTTAATCTCTTGATCTTATCACCCTCATCATAAATGAATGAAACAGTTAAACATTAACTCTGCCTTGTTTAATGTGCCTAAGGTAAGAGAAGAATGAATAAAGTTTTGGTTTTGTTGGTGTTTTCCCACCAACAGGGCTCACGCACTTGATCTCTACCTTGTCTTTTTGCAAACAGGACATACTTGAGCACAATGTGGAGGAGTATGTCATTCCTCTGAAATTCTACAAGGAAATGTCCTGAACTCACAAAGTACGCACACTAAATAAGATGTTGCATGCTTCCACTGTCAAAAGCTTTACTTCAAACCATGAGACAAGCAAGCAACATAGGTGTCACACCCGGTTATATAAAACATAACCGAATGCACATCACATGTATGCCAGGATCAGTTTATATCATACATGTGACAACAGAATGGTACAAAACCAGTGTTTATTACAAAAGCGATTACATATTACAAAAGACCAGTGGGTCTAAACAAAAATTACATCAGAGTACGAAGCGGGTGCAGGTCGCCATCCCTCGCAGGCAGTCGACCGGGGGTACATCAGCCTAACAACGACACCGTCTTTAGGAAAACACCGTCTTCGGGAAAACACCGTCTTTTGGCACTCCGTCTTTTAGTTTTGACGAACTCGGCTGCGAGGGGGTCAAAGAGGAAGGGTGAGTACATCGAAATGTACTCCGCAAGTGTGGGAAAAGTATGACATGTGGGCCAACACAAGGAAAGGCTTATGAGGTTTGACACAAGCACCTAAAGCGACACATCCTATTACCTTAAATCCTTAGCACCTAATTACTAGGTGAAATTCTTCCTTCTCCTCAGAGAACCAACACTCGGATCCCATCCGAGCCAAACACACTTGGATTCCATCCAAGCAAACCACACCTGAATTCCATTCAGGCCAACCAACTGTAACAAGAGCCATCTAGTCAAGAAGAAGTCCAGGCCCGCTCGTGACCGTGAGCACGGCTGATATATCAGTTTTACACTCTGCAGAGGTTGCGCACGTTCACCACAAGTCGTGTTTTCCCCATCACGCTTCACACTACCAAGGTGCTCAGCGGGGTCACACTACAAGGCCTTTACAAAGCTGTTGTCCCCACCCCTGTGCATTCACTAAGGATTCGCCGATTTAGGCCCCCTCGTGTGCCACTAAACTATCCACAATGCACAGAAATGGGCAGCTAATTAATTAGCCAGGTCGTACCATATAAACCTTGAGGCTGCGCTGTTAAGCCGGTTACATGCTTCAAGATTAAGTCCTTATGGATCCAGGCAGGATTAACAAGCACAAACCCAAAAGCCACCAACATCTGCCGCCATTCCATGGCAAAAACCAACCTCAACCATACTTTCCATCCTGCCGGATTTCTAATCACCATGTTACTAACAAGATTACCAACCCACATGTTGCATAAATCATTAGTCAATATTAAATTATACTCATCCCAACCCAACCATGACAGCAAGCTAAGCATGACGTCTACCCATCCAAACCGGGTTTCAAGGATGATATAACAAGGTCTAGTAAACCCTAACATGGGATTCAAATTTAGACTCTGCATGCAACTAATGGTCTAACTACTCTAACTCAAAGTAAAACAATGTAGGTGCAAGATGGTCAAGGACACTTGCCTCAGGCTTAGAAATCCATACATCTCAAACACTTGGTCTTCGGGATCCGCAAATATCATCTTTCCTTCCAATGCGGCAACTTCGGGCGCGCAAACATGCGTATAAACAAGCATATACAAATAAATAAAAACAGTACACCAAGAATGATAAACAACTTATAAAAAGACTACTCACATGTAGGGCTTGTATGATCGCGTGGCGCAAAAAACGACTAAAACGAGTCTACCATTAAAAAGATGCAAGCATTTGAAGTTTTATGGGCTAAAACTGTAAAAGTGGCATTTTAAATAAACTAAACATGCTGGAAATAATTTAAATCACGAAATGGGATTATGACATGATATCAAGGGCTAACTGGCAATGAGGAACAGTGAGATAAATATGGAAATTGTCGAGACAAATTCCAATAAGGAGATTCATGGACCAAAATATTATTGAAAGGATAACACGGTGAAAATGAATTACGACGGTAGCATTATGTGATGCTAACAGTGCAACACGCATGAACAAGTAGCGTATATATGCGTGTGTGTATATATACATACATATATATAGGAGTTCCAAGAGGAGGAAAAGCTTGTTGTGCTTTCAACCGGGAGATCAATGCCTGCGACGCGTGGAGCTCGGCAATGGCAGGTGGCGGTGATAGAGGACACTGCAGCATGGGGTGAAGGACATAGTAGCAGCCGGCTGAATGCTGTTTTCTCATGCGAAGCCACAGGCAGATTTTATATATAGGGCCGGAGAGGAAGTGGAGAGGCCTGTGGTGGAGCTCGATGGAGCCATGAATGGTGACGGCAGTTTCTGCAGTAACCGAGAAGAGTTGGTGGAGGAGGCGGTGGAGCTATTTGCATCATGGATCACGGGATTAGATGGAGGGTTAAGTGGAGCTTCAGTTAGGATGCCTGGTCATAATTCAGCGTTTCCATGCCATCAACGTCAAAGGGACAGAGTGATTAATTTAGCTATTGCAGTTTGTTATCAATGACGTGCCAGGTTGCTTGCTTGCCGAAGTGATATTTATACGTGTATGGTTTAAGTATGGGAAAGGAAATATATATAAGAAAAAGATGGGAAAGGAAATTATGTTGGAATTATTAAGGGCAAGGTGAAACGTCCAAAGTAATGACGTGATGAGATGAATAAACATTAGAACAAAGATATAGATATAAAGAATAGCTGACAACAAGGTTAAAGGGATTGAATGAGATTAAGAACTATTTTTATATTAAACAAAACTAATATTTTATTTTGGAAATAGAATAAAGCCTTTTCTTAGCCTAACCACGAATTTCATAAATCATTTTTCATACAATAAATTAATGCTTTCAGCATGAATGCAACAAAACATCTCAAATTAAATTCCAAATATTTAGAGAAAACATTTTTTCACTTTATATCGTACTCAAATAATTAAATCTTAGAAAATTTTAGAAAATTTATGAAACCGTTTATTTTATTTAGTGTTTTCTATTCACAACCCAAAATAGAGATTTTGGGGCGTGACAATAGGTGATGCCATCCTCGAGAGATCACTATCTCAGGAGACGCAGCCGCTAAGATTAGATGATGCACTTGAGGAGTGAATAAAGTAAGAAGTCTAGTTCAGAGGACTTAAAATATTGAACCCTCGCGGAAGGTAAGATCGGTAGTTATCATGCATAGCATATTTATTTCCTTGCATTGCATAATCATTTTCCTTTAGAATATTTAAAATTTTGCATTAGAATTACATTGAAAAATTCTAAAGCCCCATTGTTGACGGTCACCAACGACATATTTTTTTCTCCCGTCAACTTACTACCATAAAGGGAGTTAAACTATACCTTTTATACTCATATACATTTATCACTAATAAAATTCCACTTGTAGTGTCTAGTATTTTATTTTGCAGATTTATAATAAAAGCAAGTGGAAAATCGACCAAAGTACGCCATCCGGGAAAGCGCATTATTGCAAAACACAAGCCCAGGAGCAAATCGACCCAAACCATCAAAATTGGGCCGAGCCAAGCCCGGCCCACAACTTTTCAAGACGAAGGACGACACCCCACCGAGACCCGGGCTAGGCCGAGCCTGGGGTGCTTGCGCACCACCTGGTCTTGTGCGGCCGCACCTCCCCGAGGGCGGTTTCGCCCAACCTCGGGAGGCGGTTCATGCACTTTCCAAATGGGTGTTACCGCCGTGGGATGGTCGGTTTGCTCAGATTAGGAAGGTTTACTAGGTCGGTTTTGGTGTAATTTAGCACTTAGGCCCCTCCTCCAAGTGTATAAGTAGACCCCCTCTCCTCCTCTCTCAACACACACCACTTGGAGTCCACAAAAACCAAAGAATCTTCCTCTCTCTACCACCTCTACCTCTCTCTCTTCTTCTACTTCTTCTTTCTTCTTCTTCTTAGTTCTTGGTTAGCACTTGGAGTAGAAGAGCTACAAGGAGGGCTTGTCTCCTAGAAGAAAGTACCTTGGTAATATATCTTCTCAATGGAGCATTCTTCTATTTACAAGTCTTATATCTATGTTCTTGGCCTAACTTATGAACTAGAGTATAGTCTTGTTCATGTTCTTGTGTTGGTATATGAACTAGCATATAGTTTACATATCATAATCTTGACATGTTCATCTCAGTTCTTCATCGATCATCATATGTCTAACTTGATTAGAGGTGGGATATCGGTTCGTTGTTCCTTCGGGTTTGCTCTTGTTCTAGTCCGTCCATTCGACGAGTGGGGATCCTGGGGGGACAAGAGTAGTGCTCTGATATACGGGCATGGTGCCCGGTATTATGACACCTGCAAATATGAGTGCATGCCACGGTTGAGGGGGTAGGCGGCTTGGTCGTGACAAGCCTTGACCGTCCCTTGAAATCCCCCCACGTTCGTATGTGCTGTAGGAGTTCGTAAATGCCTCGGTAGGAAGCAGACTTCCAGATGGGGTCTCCCCGGTATCCTAGACCTAACCACGATTAAATCAGTTTGCATATGATCCTAACTATTCATTTGTATGGCCATGACTAGATACATTAGAATTACACCATTAGGTTATTCGTTGATTCTTTATCTATTTTCTTTATCCTTTTGCTGGTGGATTCTAAAGTGTGTGTCACACTATCCATAAACCGTTATTGCTTACCCCTGTTATGAACAATTTGGTCTAAGCAAACACATGTTCCTCTATTCAGATGCCATGCTAGCTTATTAATCACATGCCTTCCTTTGGGAAAATATAAATAACGATACCCTGAATACTTCCGGGTGAAATGCTACAATGATAGATCCGTGCGCTTGCGGATGAAATATCTAAGATGGCAAGATCTATCCCATTGACAATCCCTTTCGGATCACCGACATGGTGGTTTTACTTGGGAATGTCAGCGGCGCATTTCTGGCGCTTTTATTGGGGATGGGTTTTATACCTGTTTCCTTTGATTGCGCTAAGAAATGTCAACAAGCATTTCTGGCGCCGTTGCCGGGGAAGGCATTGTGAAAAAAATAAACTAGCTGGCTATGAATATGAACTGTGTGCGTGGCTACCATTTGCTCATACAGGCTAATCTTTTATGTTTTCTCCTGTTGTGGATGAAAACAGGATAGTGTATGTCAGGTTTCCTACTGCCGGAAAACTTCATCTCCGATCCAGAGGCACTCCTAAGGAAGAACAGGTCTCGTGCCGCTTCTTCTTCGGCCGGAACCCCGACAGTCGAGACCGACATCCCTGCACCAACCGCATCTCAAGCCATGGCCCAGAAGTCGCTGCGCGATTTCTCTACTCCCGCTGTCACCAACGTGCCCACTGGGCCGGTGGTGAATGTGGCGGACAAAAACTTTGAGCTGCGCACTGGGCTGATCACCATGGTGCAGGCCAGTCCATTCTATGGACTGCCTAGTGAGGACGCCAACGCTCATCTCCAACACTTCCTTGAGCATGCGACACCATCGTCATCAAGGACGTCGAACCCGACGTTATCAGGCTCCGCCTGTTTCCTTTCTCCCTTGTGGGGAAGGCGAAACAGTGGTTCTACAAGGACAAGGAAGTCGTCAGTACGTGGGCCAAGTGCTCCGCGGCGTTCTTGGCTAAGTTCTTCCCCATGGGCAAAACCAATGCCCTGAGGGGAGGATCGCCAATTTCCAGCAGACAGCAATGGAACCCATTCCGGAGGCGTGGGAAAGGTCAGAAGAATATATTCTAGCATGCCCGCACCACGGGATGGAGAACTGGCTGGTGCTCCAGAACTTCTACAATGGTCTCACGGCCATATCAAAGGGGCACCTCGACGCCGCTGCTGGTGGCGCATTTCTATCGCTCACCATAGATCAGGCAACAGCCCTGATCGACAAAATGGTGGCAATCCGTAGCTGGGCGAAGACGCAAACCACGCCAAAACACAAAAGGCATGCATACCGTGAAGGAGGCGGATATGCTTGCCGCAAAAATGGATCTTCTGCTGAAGAAACTGGAGGAGCGCAGCACAGACTCTACTACCCAGCAGCGCCCAGTTTACGCCACAGATGCTCACATGACCTGTGAGACGTGTGGTGGAGTTGGCCACTCAGGGGATAACTGCCCTGAGACCCGTGAAGAAGCTGCCTTCATCAACAACAGCAACGGGTATCGCCAACCTCAGCAAGGCTGGAATAACCAGTCCAGGCCACCATTCCAAGGTAACCAGGGGTACAACTCCAATTATAACCCTGGGCAGCCGTCATTGAAGGACCTAGTATTGGGCCAAGCCAAAATTAACGAAAACCTCACCAAAAAGATGAGCCATCAAGATAAGATCCTTGAAGGAGTAAATAATAAGCTCGAAGGGCTGACATCAGCTGTGAAGAACCAACTCAGCTTCAACAAAATGATAGAAACACAGCTGGCCCAGATTGCTGCCCAAGTGCCAGTTAACGACTCGGGTAGGATCCCAGGGCAACCTGAGGTCCCGCACGAATCGGTTAACATGATATCTCTGAGGCTCAGTCAACCCAATGAGCTGAAGAAGATCCCTGTGAGCTCGCCATTCATTGCCAAGAAGGGCGACCCTGGACGTCCGCTTATCAGCTGCGCTATCGGCCCCCACACCTTCGTCAATGCATTCTGTGACCTGGGGGCCAGTATCAATGTGATGTCCAAGGCCACCTTCAACAAAATCCATGGAGGAACACTCACTCCTGTCAACTTCGTCCTCCAAATGGCAGATCAATAAACAAGGCGGCCAGAGGGAATACTCGAAGACGTGCTAGTCAAAATACAGACGGAGTACATCCTCGCAGATTTTGTGATCCCGGATATGGGCCCATCGGAGGATACGTCTCTCCTCCCGGGAGGCCATTTCTCTATACGGCCAAGGCTGATATCTGCATGGGGAAAGGCTTCATAGTCTTCCACGTCGAGAGTAAGGCGGTAAAGTGCCCATTCATCGGGTACAAACAACAACACACCCGGATATCATCATCATCAAAACCGGTGTGGAGTGTTGAAGGATCTGACTCCGAGACCCCCGGAGCAGGTGCTTGCCGCCGATGCGAGGGGAGAGTCGACAGTGACTATAAATAACCTGCCCCTAAAAACAAAAAAAAATGGGGTATATTTCAAAAAGAAAAAAATTGGGTATATTTCAAAAAGAAAAATGTGTTTTATAAAATATTTTATTATCAAAATAAACAAAAATATTTATTACATAAATTCTATAAGTAAATATTTTCATAAAAAGTCTTTATAAATAAAAGAAATTCTTTCATGAAAAATAAAGAAAAAGATTTCCTACATAAAAAGTATATACAAAAATATTTTTAAAATAATTTTTCTATTTAAAAATAAATTTATATTTGAAAATTTTTGGAGAAATTCAAAAGGGGAGAAAACGGTCGAACGGTCTTGAAACAACAACGACCCGCGAACTTTTAGTGACCGTTGAGCATGCCCGCCAAAGCACGGCAAAGAGGCCTCGGGCGGGTGCTTGTAGCACCCCAAAGGTGCGCTTCGCACCTGGCGGCGCAGCCTTGCGTCCCGCCTTCGCCCACGGCTCCTAGCCGTTGTGTGGAGCGGCCCCTCGGCCGTTGGCTCGCTATAAATAGCCCGAAAGCACCGGTGTGAGAGCACCCACCTCTCATTTTTCACTCTCTCTCACTCTCACACTCTCTCCAACTTGCTCTACACTCCATTTTCTCCACCAAAAATATTGTGTCGAGCAAGAACACGGGTGTGAAAGTTCATACTTTCATCTAACCCTTGCACACCCGAGGTCTTGCTCAATCGTTTTTGCGAAAAACCATGAAGAAAGCCGGAAGATCTTCGGGGGTTGAGGCGGTCATCAAGACATAGCTCACGACAAACAAGCACAAGCTCCGCCCTCAACTTCGATGATCTTGAAGGCTCCCCCATGCAAGAAGACGCTGCACCTGTCGGGGAGGAAGAAGCTCAAGTTCCCCGACAATCGACGAAGCCGACGCGCCGTACCTCGACATCCGTGGAGATCGGGAGATGCAAGCATATCTCCTACTCAAGGACCGTGTGTTCCAGCACACGCCCGGAATCGACTCCAAGCTCCTCAAACAAACAGGTATGGACGATGAATTTCCTATCCTTTGGAGAGCAGTCGGGTGGCAGGATATTCCCCCTCTTGAGGAGGAAGGTTCTCGCCTCCTGACAATACAATTCTTGTGCACGTAGAGGACCAGCTAGGAATTTCTTTCCGCCTTTTTGGTACACTTTATCATGTCATGTGGGCGGACCTAGCTCGTCACTGGGCTTTCAGCCTATAGATGTGCACTAAACAAAGATGCTGCTCTTCCCGGCTTTGTCAGAAACCACTTTTAGGAGGAGATATCCTGCTCATGAGGCCGATACTTTCAAACCTCGCCACTCACGGATCCAAAGACCCATCACTTAGATATATTCATCGTTGGATCTCGTTGACTTTGTTTCCTATACACGGGGGTTAGATGGGTGAATGAGGTTGAATTAAAATTACTCTATGCTATTGTCCACAAGGAGAAAGTAGCCCCAGTGGTAGAGATGTGCAGGAACTTTTTACATATTATCACGAAAGTTGTTGTTCCTGTCACTTGCACATCTCTTATCCACGCGCTCGCTTCTGCGATTGGAGCTTTGGATAATCGGCCAGATATAGATACATTACCACACCCAGGGATTTTTTGGACTGTTCTTGCAGCTTGTGCGAGGGGGCACTTAGTTAAGATTTTACCATCTAGCGAGCTTGGTCATCTTTTCCCGGCTATGCAACTATAGTTCGGTTACCTAACCCGGACTTACGGTTGTATAAAAGCCGAGCACTAACATTTGAGCTCGAGATGGCGATAGCTTGCGCGAGAAAGACACCCCCATCGGTTCTTCACGCAGCGATGTCGGGGGAGACCGGAGGTCGGATCCTCTCCCATGGGCCCTACTTCACGCCACGACCCGCGGCCTACACCGGTGTTTTAGGGCGACATGGCCTCATCCTATGGGGACCCCAGGGGTAATACCCGGGTATGATCCTAGGTGGGAGCCGCGCCTCGGTTTCTCCGGCACCATCGAGTGGCCTCGAAGGAGATACATCGGCATGGAGGGCCAACAGATTTGACTTTGATGATAGCTCCGACGATATGCCCCCACCGGTCCAAAGACGCGGCAGCCACCACAAGGGGGTGGAGGCTATCGGTATCCAAAACTGCGGCACCTCGGCGTCCGCACTAGGAACATTGAGCACACGCTCAATACCCATGCAAAACACCCGAGCAATGGGCGGCGAATCGGGAGCACCCGAGTCGGCAGAGATGGACCCAATTGGAGTCCAACATGGCTACTAAAATGCACGCGAGGAAGCATTTTGGAGGTACCAAGGCTTCGATCCCGATCAAGAGGCCTCCAGATAGCTTGGGGAGGACCCCGGGTATCATTGCATTGCATGTTTACTTCCATCAAATTTTATTTTATTTTAGCATGTTTAAATTTCAGCAATCGCGCATTGAAAAAAAAAAACTAAAACTAAAAAAATCCAAAAATAAAATAAGTAGCTCTTCTTTGTGCCTCAATGTTTATATATATGAGCTATAAAAATGTTTAGTCTTAGTCCCTTGTTGAAATGATGAATAGTTGCTCTGTCTTATGTTTTGCACTGTGCCTAGTTTATAATTCGAATTTCTCTAAAGTTTGGATTTAGTGGCTAATTCTAAAAAAAAAAATCTGAAAAACCCGATTCAAGTGGGTTGCATAGGCTCTATCTAGTCTAAGTTGTTGCCAAGTATGATATGGTACAAATGGATTTGCTATGATTTCGTCCAAAAAGAGAGGCTTGACATCAGGGAATCTACTTTGAAAAAAGAGAAATGATATGGGCTATGCTAAAAAAAAATGATGAGATGAAAAATGGACAAGTGTCCGAGGTGCAAGTAGAGCCCACATCTCTAAAAAAAAGAAATTAAGAGAAAAGAAAAGAGAGGAAATAAAAGACAAAAGTCTAGGGCGAGTAGAGCCCACCTCTCCACAAAAAAAATATTTTTATAGCAATAAAGCCCATGCTTTCTCGAAAAATAAAAAAATTATCTAAATAAATAAAGTCCCGGATAAAAAGTTGATCGAAAAGGATGAATGATAAGTATTTACATTATAACCGTTCTATCGGCAACCGCCCAAGACTTTGAGAAAAGCTAAAAAAGCCCCGCTACGATGAAAGGTAATAAAGGGTGGGAAAAAAGATGTGCCATTTTATTCAAACTCTAGTAGAAAATCTTATTATAACCACGGCACTTGTGAAATGTAATCAGCATAGTAGCAACTCCTGATCAACAACCAAGTATTTATCTCTTTTGCTCGAGGGCGTGCAAAGGGTAAGCTTGGGGGAGTTTGTTGGCGGTCTGCAACGACATATTTTTCCGTCAACTTACTACCATAAGGGAGTAAAACTATACCTTTTAAACTCATATATATTTATCACTAATAAAATTCCACTTGTAGTGTCTAGTATTTTATTTTGCAGATTTATAATAAAAGCAAGTGGAAAATCGACCAAAGTACGCCATCAGGAAAAGCGCATTATTGCAAAACACAAGCCCGAGGAGCAAATCGACCCAAACCATCAAAATTGGGCGAGCCAAGCCCGACCCACAACTTTTCAAGGCGAAGGGCGATACCCCACCGAGACACGGGCGGGCCGAGCCGAGAGGTGCTTGGCTAGCGCACCACACAGTGCGGCCGCACCCTCCTGAGGTTTCGGCCCAACCTCGGGGAGGCGGTTCATGCACTTTCCAAATAGGTGTTACCGCCGGTGGGATGGTCGGTTTGCTCAGATTAGGAAGGTTTACCGGGTCGGTTTTGGTATAATTTAGCACTTAGGCCCCTCCTCCAAGTGTATAAGTAGACCTCCTCTCCTCCTCTCTCAACACACACCACTTGGAGTCCAGCAAACCAGCAATCTTCCTCTCTCTACCACCTCTACCTCTCTCTCTTCTTCTACTTCTTCTTTCTTCTTCTTCTTAGTTCTTGGTTAGCACTTGGAGTAGAAGAGCTACAAGGAGGGCTTGTCTCCTAGAAGAAAGTACCTTGGTAATAAATCTTCTCAATGGAGCATTCTTCTATTTACAAGTCTTATATCTATGTTCTTGGCCTAACTTATGAACTAGAGTATAGTCTTGTTCATGTTCTTGTGTTGGTATATGAACTAGCATATAGTTTACATATCATAATCTTGACATGTTCATCTCGGTTCTTCATCGATCATCATATGTCTAACTTGATTAGAGGTGGGATATCGGTTCGTTGTTCCTTCGGGTTTGCTCTTGTTCTAGTCCGTCCATTCGATGAGTGGGGATCACGGGGACAAGAGTAGTGCTCTGATATCTCGCGGGGCATGGTGCGGGTATTCACACACTGCGAATATGAGTGCATGCCACGGTTGAGGGGTAAGCGGCTTGGTCATGACAAGCCTTGGCTGTCCCTTAGAAAAATCCCCACGTTAGTATGTCTTTGTAGGAGTTTGTAAATGCCTCGGTAGGAAGCGAGACTTCGGATGGGGTCTCCCCGGTATCCTAGACCTAACCCGCGATTAAATCGGTTTACATATGATCCTAACTATTCATTTGTATGGCCATGACTAGATACATTAGAATTACTCCATTAGGTTATTCGTTGATTCTTTATCTATTTTCTTTATCCTTTTCTTTGGTGGATTCTAAAGTGTGTGTCACACTATCCATAAACCGTTATTGCTTACCCCCGTTATGAACAATTTGGTCTAAGCAAACACATGTTCCTCTATTCGGATGCCATGCTAGCTTATTAATCACATGCCTTCCTTTGGGAAAATATAAATAACGATACCACGAATACTTCCGGGTGAAATGCTACAATGATAGATCCGTAAACTTGCGGATGAAATATCTAAGATGGCAAGATCTATCCCGTTGAGAATCCCTTTTCGGATCACCGACATGGTGGTTTTACTTGGGAATGTCGTGACACATTTACGGCGCTTTTATTGGGGATGGGTTTTATACACATTTCCTTTGATTGCGCTAAGAAATGTCAACACCCATGTGAATAATCTTGAGGCATGTAACAACCCATAAGGATATTCACCATGGTGGCATAAAAATAATTATGCATTATCTAGCTTTTGCATTTGCATCATGGTTCTTTGCATGCATATAAAATTATAAAACTTCAAAAACATTTAGAAGAGAAGTCTTCTTGAAGTTCTATCCGGAATAATCATGATCCATCTTGAAAATCTTTAGACACATGAGATCTATGTGGCCAACCACTAGCAGCAATCAAGTTCCACAAAGCTTTGTTGTCTATTTAAGTTCGGCGAGGATTCGAAGGGAGAGAGACATGATAGGCTGACTTCATCGTCACTATCTACCTCAACTTCCACATCAACAAACCCGACACTTCAATCCGGCTTGGGGAGAGCACCCCAAGTTATCCCGATAAGTATCTCTACTACTATCTATATCTATTATTAGCTAATATTTTGGTTTGCTTAGTTTGCTAAGAGTATAGTTCATAAAGATGTTTAAAGAGTTTTTAGTAGAGTGTGATCTTTAGAGTGTGGGAATAAATAAATAAATAAATAGGAGTGTACGGAAGTTTTGTTTTCCACCAACATAAAATGATCTACGAGAAGCTAAATCTCATGCTTGGAAATGATGAATAGTTGCTCGCCCGTAATTTCTTTTTTTCGATTACCTAGCTTTCAAGCTTAATTTCTCTTGAGCCTTACATGCAAAACTATTTTGACTTGAGACTTACTTTGAACCTGAAACCTGGTGGGTTGCAAATTGCTTGCTCTAAAGTCTAGGTAATTGGCCAGATATGATATATGAGAGTCCCCGAAATGCTATTGATCTTACTCCTAGTGATGCTAGATTTCTAGAGATTTATTTTGAAACTTTAAAAGTGCACATGATAAGTTTCTGTGTGGCCAGTATTGAACCTACTACCACAGCCATATACACATGCTCCTTAGATTAGGAAGACCCTTTTTGACATATATATAGGCTGCTTGCTTTGCATTGAGTTTGTTCAATCTTTGTCGAATTTTTAGAAACTTGTCATCTTGATCATGTACACTCCACCACCATTCCATCTCATTCCACTCTATTACATTTCACTCCATTCCACTCGACTCCATTCATGCATATGTTGCTTCCACCTTGGAAATGCGCATCCACCACTACCCCACCATATACACCCATTATGTATCCACTATATCCACTAAAAATGTTCTACTCCTATCACGGGAGAGAGCAACCAAAAAATATTCCATATACCTATCTACTCATTCATTTCTAGCCAATATCTTACGGAAGCTCCATTACTTTTCTCTATCTCTCAAAAGTTATTGCAAAAAGATTTGGGTTGTCATAAAAAAAAGAGAAGGGGAGATGAAAAATGGACAAGTGTCCTACGAGGCTGAGTAGAGCCTACCTCCCTAAGAAGAAAGAGAATAGAATAAAGGAGAGTTAAAAAATGGACAAGTGTCCATTTGAAAACAATGGGTCCTTAGATACTAGCCTCTCCATAAAAAGAAAAAAATAGAGAAAAGAAAGTACAACCCAAGTTCTCTCAAAGTTTCCAAATTCCAAAGAGAGGTGATGTTCTCAAGGAGCAAAAGTAGAATAAGGCTTTCCCTCATTCATTCCATACACATCACTATATTCCCTATCATATTCTATCCACCATACACATGCACCACTTGATCGGTGTGACTTGTAACTTTGGATCCATTGCTTGAGCTTACAATATATGCTTAGTAAATAGATTTAGTTTTCTCCCACCTAGAGCTCTAGATACAAGCCTCGAGATATAGGGTGAGAGAGAAGAAGGCATAGTGTCCTACTGCCTTAGTCCAAAAATACCACATTGTTGGCGGTCATTATCGAGTATATTATACCGCCAACCTTTATCAATTCACGAGAAAGGAGCAAACTTATGTTACATATACCTTTACTTCTAACCTAGTTCCACTTGTATTCATATAAATTATGTTTTTGCAGGTATAAGAGTGGAAACAGTACAAAGTCGCCAAATAAATTAGAAAGCGTATTGAATAAAAGATGCCAAGGAGTAGATCAATCAAGAGGACCAAACCCAGCGCACAATTTGGCCCATGCACCATCATAGGCCCAACATTTGAAGGACAAAAGCAGCGCAACAGGGAGAAGGCCGGGGCGGGAGGCCCAGCCGAGAGGGCCGGCCGGCGCCTGCTGGCCCGCGTAAAATTTTGGCGCTTTCCCACCCTTTCTCTGGCGGTTCGCTCACGGACTTCCGCGGCGGTTGCATGTGGCGCAAACTTTCGTTCCGCCAAATGCCCCTCGGAAGAAGGATGGCCCTCCATTCTCTCCTCTCTTTTCCTATATAAAGAGACCCCTACACCATTGTACAAGACACATTCTACACTTGAACTTCATCTTCCACACACACATTTTGTAGTAGTGTCCCTCTAGGTGTTCTCCACCTAGTTGTACAAATTAGAAAAGAGGAAGAGAGTGAGAGGAGAAGAGAAGAGGAAGAGCCGGTTTGTCGGTTACGCCTCAACTTTTGTACCTCTGGAGCCGACTTCGATTCGAGTAACCTCCAGGTCATCTTGTGGCAATTCTAATATTATTATTTTACTAAATTCAATATTTATTTTATTTTACTTGCCGGATCTCCGTTCGACCAGAAGGTTCTAGTCTTAGCGAGACTAGTTTCAAGTATCCGCTAAGCGTGGCGTGGTGTCTAGGCTAGAGTTTACACGAGATTACGCCCAACACTACGGAATAGTTGTGGTAGCCCCGGGGTGACAGCTCCGACCAGGCCTTTGTAGTCCACCACGTGCGGGTTGGTGTTTTCGTAGAGCTTTTGGCTGCCTTCTCCCGATTACGCTTCCCGTCTTTTCGAGAATCGGAAAGGAACAAGCTGCTCCCTAAGCAAGTGAAATTTAGTAAGTCTGAACATTGGTAATTTAGTAATTTTGGGAAAAACCCTAGAGAACCCCTTCCTTCCAACCAAAAATATTATTCCCACCTTGTCTTGGGCGACCTTAATTCTTCCTAGTTCACTTCTCGTTCCCGTGGAAATCGATACCACGAATACTCAGGGTGAAAGCTACAGCGGTACTTTCCGCGGCGCTTGCGGTTTATCGTGTGCGTTAAAAATACCAACAAGCTTTTACGGCGCCGTTCTTGGGAACGGTAGTTTGTTCTAGGATCGAACCAAGTCGATCCGTGTATCTTTTTTATTTTTACCACCATTTTTATACACCTTACCACCACCATCACCATAACCACATGGACTCAACGCCTATCTATAAACATTCGGCTCCAAAGGGTGATTAGTTTGGAGCCTCCACCATCATCCCATCCGATTCTTACAAATGGCTTTGAAATTCACCCCTTTTCATAGCCATGGTTGGGAACCAACCCTTCTCACGGGCACGATAGTGAAAATCCATATAGCCACCTTCGAGAATTCGAGCACTGTGTTTCTTGCCTCATTTTATCTAGCATGACCACGGGAGACCATTAAATGGAAATCTGTTTCCATTCTCCCTTTTGGGAAGAGCGAAACAATGGTATGCTCATACCGGTAGGAGGTGTTCCGCGAGCCGGGTTGAACTTCGAGACAAATTTTGTCTTGCTTTCTTCCCCGATTCAGTCGCCGCCCTTCGAATAGAAATTCTCGGATTTAAACAAAAGAGAAGGAGACTCTAGGAGCATCTGGGCGGGTTACTAAGTCTTATAAATCTGAGGCCCGGACCTTTCTTTGCGGACCAAGTCATTCTTTGCCACTTCTATCTTGGTCTTAGCAAGGAGGATGCTCTCCAACTTGACCTCTCTTCTAGAGGCTCGTTTGTGCATAAATCCATTAGTGAGGGGAAAGCCATTCTAGAGAAGATCTTAGAAAACACCCCCATACAACGGTATATATGGCGAGTTTCGAGAAAATCCAATAGAGTCAAGCCCGAGCCAAAAAGGAGGCACTTACAACCGGATTAGAAGTTCCTTCAAATTCTTCTCATAATTGATTTGTCGGCGAACCTCCCGTTAAGGGAACATGCAATCACACTTCTTCGGATGATGAATCCCATCCTTATGCATGTCCCTTTGAATTCGAGGATGACCATTTCCTTGATGATCATTTTTGGAATACTTTAGAAATTCCCGGTCGGAATCATCATATACCTCGAATTCCTATATGAGACATCAAGAACACTCACAACACATAGAGGGTGAACCAATTCATATAGAAGACATTTTTACACCTTCTCCCCCTATGCCCACACCACGATGTCTCATCAAAATTCATTCACGATCATCATCGGGGAGGCGTGAGGCAGTCTCGCAATAATAATTTCGATCCATATTTTGCGGATAACTTGATGCATCATGAAAAGAAAGTGCAACCCCACAAATAAGAGATTTCATCAATGAACATGCAAGTTACATTCTAAATGTCCCATCCATTCCATGCTCATATGAAAAATCTCCCGAAGTCGATCCATAACTTCAGCCATCTTCACCATGATCTACAACCCCTTCTCAGCTCTCGGTTCATAAAAATTTTGAAAGGGGTTATTGTAGATGCTTTTTGTATACCATAAATTTTGCAAATTTCATGGTATCTCGGCATGAGTTCTGGTCAACACTCAAAGGTTGGTGTTGGAGGGGAAACCACTTCACCAACATTGGTTTCAAATTTAAAAGGTTTCCCAAGGACAAGCTTTTAGTCTTTAAACAAAGCACTTCCGAGGAGATAACCCGTCCTTATGTGATTTACCTTCAATAAAATTGTTCTTTTCAAAAAAAAAGAAAAAAAACTCATTTCTTTTTTACCTCTACCTTAATCTCTATTTCTTGTTATAAAAAAGCACTTTTCCTATTAATAAAAAAAGCAAGAACATGTTATCAAGCTAGTATACACCTTGGGTATTCTTGTTGCTAACCATTTCAGTGGAGACAAAAAAGAACGAAGAAGCATACAATACTTGACGAGCACGAGGCACGAGTTGGCGTTACGGCACCACATGGGGTACTCCCCCTAACCCATAGGCCATCGGGGTAGCTTGGGGAGGACCCCACGGAGGTAAGTACCTACCTCCCCTATCATTTTATTTTATCTCTTAGTTTTCATTTTCATTTCCTTTAAAAAAAATGAAAAAAAAAAAAAAAATATGATTCCACTCAATATGTAGTATAAGGATGCTTAATTTCTCTCGAAGTTGAAATGATGAATAGTTGCTCTGTCTATAGTTCAATTTGCACCTAGTTCATAACATTGTATTCCCTAATGATTAAGTTTATTGGCTTAACTTGTCTTGTCCTAAAACTTAAAGATTTGTGGGTATGCAAACACATGATTCTTCTCTAAGCTATTGCTTAGGATATGATATGGTAAAAATAGAATCTACTATGATTTTGTTCTAAGAGATTCATCATTAGAATAATTTCCAAAATTCCTTAATGATCAAAATTCTCATGATAGCCTATGTGAGACACCTGTCATACAGCTTTTGATCAAGATTCACATTCACATTGCCAAAAATAGGTCATGGGCTAAGCTAGAAAAAATGGGCGTCTGTCAAAAAATAAAACAATGGGTACTTGATACCGCCTCTAAAAAAAAGAGAAGAATAATGGACAAGTGTCCGAGGGCGAGTAGACCCCACTTCTCTAAAAAGAAATAAGAGCTAGCCCATAACTTATCAAAAAGAAATAAAATTTAAACACACATCTTGATCAAGGCTTATGACTTGTTTCTCCTTATGGTTTGCACACGAGATGATTTAAGGAATCATTACGAAAATCTCCGCATGAATGATCAATCAAAGAATGAATGACTAGTGTTTCTATGAAAACCGTTCTATCTTGCAATAACCCAAGAGTTTGGAGAATGTTATAAGCCCCATATGATTTAAGTAAACAAGGATAGATAAAAATGCCAATTTATTTAAACAACGGAAGAATACTTTATTATGAGCATGGTACATTTTGACATATATCGGCATTGTAGCAACTCCCGATCAACAACCAAACACTTAGCTATTTGCTCGGGGACGAGCAAAGGTTAAGCAGGGGAACTTGTTGGCGGTCATTATCGGTATATTATACACCGCCAACCTTTATCAATTCACGAGAAAGGAGCAAACTTATGTTACATATACCTTTACTTCTAACCTAGTTCCACTTGTATTCGTATAAATTATGTTTTGCGAGGTATAAGAGTGGAAAGCAGTACAAAGTCACCAAATAAATTAGAAAGTGTATTGAATAAAAGACGCCAAGGAGTAGATCAATCAAGAGGACCAAACCCAGCGCACAATTTGGCCCATGCACCATCATAGGCCCAACATTTGAAGGACAAAGCGCGCATAGCGGGGAAGGCCGGGGCCGGGAGGCCTAGCCGAGGGGCGGCCGGCGCAGCTGCGGCGGCCGGCGCAAATTTGGGCAAAAGTTTTTTCCGCCCTTTCTCTGGCGGTTAAGCTACGGACTTCACGCGGCGGTTGCATGTAAGGCGCAAACTTTCGTTCCGCCAAATGCCCCCTCGGAAGAAGGATGGCCCTCCATTCTCTCCTCTCTTTTCCTATATAAAGAGACCCCTACACCATTGTACAAGACACATTCTACACTTGAGCTTCATCTTCCACACACACATTTTTGTAGTAGTGTCCCTCTAGGTGTTCTCCACCTAGTTGTACAAATTAGAAAAAGAGGAAGAGAGAGAGAGGAGAAAGAGAAGAGGAAGAGCCGGGTTTTGTCGGTTACGCCTCAACTTTTAATACCTCTACGGAGCCGACTTCGATTCGAGTAACCTCCGTGTCATCTTGTGGCAATTCTAATATTATTATTTTACTAAATTCAGTATTTATTTTTTTATTTTACTTGCCGGGATCTCCGTTCGATCGAAGGTTCTAGTCTTAGCGAGACTAGTTTTAAGTATCCGCTAAGCGTAGGCGTGGTGTCTAGGCTAGAGTTTACACGAGATTACGCCCAACACTACGGAATAGTTGTGGTAGCCCGGGGTGGCAGACTCGACCCGGCCCTTTGTAGTCCACCACGTGCGGGTTGGTGTTTTCAGTGAGAGCTTTTGGCTGCCTTCTCCGATTACGCTTCCCGATCTTTTCAAGAATCGAAAAGGAACAAATTGCTCCCTAAGCAAGTGAAATTTAGTAAGTCCTAACATTGGTAATTTAGTAATTTTGGGAAAAACCCTAGAGAACCCCTTCCTTCCAACCAAAAATATTATTCCCACCTTGTCTTGGGCGACCTTAATTCTTCCTAGTTCACTTCTCGTTCCCGTGGAAATCGATGCCCGAATACTCGGGTGAAAGCTACAACGGTACTTTCCGAGTAAACTGCGGATTTATCCGTGTGCGTTAAAAATACCAACACACATATTATGAGAGAAAGGCAAAACAACCTTGTTGCCTTAGTGAGGATCCACAAATACCATAAATGAGAGACTTGAGAGAGTCATACCGGGAATTTTGAGTCTTATTTTGAAAACTTACAAAAACTCGGAAGAAACATTGAACAAAGAGTTTGAGATATGGTGTCGACTTGATTGTTCTATCTTTCAATTACCAAGATCCCAAGAAAAAGCTATAAGCTCCTTGGTTAAAAGGTAAAATGGGTAAGTTGAAATTTGAGCAAGTTTATTCTTATCTCGAGAGAAATTTAGTTTGAAAGCATGTGTACTTTTGAGGCGTGAAGGCGTTATAGCAACTCCCGATCCATTGCTAAGTTTGGCTTTGCTAGGGACTAGCAAAGGGTAAGCTTGGGGGAGCTTCTTGACACCGTTATAGCATAATATTACTAGTCAACTAAACATGAATAAGGGCTTAAAATGAATATCAACATAAGTCTAGGGGTCTAACTAACATAATTCCACGAGCTTTGGTGATTTATGACTTTACAAGGACCTATAAAAGCGAGAGAAGAACGGTGAGAAACCTAAGAGTTTACATCCCATACGATGACAAGACTTAACCGTGAAGTTACTCAACCTAAAATGTGGACTAAAACACTCTAGAAGATACCGAAGACACCAGGACAAGGGAGATCACATTGTGATCTTATCCCTGGCGGCGCCAGGAAGATTTAGGCCGACGCCCGGGGTCATCATCTGTCGACCTCCCGATTTTTATGTCGGTTTACCACCGACCTTGAGGTTGTATCTACAATCGTTATTGAAGGTCGGTTTGATCCAAGGGTTGTCGTTTATCGCCAAGGGATATATAAGAAGACCCCCTAACCCCGAGGTTAAACCTAATTCATTCTATTCATTATCTCTTGACATGTTGGTCATAGAGGTGTCCCAATGTGAGGACAACCTCTCTTCTCTAGTTCAATCTAGATTAGAAGACCATGCGGAACTAGAAGCCCTAAAGTGAGTTGAAGAGCAAAAGCATATCAAGTTGAGAGATTAGATCTATAGTACCCCAAGAGAGTGACTAGATCTAGTCTTGAGAGCTAAATAGTGGGTGGAGGAGAAGAAGGGGAAGCACCGGACCTATCGGTGACTCCTCTATGCTTGTACTCCAGGATCAAAGGTCTCATGGCACTTGATCCCGAGACTTCTATAGTGGATCAACTTCTTATTTAAGTAAGTAAATGTTCTTATTGTTCATAACTCTTATTTGAGTACTTTAATCTATGGGAATCTATAGATTAGAGGAGTATGCTTAGGTTTAGGCGTGCTGCTTAGATGGAGGTTGCTTGTGAATGCACCCTACCTTCCGGAGCGTGGTAGTTCGTTGTAGTGACAGTACCATTAATTTCTTTGGAGTCCACATCCCGTTGGATAGGCCACGCAGGACCATGTTGCTGGAGGATTGCATTTTTCATCCATGTTTTCCTTTGAGTACGTCCCCCTAAGACAATATCAACATAGCTTATAAGGATAAGAACTAGACAACCGTAGGAATCTCCTTATCTCTTTATCTTCTCAAGTCCTTGATTCTTTGCTTTCGAGGGGATTAGTTATATGCCTCGTTATCCTCACACCATCCTCCTCCATGTGGATTTGATATTAAAACCCTCTCCTCGTGAAGTGCTCACCTGGTATCCGCTTGCTTTTAACGGATTATACAAACTATAAATATTTCGTAGGCTTACCAAATACCAACACTTAGCCTAACCACTTTGCAATAGAACCTCACACGCCCAAGTCCACCTTCTCCATCACCCTCTTGGTAGCTAGCTAGAACGGACTTAACGCCCATTCCCTATGGAAAGTACGATACCACAATACTTCCGGTGAAGTGCTACAACGGTACTTTTCCGTGCGCTATGGACTTATATGCTTACGCTAAAAAATACCAACAAGCATTTTCAAGCATTTCTTGCGGGGAACGGTTGTCGTTATAGTCTTCGAACCTAGTCTACCCATGTACCCTACCCCCTTCGCCACTCTTTTTATTTTTTTTTTATTTTCTTTATATTATGGAGCAAACCACCATTTCAAACCTTTACGCTCCGAAAGGCGAGCTCTTAGAACGCCCATATTCTTTGAAGCCAATCACGGCTTTGAATTATGAGCTCCACCCAGGCCTTATGGCCATGGTTCGAGATCAACTCTTCTCTGGATTTGATCATGAAAATCAGTATCACCATTTGCCGGAGTTTGAGCAGCTCCGTTTGCCTCACCATTGAAGGCATGTCACAAGACACTCTCAGTGGAAATTGTTTCCTTTCTCACTTAGTGAGAGGGCTAAACAATGGTATGACCACAACATAGGAAAGGTAGCGGGAGATTGGGAGGAATTGCGGAACAAGTTACGCCTTGCGGTTTCCCCTATCCCGAATTGCTTCCCTACGTCTTTGAGATTATCACCTTCCGAAGAATGAGGGAGGAAGACATAGGAGCAAAGATGGGACAAATTCTCGATCTTGACAAAGATCTGGTCCCAACTTGTCTATTCCTATTCTTGTCCCATCTTGACAAGGAGTCTGTCCTATTCTTAGACTCAGCCGCGGGAGGTTCGTTTTCACATAAAACCACAGAGGAAGGAGGAGCCCTCCTAGATCAAATTTTAGAAAACACTCCTCCTCTCGAACCTTTGTCCGTGTAGAGCCAAAGCCAATCACGAAGAGGTCTCTTCGGTTTCATGCCGAATTTGAAGAATCTTTTACTGAGAGACCCTTACCCAAACCAAAGGAGGAATCCCTCTTGGGAGACCTCCCCGTACATCGAGGATGTGTTTTTCGATGATTATGGAAACACCTCGAGGTATGAATCTATGAGGAGACCCCTAGTTCCTGTCACTCCTTCTGAACCACTGAGCAAAGATTCTCTCGAGAGTCAATCAAGGAGCTAATCGCTATCATGAGTAACGAATGGGTAAATGAAGGCGAGATGTGCTCAGAAGAAATTCGGATTCGCACCCTTCATTCCCCATTCATTGCAAAATCTCGGGGAGCTAGGAGGAAGTGCAATGCAATCCCTCTTGTAGGAATAAACATCATGTCACATTCGCTTCGCTCAAACTTGTTTGAGTAATGTGCGACGTTGGCCTCTGATCAAAACCCTAAGAAACGACACACCAATCCGTCCTTCTAGGGTTAGGGTTATTGCACAATATCACTCTTCATCACGAAGATGTCGAACTTACTCTCGATTTTCATACCTTTGATATTGAAGATTTCGACATCCTAATTGGGCAACCCCTGGAGAAACTTTTCTCCGATCCACTAAAAACAGGGGAATTAGATGTTAAGCTGGGGAAAGAGACATTCACACTACCCATATCACAAACAAAAACTTCAATAGTGGAACCTCTAACCCAGTGTATGCCCATAGAGGTAGTGTCGGAAATACCGTTTGAAACCCCGAGAGGCATCTTTGGAAAAAGATGCTAAATTCTTCATCGAGGAAATTGATGAAGTAGGGGAATTCATTGACCTTCCCACGAGGGGGCAGCGACACCTCCTCCCATTGAGCTAAAACCCCTTCCCGAAGGCTGCGCTATGTTTTTTCACGAGCGATGATAGAAACGCTCCACGTAATCATTAGCGATAAGGTAACGATGAGGAGACTTCCAAGCTTGTAATAATCCTAGAAAAACATAGAACGAGTCTTTTGGTTATTCCCACTTGCGATTTAAAGGGAATTAGCCCAATGATTTGCTCTCATCGCATTCCTATTGACCGGAAAAGACGCCTTAGTGAACCTCAACGCCCGGCTCAACAATGAGACGAGGGAAGTCATGAAGAAGGAAGTCCTCAAACTTCTTCATGCATGGATAATCTATCTCGTACCACCACGCTGATCGGGGTTAGTCCCGTCCCGTGGTACCCAAGAAAGGAGGCATGGCGGTTATCAAAAACGCTAAAAATGAGCTCATCCCTCGGCATACCGTCACGGGGTGGAGAATGTGTATCGGTTACGAAAACTTAACTCGGCAACAAAGAAAGATCACTTTCCGCTTCCCTTTATTGATGAAATGTTGGGCGGTTAGCGAAACACTCTTTCTTCTGTTTCCTAGATGGGTATTTCGGATATCACCAAATTCACATCCATCCCGATGATCAAAGCAAGGCGACCTTCACATGCCCGTATGGAACATACGCCTATCGGAGAATGTCGTTTGTGTTGTGTAATGCACCCACGTCATTCCAACGGTGCATGATGTCTATCTTCTTAGACATGATTGAAGAAATCATGGATGTTTTCATGGACGATTTCTCGCATGGAAAATCTTTCGAAAATTGTCTAGAGAACTTAGATAGAGTCTTGCAATGATGCCAAGAAAAGGACACGGTGCTTGCCACTTCATGGTCCGAGAGGGTATTGTCCTCGGGCACCTTGTGTCCCGAACGGGGGATCGAGGTAGATAAAGCAAAAATTAATTGAAGTAATTGAAAACTTCCTCACCCCAGTGAACGTAAAAGGAATCCGTAGTTTCTTAGGCCATGCGGGGGTTCTACGGATGCTTTATAAAAGAATTTTCACACATCTCTAGACCCCTCACAAGTCTATTGGCTAAGGATGCACCTTTTGAGTTCACTGATGAGTGTATGAAAGCATTCCTTACCCTTAAGGAAGCACTCATCTCAGCACCAATCGTACAACCACCCGATTGGTCGCTGCCATTCGAGATAATGTGTGATGCTAGTGACTACGCTATTGGTGCGGTCCTTGGCCAAACCAAAGATAAGAAGCATCACGCCATTGCATACCCCAACAAGACACTAACATGTGCTCAATTAAATTCTGCCACAACTAAAAAAGAGCTCCTAGCGGTTGTCTTTGCTATGGATAAGTTTAGATCATACCTAGTGGGCTCAAAAGTAATTGTTTACACTGATCATGCTTTGCACTGAAATATTTTCTCACTAAGAAAGATGCTAAACCTAGACTTATCCGTTGGATTCTTCTACTCCAAGAATTTGATCTTGAAATTAAAGATATTGCAAATCACTATTAAAATAAAAAAAAATCAATGCATGTTTGACCCCGTCCACTTAAACCTTGACCCCAATGAGGTAATCTACTACACCTATATAGAGAACTCCCACTAAGGAGTTCTCTCGACATCTAGCATGCAACCTCGGCACCCACTAAGACCATGACATCCAAATGGGCAGGGCCCCACGGTTTGAACTAACTAAAAAATGTTATAACTCACAAACCAAAAACCAAATTAAATTCGATTACATCATTGAATTCCTTTTAATAAATCCTTCAAAACAAGATCTGATATGGATATATTTCGATAAAATTACAGGTGAGCCTCACTGGTGGTAGTTGGTATAGAGTAAAGTAAAAAATAAAAAAAAGAATGAAAAAAAGGGGAAAAAGAAAGAAAGATAAAGAATACTAGTGTGATAGTACTCTTTTCTTTTTTGTAACTAGGACAAAATTATATGTAAGCCACACCGATGGTAGTGGTATAGAGTAAAGTAAAAAATAAAAAAAGAGAATGAAAAAAGGGGGAAAAAAGAAAGAAAAGAATAGGAGTGTGATAGTACTCTTTTTTTTTGTAACTAGGACAAAATTACAATTGAGCATCACTCATAGATTTCTCCATACACAAGAACGCGAGGGAATCCACTTAGTATCTTAGATTCACCACTGATCAGGTGGGATGTGGAAGTGGTGACTGATGATGATGATCCTCAAATTCTGATTTCAGGTAAAATGTTGAACTAGCCTAATTCGAATGTTGAAACTAAGATTCATGAATTGTTGAATCAAATATAAAAAATGTTGAAACGCACCCGGTGGGGAGGTTGGTAGGCTGCAGTAGTTAGCTATTGGGCCTAATGGGCTTTAAAGTTGGATATAGCTTTTCCATCTTCCAGAAGATATATAGCAAGCACTTGCTCCGGAATTAGTGGTTACGGGCATTTTCACATGGCATGGTTGTATTCAAGGTGTACAATATATGGTCATACCACATATATGGTTGATCCCTTTCTTATCTCCTTTGATGCTTCGTAATATATATATATATATATATATGAAATTAGTAGAATTAATGTATCTAGCTAGAGTACTTGTTTAGTAGTCAGTAGATGCCTTCTTGGGACATGAATTCATATGGCAGTACATCAAGCTAGGACATATATAATTGAACCACATGCTCAAATAAGAGAGATTACCGACATATCCGCCAGGTACTACGTTTGTTATTAGCGTGCTCAGTGGATGGAGATGGATTTTCTTTGCATTATATTGCGAGGGCATGACGACCGGCGGCAATTAAATCGTCATGGAACGGATAGTTTCCTTGGCCGGGTACTTAACTTTCAAGGAAACATATATTTTTGACGGTCGCCGTAAACCGCCGAGAGTACATAATGGAGACTGGACTGCAGCCTTGGCTTGGTAATTGTTTATTTTAAAAGGTTATAGCATAGACTTTAGACCAACCAACTGAGTGTGCACATAATAAACGAAAATAAGCCTGCAGGTTTGCACAAATCTGATTGCTTTATTTGCAATCAGTGGTGCAAGAAAGTGAGATGCTGTGCCAGTTTGCGTTTCATCACTTTTGTTAATCTGATTAGAATCTAATTCTTTTCGTGAAGATGACTAATCTGTTCCCTCGGCGTGTTTCACATGGTCCTCGAAAGCAAGTATACATAAAAGCAAAGTGATGCGCCACTGTGTCTGTACGTGTCTTGTCCAACAAACATATACTCTTTGATGGGAGTATAAAAGATCCCGATATATAGGACCATGCATGCACTTTTGCTTTCCCTTTGAGAAATAGTAATTAGTGCGCCATCAATGCCGAATCAGTTATCCTTTGTTTGTTCACAAATCACATCAGAGTACACAGTTTCTTGATGGGACTTTGGTGCACCCATCTGAAAAAAGGGGAGAACGTGATAAATTAAGATATTTTGAAGACTTGCGAACTCAGCGTAGCTCACCTCGTAAGGTTTTTATTGGTAGAATTTTTCTACACATGTATGAGTCAGCACTGGTGTCCGTGTTTCCTAAATTTATTTCGAAATCCAATTGACGTTATTCTTTTAGTGGTAGCCTGGTAGGCAGTGTACCCATCGCTATCAAGACGTACGCTTATGGTAACTAACTTGATCAATCTCTTGATCCCAACACCCTATTTAATCCTGCTAGATCTTATAGATTAGACCGATGTTGCAATTACTTCACATCTTTCACTAAACAATCAGTCCGCAACACCTGATCATCGATCCAGAGAGCCCACACAGACCGTCTGGATTGGTAAATAGTTCTTGTACACGACTCTGGCGGATTGTCGGAGCAGATTCCCAAGCTCTCTGTTTAATAATTTCTCTGATGAGTCGATCGTGTGGAGCAAATTAGAAAGCTTCTAGCTCGTGTGCACCATGGCAAATCAGAATCCCAGACTTCCCGAGTCCAATAGATCGAGGAGATAGATCTTACTCTCTGGGTGGCCGAGTCTCCAAACAACTTGGCGTGTGGAAGACGAGCAGACCTGCATCTTGGTGGCAGTGGTGACGAAGTATCGTTTCAAGTCATTCATCATCGCATCGAGAGCGTCTGCATGGGGGCCAATCAAGCTCGATCGGGCACTAGAACTTCACGCTTGTGAAAGACAACAACTCTGGTCATGCTTGCGATTTGCGAAGATGGTCTCGTCTGTCAATATCGACAATTCCATGGGCATACTTGGACGTGGTGGGACGAGTACGTCAGTGCTGGAGTACGTCACATCGTTGCGTCAACATAGTCATCATTATATTAATAATAACACTTGTTATCTAAATTCCAAGAGGCCGACCGTGCTGATGAACACTTTGTTAGTTCAATTTTATGTGGAGTCGAACATTTATGTGTTTTAAGCAAATATTTATATTTTTTATTTCATATCTAAACTACCCGAGTGGAATTTTAAAATTGTTAGGTTATTTAAATATCCTAAGAAGTTGAATTTCTTTGATGGTCCGTGCTCGAGTTTTTTGAGTGGTGTGTGAGATCTCTCGTGAGCATCTCGCCTGGGTTGATCTAAGTACTCGCTTTCACGTAAGATGTGAATATCACACCAGCCATGACATTTTTTTTTGTGTGACCGGGGCATATCGCCTGTTTTTTCATTAAGACAAAGATATTACACGATCATCTGCGAAAGTCCTCGTAGCATAGATCACAAACGAACAAGATAGTAGTTATCGAGAAAAAGCAACTACCCTCTACACCCAAGACCTACCAATTGAGCATGCAAGAATATGATACATCAACACAATGGTTGCTTACAAACTAGACAATGCCTTGGTGGCAAAGTATAATAAAGAAGAGAGGCAAGCATCCTCCAGCAACGACGGTAATGCATCCACTCACTAGTGCAGGATCCCCTTTTATTCCCGGCTCGTTAGGGTCTTTAGTCCCGGTTCGGGACCGGGGAATACGACTTGGGGAATAGAGGTATAGGAACCGGGACTAGAGGGGGCTTTACTCCCGTTGGAGGTACCAACCGGGAGTAAAGCTCCCCGCCAGCAACGTGGTCGCCAGAGGCTTTACTCCCCGGTTGGTACCTCCAACCGGGAAAAAGGTCTTTTTTCAGCCCGTGTCAATTGTTTATTTTAATTCCTAATAACATTTGAATAGTGCTTATTAATTTCTAATCTATATATTACATATATACATATATTAAAGCATATATATATATATATATATATATATATTAAAAGCACACACATATATATTACACATTAATGATTGTTCAAGCACTAATATATATAAGTTGTTCATACATGTCTCGATTACATATTAAGATAATACTACATGTCCCGACACACGGTGCAGGGATCCTTTGGCAGCCATTTGTCCTTGGTGTCGTTGTAGAACTTCGTCGGAAGGCTCTAGGATCCGGGTATTAATAAATCCGGCAATGGACTCTTGCATGGCTTCAAGATGCGTGTCTTTTAATGTTTTCTCCATTAACCTCCTCGTCTTCAATTCGAGTAAAATAAAAAATATTAGTATATATAAGATATGATTAGTTATATAAATATCGACGTCAATAACAACGGACTTTGATGTACATACGTAACCGTTCATGCTCGGTGTAATTTGTGGAATTTATCATGATATTCTCGCAACAATATAATCCACATTGACGGTCCCCCGTGGGTTGTTGTAGACCCCACTTTAAGATAAAAAAGAGTCATTTGTCATATATATGAAGCAATATAGGGACTTGAATTAATGTAACCATATATATAGTACATACCGGGAATAGTTGTACATGCGATTCTGCGGTTCGCGATCGGTCATATTATGTTCATGTTTTATCTCTGCCCAAACCCCGCACAATAGAACAAAAAAACTTAGACTATTAATTAACACATAAGCAAAGGGTTGGAAATTCTTAAGTATATATATAATTGATGAGGTTTCTGCAATTACCCCTGAATTATTTCGATTATATCTTCGTACCAAGCTCGGGGCCATCTCAACGAGTCAAAGATTGTGAGATGACTTCTTGGTTGCTCGATGTGAAACAATATCCGTTGTCCCTTTGCATGTAAACGGTTGAGCTAGCTAGAAAGAAAGGTTATTATGAAGAACATGATCGTCAATGTTAGGAACACTCACTTGAATCCGTATGGGAACATTACTACCCTCTTGTGTGCGGTGTAACTCGAGGAACATCTTTATATTTTTCTGT
Source organism: Hyparrhenia diplandra (assembly GCA_015847255.1). Taxonomy (NCBI): domain Eukaryota; kingdom Viridiplantae; phylum Streptophyta; class Magnoliopsida; order Poales; family Poaceae; genus Hyparrhenia; species Hyparrhenia diplandra. The sequence goes on along the minus strand of JADLZK010006939.1, from coordinate 214,845 downwards.
GTGTTTGCTTTCAAACCATGTATTGTTCCTGGGTTTTTGTGCACGATATAAGGATCAATGAATCCAATATCAGTACGCTCCTTGATTCGAAAATGTTGAATCCAAGATCTACATATATGGTGAGAAAGAGCATGGTATTAGACACATACATATATTATTGGGACATATTGACATATTAGTAAACAGAGAAAAATCACTTACAAACAATAAATGCCGAAAGCATGCTTTTGTCGAGGGAGGTCCGGTGGAATAGTTGGTGCAATTCACAAAAATCAACCCACATCACGTCATCGCCCGCTCCCCATTGGTTTCTTAGTCTGACACCAAATTTGTCCTGTCCTTTTTCACACAAGTCTAGGTACTTCCTATTTAGCTCATACATTTGAGTACCCAAAGCTAGCACATCTATCGGGATCCCATAGACTCGGCCCAATTGAAAGGTTCTATATTTGTCATCATCTACCGTTGCGGTTTCAAAGATCACTTTCTGTTCATGTCGATACCACTATTAATATAGTACTCTAAAAGCTCACTGGTATTAACCGATGCACCGGAAGGAAACTTTATGTACTCGTGTTCGAACCGTATTGATCGAACACTTCACCGAAAGTGGTCATGACGTATCTCCAAGTTGTGGAACACTTTGACTCTTCTTCCTTCTCTTTGGGTCAATTTCCTTGAATAGAGTGCGGTCAAAGTCCGAAAGTGGCGAGGGCTTGTTTGACATCTTATCTTTCTTTTTCCTAGCTTCTATTTTCTGTCTTAGCACTTTTTGAGGTAGGAAGTAGGTCTTGACCGGGTATAGGCGTCTTGTGGCACACGCGTCTTGTCGGCGGCCGGGGCCGGCGGCGGTCTCGGCATTGAGGAGGGCGGGGCGGCCGTGGGAGGCGGAGGCGGGCGTCGAGGGAGCCGGTAGGGCGCGGCCTTGTGCCGCCATCGAGGAAGGGGCTGTGGGAAATCGAGGCGAGGCGGCGGCGGCGAGGCGGGCGGCGGCGGTCGCGACGCGAGAGGAGGGGCCCGGGCGTTGAGAGGAGCCGTAGCGCAGAGGCGGCGCGGCCGTGGAGGCGAGGCGTGGGCGGAGCTCGGACCGACGACGGCGCCGCTGAGGCGCTGGGTGGCGGAGCTTCGGACCGATGGCGGCGCGAGCGAGACGACGTCGGGAGAAGCCGCTACGCGATCGATCGACGCACGAAGGCACGCCGGAGATCTGACGATGGATCTACAGGGCGGAGGAAGGAGGGAATGGGCGCCCGAGTTATATACCACGGACTTCTATTCCCGCTTCCTATCTACAACCGGGAGTAGATCCTTTACTCCCCGCTATAGAACGCAGCCGGGAGAAGTCCCCTACTTCCTCACCCCGACTCACGCCCGAGTAAAGGTGAATTTTGGCGGTCGACGAAAGCGACCACCTTTACGGGCGCCGGCGAAGCAAATTTCACCTTTACTCCCGTGTCGTGAGTTCAGCCGGGAGTAAAGGTGAATTTTTCCCCATTTCCCCGCCACCGTTTCATTCTTTTGTGATTTTTTTTTTTTTAATTTTCTTTTCATTTATTCACTACAATTCATTTTTAATATATCAAATTACATAGCAATTTTAAAACTTTTGAAAAATATAATTTAAATACACATTGCTTTACTCCACACTATAAAAATAGGTAACCTAAAAAATTTTACCTTTTTCTATTGACTAGCTAGGATAATGTAGTTAATAATCAATAATTCATTAATGCAAAATTGTTGCCATTAAATAAAATAATTAAATATAATGTATTTTGATAGAAAAATTATTTTAACATTATCTCATGCGTAAAATTCTCACATTACTTGTTTTTAAAAATATATTCGAGCATTGTCAAACATTGTCAAATGGAACACACTAATAAAAATGTTAGGTCATAATTATTACATATAGGGTTGTCTCAAAATACGATATTAAACAAACACTAAATTAAGTTGGCTTCTATCTTGTCCATGGAGTGTCTTCTTCATTGAGTAAGATGCAGGGATCCTTGCTCACTTTGAAGGGCACAATTAAGATTTGCTTCTCATAATCTTCCGACATGTCCGACTTGTCCTCAATTCCTACGATGTTTGATTTACCCTCGAAGAACTATGTGGCGCTGAGCTCATCATTTGTTAGCTCTTTGTTGTTTTTCCCTTTCTTAGGTTTTGTAGCCATGTCTTTGACATAGAATACATGACGCATACATCTTTGGCGAGGACAAATGGTTCTTCTTTATAATCTGTGTTTTTAGATCCACTTGTTGTGGGTCCATAACTGGGTCAATCGCTAAAGCTCCGCTTCTGGTCAACTTCACCCACCGGCACTTAAACAAAGGGACCTTGAAATTACCTCCATAGTCTAGTTCCCATATGTCCTCTATGTAGCTATAATATGTTTCCTTCACCCCATTTGGGTCTCGACATCTATTCGAACACCACTTGCTTTTGGTTGGTGCTCCTTTTATCCTCGGGATCTTGTGTAAAATGTGCTACCATTTATTTCATACCCTTTGTATGTGAGGACATGCCACGATGGTTGTGCGACCAACCTATATAGCTGCTCCGGAAGACTCGATCACCTTGACATTTTTTTTTCAACCGAGAAAAAACTTGACAAGTGCTCACGCCCTAATCGAATCCTCATCCATGTCGGGAAACTTTGATCGTATTAGCTCCTTATGTTCTTCGATATACGGACGCACCAAAGTGCTTTTTTGTAGAACTGTGTATTGTGCTTTATCGAAATTATTATCCTCCATACTGATATATGTTCTCTTTCCTAGTGTTCTCTTTCCTAGTGTCCCCTTTCCACTTAGCCTCCCCTCATGTCGCGATTCGGGGACACCAATTGGGTCAAGGTCGGAATAAAGTCAACCACGTAACTCAATGACCTCCTCTCATTCCGTAGCCCTCGGTGATGCTTCCCTCTGGGCGAGCCCGGTTGTGAACATATTTCTTCAAGACTCCCATGAACCTCTCAAAAGGGAACATGTTGTGTAGGAACACGGGACCGAGAATAGCAATCTCTTTGACTAGGTGAACTAGGAGGTGTGTCATGATATTAAAGAAGGATGGAGGGAACACCAACTCAAAGCCGACAAGACACTGAACCACATCATTCTCAGTAGCTTAGTTAATTCCTCGTGGATCGATTGCCTTACGAGATATTTCATTGAGAAATGCACATAGCTTCACGAGCGCCCGAGGGCGTACTTTTGGAGGTAGAATCCCTCTTAGCGCAACCGAAGCAAGCTAGCGTCATGAGCACATGGCAATCATGGGACTTTAAGTGTTGGAATTTCTTGTGCGGCACATTTATTATACGCTTTATATTTGAGGAGAATCCGGATGGTACCTTGATGTTGTTTAGGCATTCAAACATGCTTTCCTTCTCTTCTTTGGTAAAACTAAAGCTAGCGGGGCCTAAGTATTGGCGTCCATCATCGTCCGATCGGCTTCGGTGTGTCCTTATGCTTCCCGTACACACCCATGAAGCCTAGTAGGTTGACACAAAGATTCTTTGTTAGGTGCATCACGTCAATTGCACCTGCGAACCTCTAGGACTTGCCAATAGGGTAGTTCCCAAAATATTGACTTCTTCTTCCACATAGGTGCGTGACCTTCATCGTCGTTTGGAGCGGTATCTTTGCCGGTCCCTTCCCAAACACTACTTTGACATCGTTGACCATCTCCAAGTACATCCCGACCGGTCCGGTTGTGAGGCTTGGCATTGTGGTCTCGCGGTACCGTTGAAATGTTTGCCTTTCTTTCTTAACACGTGACTCTTGGGAAGAAATCGACCGGTAGCCCGGGTACCGCGACCTTTCGGCAGTTTTTCAAAAAAATACCCTTACAATCCATGAAACAAAGGCGTGCAAGCATAATATCCCTTGTTTGACTGTCCCGATATATTACTTAGAGCCGGCCAATCGTTGATTGTTACAAACAATAGAACGCGCAAGTCAAAGTGTTCCTGTTTGTACTCATCCCACATACGCATTACCCTGTTTTATTCCACAAAAGAAGAAGTTCGTCAACCGGTGGCCTCGGTACACATCGATGTCGTTTCCAGCTGCCGGGCCTTGGATGAGTATCGGCATCATAATGAATTTCCGCTTCATGCATAACCGGGGGAAAGATTGTAGATACCGCGGAAAACGGCCACGTGCTATGGCTATCGCTTCGATCCCGAAGGGGTTAAAACCATCCGTACTTAAGGCAAACCTCGGGTTTCTTGCATCATCCGCAAAATCCTTGAATTACGAATCGATTGCTCTCCTTTGTGACCCATCGGCAGGGTGTCTCAACTTGCCGCCTATCTTACGGTCTTCTTTGTGCCATCGCAACAACTTTACATGGTCCTTGTTTCTCGAACAAACGTTTGGGCATGGTATTATCGGAGCGTACCACATAACCTTAGCGGGGATTTTCACCCCAGGCCTTTAAGCCCTCAACATTACCGGGATCTTCTCGCCTTGATCTTATACCGTGATGCATGACATGCTCGGACATTCATCCAACTTCGTTATCCTCGCCATAGTACAAGAAACAATCATTAGGACATGCATGAATCTTTTTGATTGTTAATCCCAAAGGACATACAACCTTCTTTGCTTCGTGCGTGGTGGCGGGCAACTCATTGTCCTTCGGAAGCATCTTCTTTTGGATAGTCAATAACGGCTAAACGCATTATCGAAAAACACCATTCTTCGCCTTCCACTGCAGCAATTCTAGTGTGGTACCCAACTTTTTCGCCCGAATCACAGGCTTTGGGTACAACAACTTCTTGTGGTCCTCTAGCATGCGCTCGAACTTCTTCTCCTCCTTTTCTTTTTCGCATTCATTCTCAGGCTTCACGAATAGCCCGATCAAGCCCATCAAGAGGCTCATCTCCTGCTGGCACCTCCTCTTCATCTTCCTCCATTGCAATATTATTTATGACATCACCAAATTTAGCATATTCAGCAATAACATTGTCGTTGTCCCTCCTTCGTCTTCATCTTCTTCCATTGGGACACCGGTCTCTCTGTGCTTGGTCCAACAAACATAGTTGGACATGAATCCCGACTTATACAGGTGTAAATGAAGGATATGTGAGTTGGAAAACTCTCTCTTATTCCTACACAAGGCACATGGGCAGCACATAAAACCGTTTAAACTTGTTTGCTTGGGCCGCACATAGGAACTCATGCACCCCACGCCCTGTACTCTTCGTCGCGTCGATCTACGTTGTACATCCAATTTCGCTTCATCTGTAATTTTTGAACATAATCATCGTATGAAAAAAAGTAAACACTAGATACATTTGATTAAATACACAACATGCATGAATAGTACATTTTATTATTTTAGGACAGGTAGCCTACAACTTTTGTTTGCTGCATACAACAAACTCCACTAAAGCGAGAGAAAGAAGAACTAGACATCAATTAAAGCAAAACATCCTTCGTAGGGGCATGGAGCAATGATCCTAAGAAAGTAATATTTTTGCCTTGCATCTCCCCGAATCTCCATTGCTAGACCTTGGTCATTGTTATTTGGAATATTTACACCATGGTAGGCCGCCAAAGCTTCAGCTTCTGTGTTGTATTTTTGTAACAATTTCGGGTAGTAGCGATGGACCTGAGCATGGCAATCCGCCGGAGTTCGATAGATCCCCGTACGCGCCCAACATGCACTACGTACCATGCCATGTTTCCTACACATGTAACTAAATTAAATTGACACCTAATTTAGACTACAAATTAATGAATTACACAATTTGGTAAATTAAGTTACCTTCCTCATTTCTCTAAACAAAAGAAAATTACAGAAACAACTATATTTATATAAAGTGCAAAAACATGAAATGAAGGATGAAAATGAGAGGGGAGTGAAATTGCGAACCTTTATTCCCGGTTTGGTTGGGAAACCCGGAGTAAAAGAGGGTTGTGCTGTTTTTTTGGGAAGAAAATCCGTTGAAAATTTGAAGACGGGTGGGTGTATTTATAGGAGGGAACATTATTCCCGGTTAGAGAGACCGGTCGGGGAGTAAAGGTTGAGCTTTTTACTCGGTTGGTAATACTAACTACCGACCGGGAGTAAACCTCAACCTTTACTCCCGGTTTGGGCCACAAGACGGGAATAGATCCTCTGGTCGCGTCCGCGTCCCTCTCAAGCCATAGCCCTTTACTCCGGCTGGGATCTAGAACCGGGGAGTAAAGCTGGATTTACTCCCGGCAAATTTCCGGTCGGGAGTAACTACGTTTTTATGCTCGGGAATAGAAGTCGATTGTGTAGCAGTGACTAGCAAATAAACACAATGGCATCCGCCGGGGAAGAAGCGAATAGACACCCGCAGCGGCAAAGCATCCGCGGGGAACGGCTATGGCACATACGATAGCAAAGCATCTGCCAGAGACAAGGCCACCGACAACACGCGGGCAAAGTATTCGCTAGAGGAACCAATAACGGCCAACGACAACAGCTATAGCAGCAAAAGGATCCGCTACCAAACCAAGCGATGACGGCAAGGTCGATTGATGCAGGACAAACCATTGGACGGGTAGAACATACACTTTACTTGGTAGTATGACCTACTTTCACTACGGGAGCCGGCCTCGTTGCCGAGCGGTACTGCAGCTTGTTGGGAACCAGGTATAGTGTGTTCTCTAGTAGTTAAGTCGTAGACTCAACACACTTAAGTTCTCGACATTAGTATTATTCTTTTTTTTTTTTTTTTGAAATAAGCTCGATCGATTTATTCTAGAAATTAACAATGCTCTATTCTTTTTGTGATAGGGAACATATACTTGCCCTCGGATGCGTTAGGATGTTGATATTATTCCAGCATCTAATTCATTACGTGAAGACGGATATTAATCCGCGTATTCATATCGACACCCTGATCAAAAGTACTGATGATAAAGCAAACTGTGGCATTATATCTATCTTATCTAACAAAAAAGAAGGATTGGAGAGACATTATTGGAGTGAGCCTGCGCCGTCGTCGTCTCTATAAATCGTGTGCGACTTGGCAGCGTCGCCAAGCATCGGCGCCCAGCAGCACCAATCTTTGGGAAACAGCCTATCTTAAGCAATGGTTCCAGCGTTATGGCTTCCTCTCAGCCTCTTGTGTCTGCTGTGTACCTCTGCCCCTCTCGTTGCCCACTCTGGAGCAAAGGCGACGACGGATGAGTACGTCGTCGTGCCCACGAGCTGGTTCGAGCCCCACCGGGTGTGCCAAGGACTCAGGGGTATTGGCCTTTGTATCTCTGCCCACGCACACGTGCAATGTTTTTTTAATACAAATTATTAACTGTCTCTCTCTATATATATATCATATATATATATATTTAAAACTACGAAAATGTTGATCGTGTGCATGCATGCAGTGGATCCGTCGACCAACGTTACGAGCAGCTTTTTGCCGCTGAGTTACTCTCACGGCCCCTGCTCAGCGGCGTCAGACGGTTTGTCGCCGAAGCCGGTGGACGTGCTCCAGCAGGACCAGCGCCGCGCGCAGTACATCAAAGGAAGCTCTCCGGCGACGACAGCGGTCTTCCGCCGGTGTCCCATTGCGACACCAGCGTGTCCGACCACACTCTTGTTGTCCCAACAGGCCTTGGATCTCAGTCAACGTCAGCACAGGCATGCAAGCACACGCATTTGTCCTTTAACTTGCGTGCTACCATCAAGCTTCTTACCTCATAATCGACTACTGCTTGTTGCATGCACATCAAATATACTTGCTGCAGGACTCCCAGCAGCTTATGGCCTTGGAAGAACCTGCGGCGACCGGCGGGCAGCGGCGGCTGCCGGGCGTGACGCAGACGATGGTGCTGGACACGGCCAGCGACGTGGCGTGGGTCCAGTGCGCCCCATGCCCTGCGCCGCAGTGCCATCCCCAGACGGACGTCCTGTACGACCCCTCGCGGTCGTCCTCCTACTCCCCGTTGCCCTGCAGCTCCCCGATCTGCCAGCAGCTCGGCCCCTACGCCAACGGCTGCACCGCCTCCGGGCAGTGCCAGTACCGCGTCGTGTACCCCGACGGCCGCTCCACCATGGGCACCTACATCACTGACACGCTGACGCTGAACCCGACATCGACGATCTCCGGGTTCCAGTTCGGGTGCAGCCACGCCGTGCAGGGCCACTTCGCCAACGACACCGCCGGGATCATGGCGCTCGGCCGCGGCGCGCAGTCCCCTGGCCACGCAGACCAAGGCCGTCTACGGTGACGTCTTCTCCTACTGCCTCCCGCGGACGCCGAGCTACAAGGGCTTCTTCAACCTCGGCGTGCCCAGGATCTCCGCGTCGAGGTACGTGCTCACGCCCATGTTCAGCGTCAGGTGGGCGCCCATGCTGTACGTCGTCCGCCTCCAGGCCATCGTCGTCGCCGGCCAGACCCTCAGCGTGCCGCCGGCGGTGTTCGCGCCCGGCTCGGTCGTGGACTCCCGCGCGGTGATCACGCGCCTCCCGCCGACGGCGTACATGGCGCTCCGCTCCGCCTTCAGGGACAGGATGAGGGCGTACCGCCCCGCGCCGCCCAAGAACCACCTCGACACCTGCTACGACTTCAGGGGAGTCGGCAGCATCTCTGCCGACGATCACGCTCGTGTTCGACCACAGCGCCGCCGTGGAGCTCGACCCCTCGGGGTCCTCTTCGCCGACTGCCTCGCGTTCGCCCCCAACAGCGACGACCGGGCGCTGGGGACCATCGGCAACGTGCAGCTGCAGACATACGAGGTGCTGTACAATGTCAAAGGCGCCACAATGGGGTTCCGCCGTGGCGCATGCTGATCTCATCTGCCTGCTACCAACAAACCTACCTACCAACCTATACTATTTATTTCCTACCGTCAGTTATTTTGGGCCTGCCGGCCACACGAATAAGCCCAGTCAACTCATGTATTGTGTGTGTGTGATCTTAAGCTTTTGTGTGTGTGATGAAGCTTGACAACTATTTTCTGGGCAAGTCCGAAAATAAACTACTTGTTTTGGACAAGTACATTGGCGTCGATCCATTCACATGCAATCTTGAAATAATTTGATTTGTCTTTTAAATTGTCTTATAGTAATCATAGTCTTAGAAGTCATGCGTTTCCGAGGCACAAGTCATGCATTTTTTAGGCAGTCCCATGTCTCAAGCCTAGTTTTTCGAACCGACCGGACCGGGCGGTTCGACCGTAAAAGACCGAACCAGAGCCTACACCGGTCCGGTTCACTTAAAAGATCGCTCATGCAATTGGACCGGAAAAACCTGTCAAACCGGCCGGTTTTAAGGGAACCGTTGAACCGAGCGGTTCTTGCTGGGGCGTGCAAGACTACAACTGCAGCGCGGTCGGCAAGCTGTGATTGGGCCTGCGTGGTGCGCGCATGGCCACATGCTGCATGCAGCACCTGCCGCGAGCGGGCCAGGCTGCTGGTTGATGTTGCGTGAAGCCCGTGTGAGGCTTTAAACGTTTGCATGCGTCTGTTGACTTTTTAATTGCTTCTTTTTATTTTTAAAATTTGATAACTACTCCTCCGTCCCAAAATAAATGACGTTTTTCGCTTCGAGAAACATCTACCGGCAATTATATATTAAAATAGGATTAATATTTATATTACATAATTAGTATCATTGGAAAGATCTTTTGATCTAGTTTTTAACAAATTTATTTGGAGATTTAAATCTTCTACATATTTTCTATAAATCGAGTCAAACTTGTGGCACGAAAACCCAAAACGTCGTTTATTTTGGGACGGAGGGAGTATTTCATAAGAGCTCTAAATTGGACAAATAGTTATTCGTTTTAATTATCTAAACAAGCTCTTGACAATGGTGCACTCTATTTTAGCATTTAAGATTGTTGTAATAGTGAATATTTCAGCTACAATTTAAATCATTTTTGCCAATCGTAAGTGCTTCATATTTTATTTTGTCATGCTTGTTTTTTTTTTTAGTGGTTACTTAATACATGTTTTAGATGACCTGAACATGAGGCGAAGATGCATATGATTATGGTGGAATGCATATAATTATTAATTAAATCATCATATATACACACCGGTTCAAAGTATCTGTGGCTGGTTCGATAAAAACGGTCCATTCTTATCGGACCGGCGGTTCAAACGGTTCTAAACGGTTGGACCAATGAACCGATTGAACCGACAGCCTCGCCGGTTCGATCACCGGTCGGTTCGAAAAACTAGGGTCTCAAGTCAAAACATGCACAAAAATAACACATAGGGTCTCCTGGCCATAATCCTTTTTTATCAAGTTGTCTTTTGTAAGAATAACATTACTAGCCACAGAAATATCTTGATTTTTTTTTAGATTCTGCATTTCCAATACTATTTGGGCATCTAAATGGCTTTAAATAGGAAATTAGAAGTACAAAGTTGTGGATCTCATTGAAACATACAATTTTTCACATGAAGTTTTTAATCCGATTTCGTATGCAATAGTTGCACATTGCATGATTAGAACATGAAATTAAAATTACAAATCACAGAAAAGTATCATGTCAACCCAATATATATAGCTTATGGACAAATCGGCAGGGCTTCCGCGCCCGACATGATTAGTCCATGAATGTATTATTGCCTACTCTCAATAGAGCCATCATGAATTATGGATTACCATGCTGATCACAATAATGAATTATCTTAAGAAAACACGATATGTGTGGGTAAGACAGCCTTGGGCATTGTATTAAGAAGAAAGACCTTCTCATGCTGGTCGAGAAACGGTAATTCAAGCGAGGCCATGTCCCCATGATCTAGCCAACACTTGCATTCCAAGGAGAACCAAAACATGGGGAGATGAGCCGCCGACATCCGATGCTCCGACTTCACCGGTAAGGAACCCACCCATGTAACTGCGGCGGAAGTAGGGCCCAGTCACCCCAAATTTGATGAACCATCACACTAAGCTGGTTTACCCGAGCAGTCTGATACATGGGCCGAGTACTCGACCTAGCTTACCCCCTCGGTTGGTGTGACCCAATCATCAACAGAGTCAGGGGAACTCGGGAGGGCCACGCCATGGCTGAAAAATCCTCTAACACCAAATGTCCTATTGACCTCCTGAATATAGTCGGATGAACTACATGACCCAAATAACTCTCGGTATCCAAGAGACGACTTTTACGTCTAAGTAGAACGTACGTAAACCACCTCGATACTCTAGGGCAGGCAATGCCATCAAATCAAAGACCTTGACACCCGAAAAGTGCTAATCCGGACCTACGGTTCCCAACGATTACAACGGACTACGACACTCGCAGGATGGAGTTACTCCACTAGCTTGTTATTATGTCCTACACATACGTGATTGCTGTAGGATATAAGGGTCAGAGGTACCTTCCACCGCCTGTATACCTGATCCATCCGTGTCTACTGGGTCAAAAATGACGAGGGATAAGGCTCCTGAAAGCCAGACGAATCCACCAGCTTGGAGCTCAAGTTATTCCTAGGATATCCGATGCCATCGTATCCAGGCGATAGGAGAGAATAATCATTCTATTGCACACTCCATTATTGACGGTCGTTAACTACATATTTTATACCGTCAATATTAGTATAAAACTACCAAAACACAATAGTAATAGGGATTTGAGCTAACCATTTCCACAAGTTTTGGTACTTCACTTGTTTTACAGGGCAATGTTGAAAACATATATGTATTGGGCCAAAAGCAAAGGAAAATATACAAGATAAGAATGACCCAATGCGAAAGCAAGGATAAAAAGGAGAAAAGCCCAAGATATATATTTTTTTTTTTAGGAACAAAAAGGCCAAGATATATGATTACAAATATCAAACATAAGCCCAAAAGGTCAAGGCCCAAATCAATATGAAATCATACTTGGGCCGTAGCACATGGGTTTAGTATTTTGGGCATAACTTTCTCATACAAAATCGAATTCGGCGAGCCACCAGTCGAAACGAAGCTCACTCCGAGGCCCATGAGCTCCTGCAGAAGTTCCAACCCAAACGACCAAAGTTTGGGTGCGCCCGCACCTATGGTGTGGCGGTTCGATCCATCTTTCTCCGGCGGTGCAATCAATGTCCAAAAAAGTGGCGGTGCGGGGTGCGTGGCCACGTTCGCTGAACCTAGACGCCGTGGTGAGGTCGGTTTGGTGCATTCATGGTGTAAATTAGCACTTAGCCCCTCCTCTCATCCTATAAGTAGGTGGCCTCTCCCCCTCTCACAAGACACCAATTCTTCATACAACACAAGGAGGGCCACAATGTAGTAGAAAGGAAGAAGCTCCACTCTTCTTCCTCTTCTTAGTTCTAATGGAGAGTGAGAGAGGGAAGGCTAGAAGAGGGCTTGGCCTCTTCTCCATGGAGTCTCGGTGTACCCCCGGTGCATTGCGGATCTCGGGTGGCCGGAGTGCCGGACTTGTCGGCACCCGCCAGGCTTGTACCTCTACAACTTCCGTACACTTTGGTAAGAAAGTTCGTGTTCATCTTTCGGCTTATTGTTCTTCAAGCATATTATCTTAGCTGTTATAAACTCGCGGGATTGATAGTCATACCCTCAGGTCGTAACTCTAGGTGAAGGAACCCTTTCACCGGGGGACCTTGATCGACACCAAGAGTTGTGTACGGTAGTGCAAACGTGGTGTTTGGACTAACGCCCACCTATCTTTTGCGGTGCACCCCACGGTCGAGGGGGTAGGCGGCTGGGTCGTGACAGCCTTGTCCATCCCTTGTAATCCCCCACGTTCGGGGTGTGTTGTAGTGCTTGTTTATATTTCTTACACGGTCCCAATTAGGAAGGCGAAATAAATATATATGGGATATCTATCTAATCATGTTAGCTTGGATATGGGATTAACCTCATGATCCAACAAAGTGGAGTTAGGCGGTGTTAGTAGTGGGATATAAACTTAGCATCATTATCCATAGTGGAGTTAATCTCACCAGGATATGTACTCAAGGTATACCACTCATTTCTAGGCATTACCTATACACTAGTCTGTCACCCTAGCAATAACGCTCAAAGAAATGCGGGGCATGGTTTTGTTGATTGGCCTTGATAAAAGAATGAACATGATATCTCGCAGCGCCGAGATATAGAAATACCAATTGTAGCACTTCACCGGGAGTAATCCGTATCGTATTTATATTTTACCACGGGGAAGGGGAGTCTATGGAAAGTAGAGAGAAAAGGACATCTAATGATTTATATTGTGATTTGCTTATGAGATCCACCTTATAGTAGTGTAATGCAGTAGCCATATACATCTAACATTACTCAATAGGATAAGTCACAGGGATAAAGATAATTATATAAATGATAAATACCCAAGTCTAAGATCATCATATGCCACTAGTATCATACGAGCTATTAACATGTTATAGAAAGAATAGAATGAATATTCCTAAGATACTCCTAATCATATATGTCAAATGAATACTACAATTAGTGCAATACATCCGGCTATCATGGCAAGGTCGGATTACTTCTACACATGGCAAGCATTACCAATAAAAACCAAGGACGAAACTTGATCATTACCGTAATAATAAACTTCGACTAGTCCTACATTCGAAGGGTGGATTCCAAAGGACTCAACAGGACTGTCACTCCTGCGATCTACCACATGGCCCGGAATATAGGATGCAATTGCAGATAAACGTTGTATAAACACCACGTTTACACATTGCTTATCACCCACATAGTGATCATCTATATGGATGCTATACAATTCCATGCATAAAATATAAAGCAATCTTACTAAACTAAACATATAATCATAGCAAGCATAAACACATATCAATAAGAATATAATAATTATAAAGATCAAAGCCATAACAATTGTATTCTAAATATAAGAGTACTTACGGTCGAATACAAGAGAGAAGTCTCAAGAACGATGATCCTTGCTACTTCTTGACTATCGGGAACTCAAGATGAACTTGATCTTCAACTAGAACTAGCTAGATAGCTAACTACTTCTAGTATGAACTAGGGCTTAGGTCTAGACTTGACTGGACTAGATGGGTATGAGTTGATGAATGAGTATGATAATGAAATTGTTATCACCACGGGTCGATTGGTCTTCTTATATAGTACTTGACGATGAACGTGAACCCTTGGATCAAACCGACCTTCAACAACGGTGTAGATACAACCTCAAAGTCGGTAGTAAACCGACCTAGAAAGGAGAGGGCCGACAGGGGCAACCCCACCCGCGGCCGGCCTGTTTGGCACTAGCGGCCGCCAGCCGGAGTGCCACCTTGGCATCCGGTCTTTTCTGGTGTCCTCTCGGTATCTTCTAGAATGTTTTAGTCCACTTTTTTTGGGTTGAGTTACTTCACGGTCAAGTCTTGTCTTCATATGTCTTGTATATTCCTAACTTTCTCCATTCTTCTCTGCAATTATCTATCAAGTCCCCGGAAAGTCACGAGAATACCAAAACTCGTGGAATTATGTTAGTTAGACCCCTAGACTTATGTTTGGTCTTTAACTTGAGCCCTTATTTCATGTTAATTCACTAATAATATTATGCTATAACAGGTGTCAACAAGCTCCTCCAAGCTTACCTCTTGCTAGTCTCTTAGCAAGACACATGATATTATATTAACAACTTACTTGGATCGGGAGTTGCTTTGCAAACGCTATCACACCTTTAAAGTACACATGCTTTCAAACAAAATTTCTCTCCGGATAAAGATAAACTTTTCAAAACTTCAACTTACCCATATTACCTCTTACCTTTTTGGGGCTTATTTCTTTTCTTCAATCTTGGGTAATTGAAAGATAGAAACGATCAAGTCGAACACTAAATCTCAAACTCTTTTGATCAACTGTCCTTCCTACGGAGTTTTTGCTGGTTTTCAAATAAAACTCAAAGTTCCTCAGTATGACTTTCTCTCTAATCTCTCATTTGTGGTATTTGTGGATCCTCTCTTAGGCAATAAGGTAGTGTTGCCTTTCTCTCATAATATGTAGTATTTTTGGCTAAGGCAAGAGCACACTATGCCTTCTTCTCTCTCACCCTATATCTAAGGCTTATATGTGGAGTTCATAGGTGGGAGAAGATTAAATCTACTTACTAAGCATATATTGTAAATTCAAGCAATGGATCCAAAGTTACAAGTCATACTGATCAAGTGGTGCATGTGTATGGTGGATAGAATATAGATGGTAGGGAATGTAGTAAAGCATGTAGTGAAGTGAATAGAATAGATGATGGGAAATCTTACTTTTGCTCCTTGACGAATCTTCTCTCTTTTGGATTTGGAAACTTTATAGAGAACCTGGGTTGTATATATATATATTTTTTATTATTTTTCTTTTATGGAGAGGCGAGCATCTAAGTACCCATTGTTTTCATCGGACACTTGTCCATTTTTTAACTCTCCTTTATTCTTTTTTTCTTAGGGAGGTAGGCTCTACTCGCCCGTAGGACTTTTGTCCATTTTTCATCTCCCTTTCTTTTTCTTAGGGAGGTAGGCCCTACTCGTCCGTAGGACTTTTGTCCATTTTCATCTCCCTTTCTCTCTTTTTTTTTAATCTACAACCCGGATCTCTTTTGTAATAACTTTTGAGAGATAAATAAATACAATGGAGCCTTTGTAAGACTAGTATAGTGCCCGTGCTAGCATACGGTTTTATTTCAAGGATACACATGAAAACAACCAAACGATATTTTTATACAATTGTATATGACTACATATATAATCTAGAAAACACTCATTCATGCATATAAAAACAACCAAACAATGATACTTGTTTCCATAGTTCAAGCTTCATGCAATTGCTTGTTCTGAGGCAAAAAAAAAACACACGAGGCGGACCAAACAATTGCTTGTTCCTCCGATCTGTTGGTACCTCCCTTGTTTCTCTCCAATCCCCGAGGCGCCGGCGAAATAAGCACCTCCATCTCCATCTATCCGGCAGCGGCCAGGCGGGCGTTGATCCGGTGGTCCTCCATATCTGTCGATCTTTGCACCCGGCTCCAACTTGCCATGGCTCTTGCTCCTCCATCTCGCGCTCAACCTGCGCCAAGCTCCGATCTGTTCATGTAATGGATGACAAGAATCTAGACATCTAGATATAAATAAAATGTGTATTTGCACAAGAATTAGGCGATCAATTCATGATTGGATGACAAGCACTACCGAAATAACTAGATATCCGGTGAGTAAATGTTTTCCGTGAGCTAACACAAATAATCACGGAAAAAACACAGGATACCCGTGAGCGGGTTCAAAACGCGTCGAAATAAAATACCCACGGGATAACCAATTTCCCGTGATGGAAAGGTCACGGGATATCACTTTCGACCATTTCCGTGAGGAGGTCGCTCACGGAAAGCGGCACGGCCGTCGGCCCGGCCCGCTCCGTCACTCCGTCCAATCTTTCCCCGTGAGAACACCGTCAAGCTCACGGGATACCTCTTCCCGTGTGCGGGCTTTCCGTGGGGCGGAATAAAGGCCTCCCAAGCAAAAGGTACCCTTTCGTGAGCGCCACATCCGGCTCACGGAAAGACGTTCACGGAATTTTTTTTTTTTTTTTGAATTTTGATCCCCAAACTTTTTCTACACTTGTTGCACATCATATGACACTCAATATTAAAGTTTGGTGAATTATTGACTTTATTTGATATATTTAGGTAATTATTCTCTTTTATGGGAATTTATGAAATGAGGCCAAATTTGAACTACAAGTGCTTCAATTTTTTGAAAAAAATTAGTAGAAAATTTATATTCCTCATACTCAACACAATGTAAGGCCTTGCATTTAAAAAAATAAATAACGAAATCTAGAACATCTTAATACGAAATCATGAACGTTAATCCCCTGTTCGAGTGGTTTAAAAATTCTAGAAAATAAACCGATGTGCAAAAAATCATGAAATTTGATAATATGTCATGATATCTTATGCCGAGGCTATGATAAAAATTGGGAACGTTTCGCATAAGTTGGCACGTGCGATGTTCACAAGCTCCAACATCTACGTAGAAGTTCCACGTTTGTTAAGATGATCGGTGTGATTTCATGTGGATGTGGCGGTCAAGTTATGGTTTGGCTACGAAACTTTTTCTATATGCAAATGGACCTCGGATATCATGTAATGTCTACTTTCGAGAATTTTTGGATTAAATTGGTAATTATTATAATTTTTATTGTAGTGAAGTAAATACAATTTTGAAAAAAGAGATAGAAACACATAAAATAATGGCATTTTTTTCGAAAAGGATCAAATATGTATGTGTGAGTGTATGTGATAAGGTATTTTTAAAGTAATCTTGATCAAAGTTTGAAAATATATATGTTAGAAAAAGAAATTGGAGGAATAATTTTAATTTACGAAATTTCCATTTCCCGTGAGCGACTCACGGGGAATGGCAAGCTATTTCCGTGATGGATGTCGGGGGCTCACGGAAATAGCTGGTGGGTGGGACCATCGCGGTAGCGGCGGTGTGGATATTTAAAAAAACAAAAACCGCTTTCCGTGTTGGATATGTGTGGATCACGGGAAATATCTGGTCGGTGGGACCCGCGTCGCATTTGGATATTTAAAAAAAAAAAAACTTCTTTCGTGATGGATCCGGGTGGATCACGGGAAATAGGCGTCTTTCCGTGAGCGCCCGATCCATCACGGGAAACCGATCTTTTTTTTTTTTACAAAGTCAACACACACTCACTCTCTCACACACTGCTCTCCACTCTGCACACACACACACGAACGCACGCCGCGCCGGCGGCGCCCGCCCTCCCCTCCACCCCGCCGCCGGCGTCCCGCCCGCCCGCCCGCCCGGCGCCCCCCGCCCGCCCGCCCGCCCGACCCCGCCGCGCCGGCGCCCCCCGGCGCCCGCCCCCCGCCCGGCGGGCCGCCCCCGCCCCCGCCCCAACTCCGCGGCGGCCCCGCCCCCAGCGCCCGGCCGCGCGCGCCTGACACGCGGCGGCCCGGCGCGCCCCTGCCCCCGCGCGGCCCCCCCCCGCCCCGGCGCCCCGGCGCCCGCTGGCAGGGCGCCCCGTAGGGGGGAAGGGAGGGGGGGGAAGGGGAGGGGGAGGGGGGAGGAAGAAGGAGGAGGGGGGGAGGGGAAGGAGGAAGGGAAGAGGAGGAGGGGGGGGGAGGGGAGGAGGAAGAAGGGAGAAGGGGGGGGAGAGGAGGAGGGGAGGAGGAAGGAGGAGGAGGCGGACCGCCCACCGTCGCCCCCGGCGTGTCCGCCACCCTTGCGACCTCGCACACCCACCCGCCGCGAAGAGAGGGAGGAGGACCGGCCACGCCGTCCGTCCGCACGCCGTCGTCTTCAGCCGCAGTTGTCGGCCATTGTGCCCTTGATGTGAATGTGATTGTCGGCCATCGTGCCGTGTGTTTTGTTTGCGGTATTGGAAACCTCCCCCGTGATGTGGGGAGGTTCTGTCAAAATTTTGAACTTATCCCCCTGTGTTTCTTTTTATGCGAGGAGAGGAACCCTCCTGAGGCGAGTCGCTTGCCGAGCCGAGTCCCTTGGCGCCCCTCGATCTTCTTCCTCGTCGGGTAGCCCGACTCCCGCGACCCTAGGTATATCCCTTCCTTCCGTGCCATGGTCGTAGCTAGATCGCGCAGCTCGGTTAAAGCGTCTCCCGTTCGAAGAGATACGGTTGGAAGTATGCGGTCCCTACATACCTATAACCGTATACATTTGAATTGTCCACGTTTTTTGGACAGCCCGAGGATGCGTAGATGAGGTTAGTTCCATGCTCCACTCTCGTTGCGATTGAGTTTGGAGCATCTCCCGTTGTTCTTCGAATACACGGCTCCCCTCTCGGGAGGACGTGTATTCGGAGAACAGCCGGGGAGGTGCCGAAATTCTGTCTCGGATAGGGAGTGGAGCATGGAACGGACCTCATCTACGCATCCTCGAAATGATTAGGACCTATCTTCACCTACTAGATGGTAGGATCGTTGTGTAGATGCACTTTGCATTCTTATATTCTCGCTGAAATGATAGAGAATGGATGACCGTGCGTGGATATACGATGGCTGGAGGAGTTTTGGAGATTTTGACCGTGAATGGGTTAGCAAGAGCGGTGCTTTAGGTGGATTATGCTTTTTCGAGAATGCTTTCGAGGTGCGGTAAGGTTTGGTGTCCGTGCAAGAATTGTGACAATAAAAAGGCAAAGTAAGGAGGACATGTCTAAACATCTTCCCAAGTATGGATGGACGGCGGGCTATAAGCGGTGGATCTTCCATGGTGAAACCGAGCGTATGAGAGACGAGGTCGTGAGGCAACGCATCGATGATCTTGCTTCTTCGATGCGGGATAGGAGACATGATAGATGACTTTCATGCCTAAACTTTGAGCAAGGACTTGGGGATGAGGGGGAGGAGGAGCCGAAGAAAAACCGCAAAGGCCTATTATACCATGTTGGAGGCGGCACGTAAAACCCCTTCACGACTATTGTGAGGTCTCCAAACTAGACGCCATCTCACGTCTTATGGACTTGAAGGCCCGATGCAATATGAGTCGAGACGGCTTCACCGACATGTTGGCGATTTTTGGCGGCTTGCTTCCGCGAGGTCACGTCTTTGCCAAAGAACATGTACGAGTCGAGAAACTCCTCAAGGTACTCAAGATGCCATACGAAAGCGGATACATGCTTGTGAGAACGGGTGCGTCTTATTTAGGAAAGAGTACAAAGATGATGCGCCTTGTCAAAGTGTAAATCCTCAAGGTTCATAGAGGTAGACCACGGTGAAGGCGGTGAGAAGAGGCAGCTTAAGGTCCCCGTGAAAATCCTACCGGTACCTTCCCTTCGCACCGAGGTTACAACAAATGATGTACATGGCCGAGGAGTCGCGAAATGCATGACATGGCACAAAGATGGGCGTCGCTACAAGCACGATAAGATGGTACACCCATCCGATGCGAAGCATGGACCCATTTCAACAATATTCATCATGACAAAGCTATGGAGGCTCGTAATGTGCGTGTTGCGGCGCAAATGATGGGTTCAATCCTTATGGAATGATGGCTGCCCCATACACTTGTTGGCCTTGTATTCGTTATCCCGGCCCCGAATCGCCTCCCGGCGTGCGCTTCAACCGAAGAACATTCTTTTGTCTTTGATAATTCCCGGCCACCCGGGAAATAAAATGGGTGTGTTCATAGAGCACATGATTGATGAATTGATCAAAGCTTGGAATGAAGGGTTTTGGACGTCTTTCCAGAGCTTTGAAGAGAAATTCGAGGATATGCGTGTGGTACCACTACTCCCCTGCATGATTTCTTGGCGTATGGGATATTACGTGGCTGGTGTGTGCACGGCAAGTTCCCTTGCCCCGGTATGCAAGACGGTTTGTGAGGTTCATCTAGTTGAAGAAGGGTGGCAAGTATTCTCGCGTTCGACAAGCATCGGCCAGTTCCCTCCCTCGACCATGCATTCAAGGCTAGACAAGAAGAACTTTACGAAAGGTCTCCAAATTACGGACCCAAAACCGGAGATGATGACATCCGCCGAGGTACGTGCTCAAGTGGAGACTCTTGTGGTCGATGAAAATGGTGTCTTTGTGGGTTATGGCGAGGATCATGCATGGACTCACAAGTCGATTAGAGAGGCTCCCTATTATGATGACCTTCTTCTTCCACATAACCTTGATTTAATGCATACGAAAAGAACATCGCCGAGTATTTTCTTGGAACATTCATGGAAACGGCTAAGTCAAAGGACAACGTTAAGGCTAGAATTGATCCGCGAGTTACGTGACGGACCCAAGCAAGAAATGAAGCCTCCTAGCAATGGCAAGAGATGGAAAAAACCTAAGGCCGACACGTGTTGAGCAGGCCCCAAAGGAGGGAAGTACTGCAATGGTTTCAGAAATTAATGTTCCCTGATGGGTATGCAGCAAATCTGAGGAGGGGAGTGAACTTATCCACTATGCGAATCCTTGGGCTCAAGAGTCATGACTACCACATATGGATGGAGCGGCTTCTTCGGTGATGCTTCGAGGCTATGTCCCCGATCATGTCCGGCATGTGATGGCGAGTTGAGCAATTTCTTTCGGGCGGCTTTGTGCTAAAAGAGTTATCTCGGACCACACTAGAAGAAATGGAAAAATTGGCACCCTGTGTTGGTCTGTAAGTTGGAGAAGATATTTCCCGCCAAAGCTTCGTTCAGATGGTGCATTTGATTTTGCACCTTCCATACGAGGCAAGGGTGGGTGGCCCCCGCACGTTTAGGTTGGTGCTATGCTATTGAGAGAGTTACAAAGCATGTTCGGTCCGACCGTAAAAATAAGTGTAAGATTGAGGGTTCCATCGCGAAGCAAAGGTTCTACAGGAGGTGTTAGACTTCACATCAAAATACTATGGTGACAACCTTCCTAGCTCGCATTATCCACCCCCTCGTTACAATGCTGATCAAAATGAATCAACCCTCAGCCTTTTCCAAGGAGAACTAGGACGGGCAAGTGGTTCAAAAATAAAGACCTTGACAAATTCAGAGTGGATCAGTATAATGAATTATATACTTTTCAACCTAGACGAAGTGCTTCCTTACATACAGTAAGTCACAACTCTAAGCCCAGCCCAGACTTGTCTTCTACTACTTAATATTCTACATCCAACCCTTTTGTCTCTCGTTGGTATAGGAAATTTCAAAGGCAATTCTGGCGTCAACGAACGCCGCCTCAAGCACATGAATTGGACACCCTGCTAGACAGGTCTTGGCGATGGAAAACCCGATTTCATTTGTTGGTTCAAACGCCGTACTGTCCAATTCATGTTCAATAACGCCTCGCGTTTGATATGCTAACGAACCGTCTCATTTCATATATCCCGCTTGAGCTTGCGAGCCTGGACCGATCCGGCATGCATCCCGAGCTCATACAAAGTTGCCAATGGCTTTGAGACCGGGGTTAGGTCATTTACGGTTATGACGTGAATGGATATCGCTACCACACAACGAGCTATGAGCGAGATCGACCAAACCGAAAAACCACAAATACCGGAGTTTTCACTAAAGGTGATGATGGAACTAGCACTAAAGGTTATTATGGAAGAATTGAAGAAATATACGAACTCCATTTCCCCGGCTCTAAACGGGTTGCTCCCCGTCGTGTTTAAGTGCCATTGGTTTGATCCTGAATTAACAAATTCGGACCTCGAACAACTTGGGATTGTTCGGATTCGACAAGATTCCCAGGATGGCGGGAGATGATGTCTACATTGTGGCTCAACATGCCACACAAGTTTATTATCTCCCATGGTGTTGCCGAGGCGACGAGCGGCTAAAGGGTTGGGATGTTGTGCGGGACGGTATTGCCACACGGTAGACTACCCGTCCCAAACGGGGGACGATTACCATTTTAATGCAAACACATATGAGGAGAGTTCTTCCAAGAAGAAGGGCTACAAGGTAAATTTGTGATAGAAATAACCGGCCCAACGAAATGGAAGTAGACAATGAAAGTGTTGTTCATGATGAGGAGGACGAGGAGGTTCGAGATGCAAAGGACTTACGATTACTTTGAGAAATTACTTAAGGACAAATGCGGTGTTGACGTCGTTCCTCCTCCCATGGATCCCGCCAATCTTCATATGTTGGAAGACGTAGACATGGATGATAGTGATCATGAGGATTATGATCCGACGGTCTTGAAAATCGTGACGGGGATGAGGATTATTTCTAATACATGTAATACTATGCATCTCTTCATAATTATGTTACGATTATTGATTTTTCATCTCTTCATAACTATGTTCTATTTAATTTTGCATTTTTACTAATTATGTACATCTAATTGATTATTGATTTTGCGGGTCATTCAAAAGATGCCTCGAACAAATGTCTTGAAGAAAATCAGCGAAAATTCAAAAGTGTTGCCTCGCTAGGGCAAGGGCAAGAGCAAGGGGGGCGTCGAGCCACGGGGTAGGGGCGGAGGAAGGCGGCGTGCAGCCCGACCACCGTCACCACCACCAGAGGAGGAGGAGGAGGAGGCGGAGGCGGAGGACGTGGACCTCTCGGCGTCGCGGCACGCGGAGGGGACTAGCCAGAGTACGGGAGGGGGTTCCTCTTCCTCCTGCTCGAGGCGTGTCTACTTGCGAGGCCCCTCCGGACTCCCGGATCGACAACCCGGTGAGGAGCAGAACCGACCATAAGACCAACACGGCCAAGGTAATTTACTTTACACTTTAGCACTACTTTCTTATTTTTCGGGTTTCAAAATCGTAATAGGAACTAATAGTTATTCTTGATCATTTGGGCAGGGGGGGTTTTGTCACCGCGAACTCGGTTCAAGGGCGCCTTCCCTCCGGCATTCTTGGTATTCGGTGAGGAAGCACTACCCCGGCCTTGTTAAAATCGACGGAGTAGAGTATCCTGTCACGTCGTTCCACCAAGATGAACTTTAAGGACAACTATGATGAGGATGGCATAAAATATAATAACAAGGCCATTCGTGTGGTCAAAGAGTTTTGGGTAAGTCTATGTCGCGACCGTACAAATACATCGCTCCAAATTCTAATGTTAGAAATAATGACTTATTACATTGCTTCTATGTGCGAAATACTTCAAGTGCGAGGAGGGATACGAGGGGCGAGGCGGATGAAGTGGCTCTAACGGGTTCAACACACCTCCACCGTTGAGGGCGCCCGTTAAGTCTATCCCGTGTGCTAAGTGGGATCACGAGAAAGGATATCCCGTGTGTATATTCGGTGTTCACGGGAAAGGGTGATTTCCGGCGATTTCGTTCCCGTCCGCGGCTATCCCGTGTTTTACCCCGGGATAGCCTTTCCCGTGAAGGAAATGGGTCTTTCCCGTGAGCAAATGCCTCACGGAAATTGTCTGATTCCGGTAGTGAAGAATTCAGATAGATATAAAATGTATGTTTGCAACAGGAGATGGCTGACACTACATTTAGCTTAAATATATGAAAAGGTTCTGATCAGACCCAAATCCGCATTCCTAGCCTGCTCGCACCAAATCACAATTATCTTCTAGTGTTAAGTTAAGGTGAATAATGAATGAATCTATTTCACAGTTGAAAATTGAAATTAAAATACAGAGCTCAAGCTTTGGTAGTCTGTTATCAAGCTTGAACACTACAAATAAATGGCAAAATTTCATTAGACTTCGCGTACAGTTTGAAACAGAAAACAGAAAATATCACTCTCGTCATGGATAAAAACGGTTCAGTGACTTAAGTGAGTCGCTTTGTGCTCAGCATTATTCAGATAAACACCATGCGCATGGCAGGTTAGTAGAGCATGCAGGGCAGGCACTACCTGTTCTCTCGCTGCCGTCACCCATCCCTTCTTGCTGTCGTAACTATAAATTAAGGAATCAACGCTTCAGGTTAAAAAAAAAAAAAAGAACAGAAACATTATTGGTAGGAGGAAGTGGTCTCAAACACCTTCCCAATTTATGTCTACTAACTCTTGTGGCACTTGACACACATCAATAGAGTGCATTATTGAAAACGCAATATAACAAGTTAGATCCTATCATTGCTTCCATGTCTACAAAACAGCCTCATGCAAAGTTTTACCTTTCCAAATCGTCAGCAAACAACACATAATCATCATTACACCAAGATGATGCTCACAATATACGGCTCCCAATTATTGGTGGGATTTTGTTAGTGGACCCCATGAAACTGGATGAACAAATGGTGAAACCATCCAATGAAATTCCTTCAAATACTGAACAATAACTTTGACATTTTGTTTTAATCAGCAAGTTCTATTGTAGAAAGTATTTCTAAATTCCAGTTTACATATCAGTCCTTTACACTCTGCTGCACAGACTTCAATCCCAGGGCATGATTGAAGTTTCTTCTCTCTTATTTTTTAACAAAATATCAAACAAAGTTCCACACTCTAATACCCTATGTGTGTATCATACATTGTGCGATCCACCAGGTAGCAGCGTAGGTCACGAAGATTACATTGATGCGGATCTACAGTATCAGATTACAGGCTTACAGCCACATATGAACTTGTGGCAAAACTGCAAGATAAGCAAGCCCAATGTAAGTATGAGCGAGTACCTGGAAGATCAGGGGGATGTGCTAGGCACCCAGGCCAGCACCAGGGGCAGGCCGCAGCCCTAGGCTCCAGGCGCAACACGGCACTGCGTGCTGGATGCTGGGCGCAGCCACATCTGCTGCTAGTCTGCTGCCGTCTGCTGGGAGCGCGCCAGACCGGGAGGGGGATCTACGAGCACACGGGACTGGCCGAATTGTTAGTCGCGGCATCTCACGGACAGGCAACGCCTTGGATTGAGCGCCGCCGTCAAAGCGCCCTTGCGGATCGAGGTGGAGTAATGCCGAGGCCCTTGGCTCTCCATGACCACCAATTCTGCGCCTTCTTTGCCATCTCTGAATCGACAACAAAGGAGCTGCCGCCCCTAGGGACGCCTGCCGGAAGCATCCGCTGCTCCGAGGGCCGGTCTGTCAAGCCCGGAAGTAGTAGTTAGTCGGCGCCCTCGCCCGGTGGTTCGTCCCAAGTCAGTCCGGTACCGTTGCCCCCGCCTGGACACCTTGGCCGGTGGCTCCCTCGCCCGTTGTCCTCGGAGAAAACCTCGATGGGGTGTGCGAGGCGGGCGGCGGCGGCGACTTGGGTGTGCGGCGTGGGGAAGGGAGGCACCGCGATTGGAGGGGACAGCGTGATTTGAGGGGAGGGGAGGGAGCGGGCGAGCGGGCGCCCGGAGGCCTGGGTGCCTGAAAAAGGAAGGAGCCCATCCATTCGGCAGAAATTAAATCGCGAGGAATTGTGGAGCGTTAGGAGTAAGGCCCATACACTTAATCCCGGGCGTCGGATGGTGTTTGAGTGATGAGAGAGAAGATTAAGGAGTAATCTGGATCGTTTATTTGAATAATTTTAAACGCAAATGGGTTGGTGCATTAGTAGGGTAGATATTGGCTAGCAATGAATGAGTGGATGGGTATAGTGAATATTTTTGGTTGCTCTCTCCTAGGATAGGAGTAGAACATTTTTGCTGGTTAGAGTGAAATGATAGTGGTATATATATAGTGAGTGTATATGTGGTGGATGCGTACTTCCAGGATGGAAACAACATATGTGTATGGAGTCGAGTGGAGTGAATATAGTGGAATGAAGTGGAGTATACATGATCGGGATGACAAGTTTCTAAGGGTCGACAAAGATTGAACAAACTCAATACAAAGCAAGCGACCTATATATATATCAAAGGTTTTCCTAATCTAAAGAGCATGTATATATGGCTATGGTAGGAGGTTCACACTCTTGTCACACAGGGAACTTATCATGTGCATTTTCAATTTTCAAAATAAATCTCCGTAAATCTAGTGTCACTAGGAGTAAGATCAAATAGCGACTCGGACTATCATATATCATATCCGTCAATTACCTAGACTTTAGAGCAAGCATTTGCAACCCATAGGTTTCAGGTTTAGAGTAAATATCAAATCAAAGTAATTTTGCAAATAGAGCTCAAGAGAAATTAAGCTTGAAAGCTAGGTACTAGAAAAGTATAACAACACAAAGCAACTATTCATCATCTCCATGTTTGGCGATTTTGGGGTTCCTTTTAGTTGAGCAAAGTAAACTTTGTGTGTGCACTCTCTTCGATCTTTTATTCACACTCTAACAAAAGACTAGTTAAACTATTAAACTCTACAAAACTAGACTCTTAACAAACTTTCTAACAAACAAAATATTTAACTAATAATAATAATATAATATATAAATAGATAGTAAGATACTTATCCGGATAATCGGGTTGCACTCCCCAAGCTAGATTGGAGTGTAATCTTTAATGATGTAGAAGTTGAGTTAGTTGGCAACAAAGGTGGTGCCTAACATATCTCTTCTCCTCTTGAAATCTGTTGATCTCAAATAGACAACAAAGCTAGTGGAATTTGATTAAGCATTAGGGGTTAGCCACATTGCTTTATGTTGCCCGAGAAATATTTTTGGATTTTTATCTTTCAAATTTTTATTTTATTTTATTTTTATATGTAAGAAAAGATAAATAAAAACTTGTGCATAAGTACTTTATCTTTATTTTTTATGCCACCACAGCCGAGATAGCATAGAGGTGTTTAGCCTCGGGGATATTAGCATGGGGCTTAAAAGGTTTTTACAAAAAAGACAAAAGACAAAATATTTTTGTTATTTTCAAATGCAGATATAAGATACTAAAAAGATATGATAGAGAAAGAATAAATATGCAAGCGGGGGATTTTATTGATAACTTACCGACTTACCTTTCGGGGCGAGGATTCGGCGTTTAGAGTCCTCCTCGAACAGGGACTTTAAGTTACGCTCTTTACTCCCATGGTATATCGCCTTGTCACAATCGGTGGCACCGATGATTCTATAGTCTCTTCCGATGATGTTCTAGGAGATGTCTTCTTCTTCCTCCATCTTTTGGATGATGTACTCTTCTCTAGAGTAGTTGATTCTTCTTTCTCCGTGGATGTATTAGGTGTAAGAGTTTTAACCTCTTCACTTACCTTATCTTCTTCGAGATTCTTGATCCATCGTCTATTATGGCGACGACGAGCTGACCTGTTCTTCCTGGAAAATTCATGATAATTATAACTATTAAAGTAAACACGTACCTTCTCTTTAGGGAAGTGGAAATGAATCTCTCTGTATGGATGTAGATGATTGCACGAGTAGTGTTGAGGAATGGTCTCCCAAGCACTAGTGGAGGGTCTTCTTCCTTTCCCATGTCCATGACTACAAAGTCGGTGAGAACATAGTGGTCCATGATCTTGACCGGTACGTCTTTGGTAATTCCTTCAGAACTCTATAGGATTGTTCTCGCCATCCGTAGCTGCACATACGTTGGTTGCAATGGCAATTTTTCAAATAATAATTCATATGTAACCTTTGCCATTAGATTAATGTCAGATCCCGTATCGCAAAATGTATTATAGAAAGTTAAACATTGAATAGAGCATGCGATGGTAGGAGTACCTGGATCGTTTTGTTTACTGAAGCATCCGAGACGAAGTAAATGGTCATTATAAGATGTTGTTTTATTTACTACCATTACCTTTGTAGGTCTGTGCCGTCTTGTTCTTGTTCGATTCTGTTTACGATTCCTTCTTACGTTCTTGTTGTAGATTTCTACCTTTGGTTCTAAAACATAATGATTGGTATTTTGGGAATAAGTAAGAGAGGTGTGTACCTTATTCTTGAAAGTGAATTTCTCCCTTTTCCCTTTGATGTTGAAAACAATCTTCGCACTGCTATGCTTGCATAGATGACAGACTTTGGTGAAAGCATAAGAATGGTCTACCGAGTATGATTGTTGCTCTTTCATTTCTTCCTGTGTCTACAACCTGCGAAGTCTGGCGGGCACGTAAGAGCCTCGATTCCCACACACACGTCTTTAAGGATCCCCTGGGATAACGAGAATGATTGATCTCGCAAGTCTGCAAGCACATATTCGTTTTTCCAAAGTGGTTCACTATAAATCTTTTTATAAATTACCTTTGGTAGTATGTTGACGCTTGAGCCAAAATCACAAAGAGCATTGTCGAATGTGTGTTGTCCAATCTTGATTGTAATGACGGCCTTCCTGGATCTTCCTTTTTAGGTGGCATCGAGTCATCCAACCAACAAACTTCCCGAGGTCTCTCTATAGTAATGACCTGCATTATAAATATCGACAAGGTTTGCGGTTTCTAGTTCTTTTCGGCTGCCCCGGAATCTTTCCCGGTGTGGTTAATGGAGCGAATAACCGAGAAATCTGAGATTCTATCATCTTATTAAAGCTGTGGATTTCTTTATAGCTGAAGAAAAGCTTTCTAAATGAGTATTAATAAGTTCAAGAGCTTTATCATTGGTTGCTATTTTTTTCTAGACAGATTCTCCATGGTTTTACCTTGGTTAAGAACAAGATCTCTTAAAGAACGTTGATAAGTATTAAAATTGTTACACGGATTATTACCTTGGTAGTTTCCTTGATAGTTGGGCCTCTGTTGGTTCCAACCTTGATTACATTGAGGACGGAAATTATTGTTGTTATTGATGAAATTGATGTCCTCCAGGGATCTCTGGGCAATTCCTGCCAGTGTGGCTTGTGTTTCCACATTCTTCACATGTCATGTATGAGTCTTGAATTTGCATAACTGCCTTGAGTTGAGGATCTCTATCCTCTAGCTTCTTCATAATAAGGTCCATCTTAGCGGATAGCATGTCTACTTCTTTCACCGGTGCATTCCTCTCTTGCGAGATTGACGCTCTTCACTCCAACCTTGGTTGGAAGCCATCTTCCACAAGTTACGTGGCACGCGAGTTAATGTAAGTGATAAGAAAGCACCACCACCTGCGGCATCCATAGTTTCACGAGCACCGGGAACAAGCCCATGATAAAAGTCTGCATCAACAGCCACTTCTCCATCCCATGGTGTGGACATTACGAAATATATTCTTGGAAACGCTCCCACGCTTTCGGACTGATTCATCATCTTTATTCTTTGAAAATTTGATATCTTCCCTCTTAAGGCATTTGTCTTGCCTACAGGAAAGAACTTAGCAAGAAAGGCTATGGAACATATATCTCATGTTGTATTCTTATCTTTTAAGTAGCATAGAACCATTGCTTAGCCCTTCCCAAAAGTGAGAATGGAAAGAGACAAAGCAAGATTGCATCTTCGGATACGTCCTTCATAGTGAATGTACTGCAAATCTTCAGGAAGTGTTGGAGATGAGCATTAGCATCTTCATGTGCCTTTCCACAAAATTGACTTGATTGCACCATGTTGATGAGCCCTGGCTTAAGCTCAAAGCCTTTATCTCCAACCTCTACCTTCGGACCAACGAGAATGTTGTCCGTGGTAGGAGCTGAGAACTCACGAAGTGTCTTGGTTGCCATAGCTTCAAATTCAGATGTCAAGTCTCTAGTAACTTGATTAACTTCCGATTCGATGGGTCTTGGATTCTCGGGGCGGCGATGATGATGATGATGATGATGATGATGATGATGATGATGATGATGATGATGATGTAGGTGCTTTGGAGTTTGTCCGAGTTTTGCTCTTACACCTTTGATTAATTTTTCGGGATCTTCAATATAATTTTAAAGGTTCCAATTCATACATATATTTTTCCCCCTCGCATAAGATTAAAAACAAAATAGAAAACGGGGTTAGACCTTGTTTGAGTATGTGATAATGGGTTCTCAATGCATTATGTAGTGTAAGGGATCTCTCTAGTTTCCTTATATGATGTGTTCATAGGATTTTTGGCTAGCACCCTTTCTAACTAGTAAAGTCGAAAACAATACTAACTTAATAGGAATAACACTGCCTAAGTCTTGGCTAATACCCTTCCAAACTAGAGAAAGTGGAAAGAAGCACTAGGAAAACTTTTGAAGTTTGAAAACATCTTTTCAAAATTGAAAGATTGTGCTCTCCCAAACTAGGAAAGTTTTGAAAAACAAAGCCAAGAAAAATTATTTCTCTAAATAGACTACGCCTTCCCCAAAGAACGGCGCCAGAAATGCTTGTTGATATTTCTTACACTATCCCAATTAGGAAGGCGAAAGAAATATATATGGGATATCTATCTAATCATGTTAGCTTGGATATGGGATTAACCTCATGATCCAATAAAGCGGAGTTAGGCGGTGTTAGTAGTGGGATGTAAACTTAGCATCATTATCCATAGTGGAGTTAATCTCACCAGATATGTACTCAAGGTATACCACTCATTTCTAGGCATTACCTATACACTAGTCTGTCACCCTAGCAATAACGCTCAAAGAAATGCGAGGCATGGTATTTATTGATTGGCCTTGATAAAAGAATGAACATGATATCTCGCAAAGCGCCGCAGGATAGAAATACCAATTGTAGCACTTCACCGGGGAGTAATCGGTATCGTATTTATATTTTACCACGAGGAAGGGAGTCTATGGAAAGTAGAGAGAAAAGGACATCTAATGATTTATATTGTGATTTGCTTATGAGATCCACCTTATAGTAGTGTAATGCGGAGTAGCCATATACATCTAACATTACTCAATAGGATAAGTCACAGGATAAAGATAATTATATAAATGATAAATACCCAAGTCTAAGATCATCATATGCCACTAGTATCATACGAGCTATTAACATGTTATAGAAAGAATAGAATGAATATTCCTAAGATACTCCTAATCATATATGTCAAATGAATACTACAATTAGTGCAATACATCTAGCTATCATGGCAAGGTTGGATTACTTCTACACATGGCAAGCATTACCAATAACAACCAAGGATGAAACTTGATCATTACCTTAATAATAAATTCGACTAGTCCTATATTCGGAGGGTGGATTCCAAAGGACTCAACAGGACTGTCACTCCCACGATCTACCACACGGTACGTTGGCGTTTCTTAACGCATACGATAAATCCGCTAGCGCGCACGGAATTGTCGTTGTAGCTTTCACCGAAAATATTCGTGGTATCGTATTTTCCACGAGGAACGGTTGCGCTCTAATCTTTGAGCAGGGCCACCCTAGGATAACTATGGATAGTGAGGTATCTTTATGGGCTTAGGTTTCGGCGAGGGGATTTCTAGCGCTTGTTATCTCCTTTGCTTCGGGCATCGGTCAACGCCCAACCGGGGCGGCTTAGGAATTAGCTCTACGTCCACGGCCCGAACGTGGGGGATTTCAAGGGGACGATCGAGGCTTGTCACGACCCAGCCGCCTACCCCCTCAACCGTGGGATGCTTCAGCAAAAGATAGGTGAACGCTTAGCCCAAACACCACGTTTGCACTACCATCCACAACTCTTGGGTCGATCAAGGTTCCCCTGGTCAAAGAGTTCCTTCTCCAAGAGTTACGACCGAAGGTACGACTATCGATCCCGCAAGTCTATAACAGCTAAGAAAATATACTTGAAGAACAATAAGCCGAAAGATAATCACAAGCTTTCTCACCAAAGTGTAAGTAGCTTGTAGAGGTATAAAGCGTGGCGGGTGCCGACAAGTCCGGCACTCCGACCACCCGAGATCCAAGCCCTCTTCTACTCTTTCCTCTCTCACTCTCCATTAGAACTAAGAGGAAGAAGAATAAGAATAAGAGTGGGACTTCTTCCTCTCTTTTACATTGTGGCTCCTCCTTGTGTTGTATGGAATTGGTGTGTGTTGAGGAAGAGGGAGAGGGCCTCCTTTTATAGGTAGAGGAGAGGGGCTTGTTGGAAAAAGTCCCTCCCCATATGGAAGGAGCCAAAACCGACCTTGGTACACCCGCCTAATTTGCTAAACCGACCAACCAACGTCGGCAACGCCCTCCATGGAAGGTAATGCACCGCCTCGCCAAACTCTGGGCCCGAACCGCCTCGGGATGGGTGCGGCCGCACCAAGTGGTGCGCGCGCACCCTCCCCGGTCCGCAAAATTCGGGCCGGCGAGGGGTGGTGTTGTTGGGACCGAAAAGTCTGGCGGTGGTGTTTGCTCGGCCCAACTCGGCGTTTTTGGTCCATTTCCACCACGGGCTTGAAGTATTCTCGAAATGCGCTTTCGAGGGGTTGCGTACTTTGGTCGTCTTTCCACTGTTTTTATTATAAATACTACAAAATACATTTCGGACACTACAAGTGGAAATATATTAGTAATAAATGTGTACAGTATAAAAGGTATAGTTTCACTCCCTTTATGGTAGTAAGTTGACCGGAAAAAAATATGTCGTTAGTGACCGTCAACAAACTCCCCAAGCTTACCCTTTGCGCGCGTCCTCGAGCAAAAAAGATAATTACTTGGTTGTTGATCGGGAGTTGCTACTATGCCGATTATGTTTTTCAAGTGCCAAGGTTATAATAAGACTTTCTACTATAGTTTGAATAAAATGGCATGCGTTTGCTCACCCTTTATTACCTTTCATCGTAGCGGGACTTTTTAGTCAGTCTCAAAGCCTTGGGCGGTTGCGAGATAGAACGGTTATAATAATAGAAATACGTTTCATTCTTCCTTTTGATCAACTTTTTATCCGGGATTTATTTATTTAGATTATGTTTGTTTTTTTTCGAGAAAGTATGGGCTTTATTGCTATATATATATATATATATATATATATATATATATTGGAGAGGTGGGCTCTACTAAGCCTAGACTTTTGTCTTTTTTTTCCTCTTTCTTTTTTTTTTTTTTTTTTGGAGATGTGGGTTCTACTACCCTCGGACACATGTTTATTTTTCATCTTGTTTTTTTTAGCATAGCCCATATCTTTTCTCTTTTTTTTCAAATTAGATTCCCGGATGTCAAGTTTCTCTTTTTGGACGAAATCATAGCAAATCTATTTGTACCATATCATACTTGGCAACAACTTAGACTCGATAGAGCTTATGCAACCCACATGAATCGAGGCTTTTCGGGATGAGTTTTTAGACTTAGCCACGAAACCCAAACTTTAGAGAAATTCGAATTATAAACTAGGCACGAGGCAAAACATAAGACAGAGCAACTATTCATCATTTCAACAAGGGAATAAATCTAAATATTTTCATAGCTCATATGTATAGGAATGGAATTTTTTTTTAGCATAACTCATCATTTCATAAGATAGAGAATATAATCAAAATGTGAGATACACGTTACCTTTCTTGGAGTACTCCCCAAGCTAGCTCTTTACTTATCTTTCATGGTTGTGCTAGCTTGTGCGCCGCAATGATTTGAGTTGTGATTGGTCGCGTGGTTAGAGGCTCCCCCAAGCTTGTCTTTTGATGTTATCAAAAAAAGCGGGACAAGGAACTTGGGGTTGAAAGGTTTATCTCCTCTTCTCTCATCTCTCCTCCTTCTCTTCTCTCCCCTTTTTATTATTATTGTGAGATGTGAGAGTGAGAGTTTTGCACAAACCACCGTTTGAAGAGGAAGGAGTTAATGGTAGTCGTTCGTCTCGTCCTCCTCCATCATGAATTGCTCGGTGTTAGTGCATTTGTGTTGGAGAGATCTTAGATAGGTGTGCATGTATGCTTGAGAGATCTCCCCACACTTATTCTTGTACCTCTTTTATTCAAACAAAACAAAACAAAACAAAAGGGAAACAAACACATGGCTCTACCCCAAGAAGAATACCGTGGAGCCTTTATTATGAGAACTTTATTTTATTATTTTATTCTTATTTGTTCACCTCATCATGACTCAAGCAAGGCTCATAAAAAAAGAGGCAAAGTAAGCATAGCCTTGACGTATCTCCAACATAAGATACTCCCATAGATCATGGCAACAAAACTCTAAGTTCATTAACCAAGCTCGACACCAAGTCAAAGTTTTGATTAAAGGAGATCATTTTAACCTAAGCACCATGCTTAATTTAAAAAGACCTATGAATGTATTACATGGGCCCATGTAGGTACACCCAAACTCAAAGCATGCGTCATGGCATGGGAAGCATAAAGTTTTATTTTCATGGAGACAAGAAATGAGTGAGGAGATGGTGAACATTACCTTTGCATCCCTGAGTGTAAATACCGTCAGCATTTATGGATGAAGCATCGAGGTTGTTGCGGCGGTTTGCTTGATAGCTTCGGCCCAGTCCATCTCAAGGCTAGGCCACACACACACACAAAACATGTGTGCGGGCCATGGGCCTTGATGATAGTAACAAAGAATGAGAGGCCAGCCCTTCTTGCTTGTTAAAGCAAGGGCGGGTGGAGTCGGGTAGCACAATAATATGTTTCTTGACCATGTGGGGCCGACGACTGCTCCTCTCCTCTCTTATTATTACTATTCTTCTTCTTTTTTTTTTTCGACATCATTTTTTTTTTTTTTCTCTCGCTTCTTTTTTTTTCACTTTCTCTCTTCTACCTTTTTTTTTTATCTCTCTTTTTTTTTTTTCTCTCCATCTCTATTTCTTTTTTGCTTTTTTTTAGCAAGGTAGGGCTGACATCGACTTTTATTCACCCTTATTTTTTTTTTGTATGATCTCTTGGTGGATGGAACTTGGGATTGTCACCATCTTCCCCACACTTAGACTTTTGTGTAAAAGTCAAGTGTGCAAGGTCCGGTCTCCTCTTGAGCATGTTCCATCACCCAAGAACATCATAATAATAATTTTTTTTGGTGATGTAGCCCTCATGTTCTCGAGCGTCGCATGCCACTTTGTTCTTCTTAATCGATCTCCACCTGAAATGGTTAGCGACAAGAATACCCGAAGGTGCATACTAACTTGATAACATGTTCTTGCTTTTATTAATAAGAAGAGAGAAAGACTTTTTGTGCTCTTTTTTTTTGAAAGTCTAGGGTATCTCCCGGCGATTACTTTCTTTATGGTCGTAAGCTTGACCGGTGGGAAAACATCCTGCGGTGGGGTGGTGGTGAAGTTCCCAGTTTCACCACTAAGAATTTAGCATTACGCTCAAGCCGCAAGGTTAGCGTCATCATGCTACTACGAGGCTTGCAACCATTCTTAAAAAGGTTTACAAAGAGAACCAAGAGGTGGTTATAATTTTCGTCAAAGCACTCGGCTAGAAGCAAGACAAACTCAAGAAGACCCAAAGGTGAGCATGTAAGAAGTCTCAAGTGACAACTTGTTATGCTCAAAAACAAATTTCTGCTTGGTCTCAAGAGTTGTCGCTTCGTGCATGTCCATGGCACATGAGGTTTTCTCCTCAAAAGATGTGTCATGAAGGACCTAACGTTGAATCTTGACCATTGTCAAGAACGTCTTAGCGGCCAGAGGGACATGACTTGCGTTCGTGTGAGGGCGACAGGTGTTTCGTTTCACTAAGATGTGAAAACAACTTGGGTGAAACGAGTAGAGTTATAAACTTCGCCCCCTCGAACGGGTTTTGGTTGGGAAGATGCTTCGCCCTTGGGATGTCTAGGTGTAAGAGGCGGAAACATTCTTTCCCAACTTCTCATCATGGCTCCCCTCTATAGGTCTTTTGTAATTTTCTTTTCTAGAGGGTAGCCTATGAGAAGATTGAAGTCAAGGATGAGAGAGATATGGAAGTCTAAGTGCACCTCGGTTTACGAGGTTACGCCATCATCCTTGAATTCAATCGCGAACTCCGGGCGACGAAGCATTCCTTCCTTCCGGTGTTCGTGGTTCGGAGAGGCTCAACGGTCGGTTCCAATGGCGGTACGAGGAATGGCTCGACCGATGAGGGCTCCTCAATGCTTGACATGCCCTTAATATGGAGGGGAATAGGTTCTACAATGGGAGAAGCAAGCTTCTCTAGGATGTGATCAAGGGTTTTCCTATGTTCCGTTGTAGGTTTACGTGCAAACAACCCTCCAACGGTCATGTCAAGGCATAGGGCAGCATCTATGTCAAGACCCAAAAACATATGCAAAGGCACACTATCGGGTAATGACAAGTCTAGGCCAACATGTATAAACATTATAAATCGGCCTAGGGCTGCACCTATGGACTCCTTCTCATCCTACTTGAGATCGAGGATTGTCCTTGGTAGGCATTGATAGGGAAGAATGCTAGACAAAAATTGTCTTTGAGTTCTTCTCAGTCCCCATTTAAATTTCCTACGACAATAGTGTACTATTGTTTTGCTTTCCCTATGAGGGAGAGCGTAAACAAATTCCATATGTGAATTTCTTGGATCATGCTAGGAATCTTTGAGGCATGATCATAATTCCTCGAAATCTCGTAGGTGGCAACATAGATTTTCAAAATGGTCACGAGAGATGGAGTGCCCGAACAAAAAGTTTTTTTTAAATTAGGGTGAGTTCATAGCCGGATAAAAATTTTGGTTTTGAAAAAGATTGTGGCTCTTGTGAACTCCCCCCATTGAAGCGAAGGTTTTTGAAATGGAGTAGGCTTCATTTTGAAAAAAAAGAAAAATAAATAACTATTTTTGTTTTTTTTAGATACAACACACGGGTGCTCTAGGCTCGAGAGAATTACGACAACCATTCCCGAAACGGCGCCGAAAAGCTTGTTGGCGTTTCTTAACGCACATAGATAAATCCGCAAGCGCACGGAATTGTCGTTGTAGCTTTCACCCCGAAATATTTAGGGTATCGTATTTTCCACGAGGAACGGTTGCGCTCTAATCTTTGAGCGGGGGCCACCCTAGGATAACTATGGATAGTGAGGTATCTTTATGGGCTTAGGTTTCGTGCGGGGATTTCTAGGGCTTGTTATCTCCTTGCTTCGGGCACGCGTCAACGCCAACCGGGCAGCTTAGGAATTAGCTCTACGTCACCGCCGAACGTGGGGATTTCAAGGGGCGGTCAAGGCTTGTCACGACCCGGCCGCCTACCCCCTCAACCGTGGGATGCTTCGCAAAAAGATAGGTGAACGCTAGCCCAAACACCACGTTTGCACTACCATCCACAACTCTTGGGTCGATCAAGGTTTCCCGGTCAAAGAGTTCCTTCTCCAAGAGTTACGACCCGAAGGTACGACTATCGATCCCGCAAGTCTATAACAGCTAAGAAAATATACTTGAAGAACAATAAGCCGAAAGATAATCATAAGCTTTGTCACCAAAGTGTAAGTAGCTTGTAGAAGTACAAGCGTGGCGGGTGCCGACAAGTCCGGCACTCCGACCACCCGAGATCCACGGCACACCGGGACTCCATGGAGAAGAGGCCAAGCCATCTTCTACTCTTCCCTCTCTCACTCTCCATTAGAACTAAGAGGAAGAAGAATAAGAATAAGAGTGGGACTTCTTCCTCTCTTCTACATTGTGGCTCCTCCTTGTGTTGTATGGAATTGGTGTGTGTTGAGGAAGAGGGAGAGGGCCTTCTTTTTATAGGTAGAGGAGAGGGGGCTTGTTGGAAAATGTCCCTCCCCATATGGAAGGAGCTAAAACCGACCTTGGTACACCCGCCTAATTTGCTAAACCGACCAACCAACATCGGGCAACGCCCTCCATGGAAGGTAATACACCGCCTCGCCAAACTGGGCCCGAACCGCCAGATGGGTGCGGCCGCACAAAGTGGTGCGCGCGCACCCTCCCGGGTCCGGCAAAATTCAGGCTTCGGCTGGGTGGCGTTGTTGGGCCTGAAAAGTCTGCCGGTGGTGTTTGCTCGGCCCAACTCGGCGGCGTTTTGGTCCATTTCCACCCTGGGCTTGAAGTATTCGAAATGCACTTTC
This sequence comes from Hyparrhenia diplandra, assembly GCA_015847255.1. Lineage (NCBI taxonomy): Eukaryota > Viridiplantae > Streptophyta > Magnoliopsida > Poales > Poaceae > Hyparrhenia > Hyparrhenia diplandra. The sequence continues at coordinate 176,868 of JADLZK010006939.1, read as the reverse complement.
GAGGTTGCGTACTTTTGGTCGCCTTTTCCACTGTTTTTATTATAAATACTACAAAATACATTTCGGACACTACAAGTGGAAATATATTAGTAATAAATGTATATGAATATAAAAAGGTATAGTTTCACTCCCTTTATGGTAGTAAGTTGACGGAAAAATATGTCGTTAGTGACCGTCAACAACGGCCCGAAATATAGGATACAATTGCGGATAAACGTTGTATAAACACCACGTTTACACATTGCTTATCACCCACATAGTGATCATCTATATGGATGCTATACAATTCCATGCATAAAATATAAAGCAATCTTACTAAACTAAACATATAATCATAGCAAGCATAAACACATATCAATAAGAATATAATAATTATAAAGATCAAAGCCATAACAATTGTATTCTAAATATAAGAGTACTTACAGATTGAATACAAGAGAGAAGTCTCAAGAACAATGATCCTTGCTACTTCTTGACTATCGTGGAACTCAAGATGAACTTGATCTTCAACTAGAACTAGCTAGATAGCTAACTACTTCTAGTATGAACTAGGGCTTAGGTCTAGACTTGGCTGGACTAGATGGGTATGAGTTGATGAATGAGTATGATAATGAAATTGTTATCGACCACAGGGTCACCGGTCTTCTTATATAGTACTTGGCGATGAACGTGAACCCTTGGATCAAACCGACCTTCAACAACGGTGTAGATACAACCTCAAAGTCGGTAGTAAACCGACCTAGAAAGGAGAGGCTAACAGGGCGACCCCACCTGGCGGCCGACCTATTTGGCACTGGCGGCCGCCAGGCTGGAGTGCCACCTTGGCATCCAGTCTTTTCTGGTGTCCTCTGGTATCTTCTAGAATGTTTTAGTCCACTTTTCGGGTTGAGTTACTTCATGGTCAAGTCTTGTCTTCATATGTCTTGTATATTCCTAACTTTCTCCATTCTTCTTTGCAATTATCTATCAAGTCCCTGGAAAGTCACAGAATACCAAAACTTATGAAATTATGTTAGTTAGACCCCTAGACTTATGTTTGGTCTTTAACTTGAGCCCTTATTTCATGTTAATTGACTAATAATATTATGCTATAACAAAGCGCCAACAATGCTAAATGTCGGAAGTGCCCGGTTGGTGCGTTGGCGGTGTGTCCAAGTAAGGAGATAACAGCTCTAGAAATCCCCCTCGCCTGAAAATCTAAGCCCATAAAGATACCTCACCACCCATAGTTATCCTTGGGCGGCTCTCGCTCAAAGATTAGTGCGCAAACGTTCCCTATGGAAAATACGATACCACGAATACTTCCGGGTGAAAGCTATAACGACAGTTCCGTGCGCTTGCGGATTCTTCACAGTGCGTTAAGAAACGTCAACAAGCTTTCGGCGCCGCCGTTTGGGGAATGGTTGTCGTAATTTTCTCTGAGCCTAGAGCACCCGTGTTTGTATTTAAAAAAGAAAACAAAATAGTTATTTATTCTTCTTTTTAAAATGAAGCCTTCTCCAAATTGAAAATCTTTTCTCGCTTCTCCAAAGGGAGAGTTCACAGGGCCAAAATCTTTTTCAAAATCAAAATTTTCATTCGGCCATGAACTCCACCCTAAATTAAAAAAAACTTTGGTTCGGGCACACTCCTTCTCTAGTGACTATTTTGAAAACCTGTGCAACCACCTATGAGATTTTGAGGAGTTATGTGCATGCCTAAGCATTCTTGGTATGACACGAGAAATTCACATGTGGAATTTGTTTCTGCCCTCCCTTATAGGGAAAGCAAAACAATAGTACACTATTGTCGTAGGAAGTTTGAATGGGGACCGAGAAGAACTCAAAGACAATTTTTATCTAGCATTCTTCCCCATCAATGCCTACCAAGGACAACTCTCGATTTCAAGTAGGATGAGAAGGAGTTCATAGGTGCAGCCTAGGCCAGGTTTATAATGTTTATACATGTTGGCCTAGGCTTGTCATTACCCGATAGTGTGCTTTTGCATATCTTTTTTCGGGTCTTGACATAGATGCGACCCTATGCCTTGACATGTCTGTTGGAGGGTCGTTTGCATGTAAACCTACAACGGAACATAGAAAAATCCTTGAACACATCCTAGAGAAGCTTGCTTCTCCCGTTGTAGAACCTATTCCCCTCCACATTAAGGGCATGTCAAGCATTGAGGAGCCCTCATCAGTCGAGCCATTCCCCGTACCGCCATTGGAACCGACTATTGAGCCCTCTTCCGAACCACGAACACCAAAGGAAGGAATGCTTCATCCTTCGGAGTTCACGATTGAATTCAAGGATGATGACGTAACCTCGTAAACCGAGGTGTGCTTAGACTTCCATATCTGTCTCATCCTTGGTTTCGATCTTCTCATAGGCTACCCTCTCGAAAAACTTTTTTTCACAAAAAACCTATAGAGTGGAGCCGTGATGAGAAGTTGGGAAAGATTGCTTCCGCCTCTCACCTAGACATCCCAAAGGCAAAGCATTTTCTCAACCAAAAACACGTTCGAGGAGGTGAAGTTCATAACTCTGTTCGTTTCACCCAAGTTGCTTCCGCATCTCAATGAACCGACACACCTATCGCTCTCACCCGAACACAAGTCATGTCCCTCTGGCCAACAAAACGTTGTTCTCGACAATAGTCAAGATTCAACGTTCGTCCTTCATGACACATCTTTTGAGGATAAAACCTCATGTGTCATGGACATGCACGCAGCGACAACTCTTGAGACCAAGAAATCTTTTTTTGAGCATAACAAGTTGTCAATTGAGACTTCCTACATGCTCACCTTTGGGTCTTCTTGAGTTTGTCTTGCTTCTAGTCGAGTGCTTCCACGAAGATCACAACCATCTCTTGGTTCTCTTTGTAAAACTTTTAAGAGAATGGTTGCAAATCTCGTAGTAGCATGATGACGCTAACCTTTACAACTTGAGCATAATGCCAACTTCTTAGTGGTGAAATCGAAAACTTCACCACCACCACCAAATGCAAGATGTTTTTCCACGGTCAAGCTTACGACCATAAACAAAGCACCGCCGGGAGATACCCCGGACTATAAAAAAACCCTCTTATTAAAAAAAAAGAAAGTTATCTTCTCTCTCTTTCAAAAAATAATAAATAAATAATTAAATTTTGTCTCTCTTGTCAAAACAAAACAAAAAACAATAATAATAAATGTTTTATCTATCTTATTATTTCCTCATAAAAAAAGTTTTCCCTACTTTTATTTTCATAATAATAATAATAATAATAATAATAATAATAATAATAATAATAATAATAATAATAATAATAATAATAATAATAATAATAATAATAATAATCTCTTTCTCTTATTAATAAAAGCAAGAACATGTTATCAAGTTAGTATGCACCTTCGGGTATTCTTGTCGCTAACCATTTCGGTGGAGATCGATTAAGAAGAATAAAGAAGCATGGTTCACTTTCGAGAACATGGGGGCCACATCAAAAAAAAAAACTATGATGCCCATGGGTGATGGAAGATGCTCAAGAGGAGACCGGACATGCACACTTGACTTTTACACAAAAGTCTAAGTGTGGGGGAAGATGGTGACAATCTCAAGTTCCATCCACCAAGGGGCCATACAAAAAAAATTAAGGGTGAATAAAAGATGATGTCAGCCCTGCCTTGCTAAAAAAAAAAGAGGAAAAGGGGTTTTAAAAAAAAGAAGAAGAAGAAAAAAAGAGATAGATAGGGAAAAGAAAATAAAAATGTGTTGTCAAAACAAAAGAGAGAGAAAAAAAATGTTTTTTTTAAAAAAAGAGATAAAAAGAGAGAGAGAGAGAAAGGAAAAAAAGGGGATGAAAAAGTGAGAGAGAGAGAAAAGTAAAGTAAAAAAAAAGAGTGTTGGTGAAAAGAAAATATATATATATCTAAATAGAATATATAAAAAACAATAAGAGAGAGAGAGGAGTAGGTTAGCCCCACAAGGTCAAGAAACATACTAATGTGTCTGCTGACTCCACCCTTCCTTGCTTTAACAAGCAAGGGCTCGCCTCTCATTCTTTGTTTGCTATCACCTGGGCCGAGCCATCAAGCAAACCGCGACAACCTCGATGCTTCATCCATAAATGTTGATTATATTTATACTCACGTATGCAAAGGTAATGTTCACCAACTCATTCACTCATTCTTCTCTCCATGAATATAAAAACTCCATGCTTTCCTTGTCATGGCATATGCTCTGGTTTGGGTGTATCCACGTGCACGTGCATGAGGTGCATCCATATGTCTTTTTAAATTAAGCGTGGTGCTTAGGTTAAAAATGATCTTCTTTGATCAAAACTTTGACATGGTGTCAAAGCTAGGTTAATGAACTTTGAGCTTTGTTGTCATGATCTTTGGAAGTATCTTATGTTGGAGATGAATCAAGGCTATGTTTACACTTTGCTTCTTTATTTTAGCCTTGCCTGAGTGATGTTGAGGTGAACGAATAAAAAAATATTTATATAATAATAAATAAATAAAATAATAATAATCATAATAAAGGCTCCACGGTATTCACCCAAGAGAACCATGTGTTTGTTTTTGTTTTGTTTTCTTTGTTCAAATAAAAACAGTACAAGAATAAGTGTGGGGTAGATCTCTTAAGCATACGATCACACCCATCTGAGATCTCCCCAACACAAAGGCACAAACCCCCAAGCGTTCACGATGAAGAAGGATGAAACGAATCGACTACCATTAGACTCCTTCCACTTCAAACGGTGGTTTGTGCAACTCCCTCTCTCACATCCTACAGAAGTTTTGAAGTTTTAAATTGAACAAATCAAAAAGGCAAAACTTTTTTGAAAAAAAACTCCATCTCCATGCTATCCTTTGATAAAATGTGGATACTCTTTATTCCTTGCTAATATTCCTATAGCTTGTGAACCACTTATCATAGGGACCCCATGTTATCTAAGTAATTGGAAAATGTGATATAGCTGGATGATATGAACCTTGCTCTTTATATGAACTTGGAATTTGTTTTCAAAAATTCAAAATTCAGTTATCATGCTCCTCAATGATATGCATTTCCCACGAGCCATATGACGTGATGATGATCATTCATGAAAAAAAATAAAACCATAGTCATATGCTACTTGTTTTCATGGTGAGCCTATGTCAAATTGTTTGTGACCTATGTTGAGATTCTTTTCATATGCCCAAGATCAAGATTCATGTACACCCACAAATAAAATGCCGACTCTTACACTAAGAGTTGCGCACAACATGCACCTTTCCATCCACCAAAAATATACTCCATTCATTTGTATCATGACCTCTCACCAAAACCCCTGTTACCAAAGGAAAAGTATGGGCTATGCTTGGAAAAAAATGATGAAAGGAAAGATGGACATGAGTCCCAAAAAAAAAAAAAAAAAGACGAGGAAGTCAAGACTTGTCCAAAAAATAAGAGAAAGAAAAGAAAAAAAAAATAAGGTAGCCCATACCTCCTTCAAATAAATTCCACCAAAAAGGGAGCCATGATACCTGGAATACACAAAAATATACCACACATTTTGCACATCTTGATCTAGGCCTATGACTAGTCTCTCCATGTGGTCCGGTTTTTGACTAAGGCAACCTGACATGATACAAGTATGTCGTTCTTTTTACCTACCCAAAACCCCACAAAAAGCCTTTTATAGTTGGTAGGGAAAAAGAAAGGCGAATCTAAGCCTTTGGTGAGGAACAAACCACATACAAATTGAGTGATCCGAGTGAATCATTTGAGGAGCAAGGCTATATTTACATTTTCAAAATCAAATGAAAACTCAAGTTCCCTGACTTATTTGAAGCAAGGGAATTTGAATCTACGTTGTTCCATAATTCAATTACCCAAGATTAATGTGGTAGACACATCAAAAGTTCACAAGTGCAGGTGAAGCTTGAAATAACTTGTATGCGGGTTGCACATCAAGGAGATGACCCATCTTAGTCCTCGGCCTTTACTAGAGGGCGAGCAAAGGACTAAGTGTGGCGGAGTTTGTTGACGGTCGTTAACTACATATTTTATACCGTCAACATTAGTATAAAACTACCAAAACACAATAGTAATAAGGATTTGAGCTAACCATTTACACAAGTTTTGGTACTTCACTTGTTTTTGGGGCAATGTTGAAAACATATATATATATTGGGCCAAAAGCAAAGGGAAATATACAATATAAGAATGGCCCAATGCGAAGCAAGGATAAAGAGGAGAAAAGCCCAAGATATATCCAAACATAAGCCCAAAAGTCAAGGCCCAAATCCAACATGAAATCATACCGGGCAGTAGGACATGGGTTTAGTATTTTGGGCATAACTTTCTCATACAAAATCGAATTCAGCGAGCCACCGGTCGAAACGAAGCTCACTCCGAGGCCCATGAGCTCCTACAGAAGTTTTAGCCCAAACAGCCAAAGTTCGGTGCGCCAAAGGCCAGGGTGCGCCCCGCACCTCTAGTGTGGCGGTTCGGGCCCATCGTCTCTGGCGGTGCAATCAATGTCCAAAAAGTGGCGGTCGGGCGCGTGGCCACGTTCGCTGAACCTAGACGCCGTGGTGAGGTCGGTTTGGTGCATTCATGGTGTAAATTAGCTAGATCACTGATGTGTTATCTTAGAGCTAACATCTAGCTAGCTCATAGCATTGAGACGGTCTTTCGTGAGCATGTACACAATCTGTTTATAATTTACTTGAAAAGTGCGCACTTTGCACTCCAGGTCGTAGCGCCCGGGGCAAGCTAGGAATCCTATCCGTCCGTTTATATAGTTGCGTTCTACAGAAGGCTGGGATGAGACCCCAAAACATCTTTCTTTTTTTTTTGATAACAAACAAACTTTATTAAATTAGCAAAGATGAAACGCTAGGTGGGAAACATTGTCCCACGCTACATGATCAAGAGCTTCCCTAACAGGGCAGCTCGAGATATGAAAAATATTGTGGCATGTAAATATTACATTTGAATCTGCATTATATCAAGTTGTCGAGCCCCGATTAGCTAAAACATGAGCGATTGTATTAAGCGTTCTTGAGATCTTGAAGACTTTGTAGTTTCTTCCATGCCCTGCATTGCGAGAAGGTTTGAGTGTAGAACTTTGCATCCCATCGTGGGATGTTCATAGTATCCACGAGTTGACATAAGAGACCAACCTTTCTTTGTCACAAAGAAAAGATGCCTCCATAATATTCAACCATCGCAAAACAGTAGTAGCAAAAGGCAAGTGTTGTAGCTTCACCGAGAATACAGAGGGAACTGCAAGTAGTGAAACCTTTATGTAGACATTAAAGTTCTGTCGAAGTCCTGTGCTGATTAGGAAGATTCCAAGACCTGCATTCCGATTATGAACAACATTTATATCAGGAGCAAGGGAAGCGTCAGTATATATTCGGAGGCCCTCCAACATAGCCGGCATATGAATCCTGAAAAGGGGAGCCTGAGGGTGTAATATGTTGCTAGTCTGCATAGTATTTGTCAGATGATTGGTGTTATGAATAAGCAAAGGTTCATGAGGATTAGAAGGATTTGTAATATCCTGTCACTGAGTGTCTTGGGGGGCCTGTTCATCAATTCCGCCACAATCATCGTCCTGCATAATAGTTTGGGTAACTCTAAAATCTGCATTAGCCGCATGATGAACCTGCCAAACAGTCCAGACCTTGTTATTGAATCTTTTATCATTCCTAGCCTTCCACAAGTACCAAAGGATATTAAGAATTTTAATGACATGGTCATCACTTGTTTGAGGGGTTATAATTATAGAAAGAATGTTTTGGATGCCATCGTCTTCTACGGGGAGACTTGAAGTATTAATAGGAGGGTTAGCTTGTTAACCAAACAGCTTTAGGGAGATTGCACAAAAAGAATAAGTGTGCATCATTTTCCACACTACCACAATCGAGCAAACCCGAGCTATGTTGTTTGAGTAGGTTCGACTCTCTTTCCGGTAGCTATTGCTCTTCCGATAAGTCTCCAAGCAAAGGTTTTTAGGACGGGGAGGGCACATTTTGAGCTTCCATATTCTATTCATGATTAACATAGTCCGAGGAGTTACACTCCTTGTTCCTTGAGCTGGTAGTTGTACATGGGAAGCTGCATTTAAAAAGGAGAAGGCATTCTTGGCAGAGCAAAGACCATTAGGTGCTGGTTTCCAAATTAAAATATCCTGTTCATCGATGGAATAACATCGGTATGTGTTATAACATGAGCAGCTTGAGAAGAGAAAATCGATTAATGAGATCAATGTTCCAAGTTTGTGTGAGATGATTCCATAATTGGTTGGCCCTCGTGAGAGGAAGGAGGGAAACGATAGAATGGGGAGGTTGAGAGTGGAATGGATAGTGCCCCAAACCTCACACCATAGAGTATTCCAAATGTTTGAGTTACCTTTATGAATTTGCACTATAGTGTTGGTGGAGAGTATGTCTTTCACCTGCAAAATAGAGGACCAGAAGATGGATTTTGGCATATTTTTGTTAGCCGTCCAAAAGGATTTGTTAGGATAATATTTGGATTTGAGAATAGTCTGCTAAATATTCATCTTTCTCGGTGGCAATCCTCCATGCTTTGCATTAAGAATAAGACTTTTGTTAACAATGTGGAGGTCTCTGATTGCTAAACCTCCATTCTCCTTATCTTGACAAATATCCTGCCATGATCTACAAGGAATAGAAGAAGTAGCATTGTCTTCTTGGACTCCCTTCCGCCCACCAGAATTTCCTGATTATGGGCGTGATTTTAGCAATGAAAGTTTTAGAAAAACAGGACAATAAACAAGTAGTAAAACAGGAATGGACGCCGGGACTGAATTGATATAAGTAAGACGGCCTGCATGGTTAAGTTTGTTAGCTTTGATAGTAGTGAGCTTGGCTCTAAATTTATTGAGAATAAAAGTATAAGCTCTATTCCTGTCCCTGTGACTAAAAAGAAGAGGATGACCTAGGTGTATGGTATTAGGAGTCATAGTGGGAACAGGGGAAAAATAGCGAATGGAAGAGATAGTAGAGGGATGAACATTTTTGCTTTGAAACCGCACTGCCGACTTACTTAAATTTGGGGTTTGTCCCGAGGCTTGACAAAACGATCAATTGCTAACTTTATGGTGTGTGCCTCTTCATCCATTTGCTTGTCCACAAATAATAAGGTCATCTGCAAATAAAAGAGAATGGATGCTAGGGCCGCCAGAGCCAAGTTTGATACCTGCAATGTTATTATTTTGAATAGAGCACTGAAGCATATCAGATAATTCACTAATAGCAAGGACAAAAAGATACGGGGGATAAAAGGGCATCCCTGTCTAATACCCCTAGTTGGGTATAAGTAATGAGAGGGTTTTCCATTGGCGAGTACCGCATAGAAGTAGAGGAAATACAAGCATGCAAGAGAGAAATGAAATGATCATTAAAGCGATGTTTTTGAAGAGTTTGGCAAATGAAACTCCAACCGATACGATCAAAAGCTTTGGCCAGTCCAACTTAAGGAGGAAAGCCTTTTGATTCCGTGGTTTTTAAGATGGAAAGAATGAATAATCTCCTGAGTAATAATGATGTTAGTGGAGATGCGTCTACCTTGGACAAAAGCAGCTTGTGTAGGGTGAATGATATGAGGCAAATGATTCTTTAACCTGTCAGCAAGAGATTTAGCAATAATTTTGTAGCTAACATTGCATAAACTAATGGGCCTAAAGTCCTATGCAATAGTGAGGGCGGAACCTTTTGGAACAAGAGCAAGAAATGTATTATTAAGATTTGTAGGTAGAACACGACGGAAGCGATAGAAATCTTTACTACCCGCAATACATCGCTTTTGATCCAATCCCGGGAGGCTTTGTAGAAGGTCGCATTTAACCCATCGGGACCGGGGAGCGTGTTACTTCTCATGCTTTTGATTATGTTATGAATTTCCTACAAGTGTGGTATGGAGTAGGTGAAATCATCATTATCGCCATTAAGTATATCTGTCTCAAATTGGCCATATGTAGGCCGAGTCCCTGCATTGTTATTCTCTTGCTTTGGTTGGTAGGATGGTCCCGTGCTTGGAAGATATCGATAAAGTAGTTATGAAAGGAGGTTTCAATTTGATCGGGGGTAGTAGACGAGGAACCATCGGGGTTTATCAAATACGTAATATTGTTTTGCCTTGATCTCTTTAGAATGGATTGATGGAAAAAGAAGTATTTCTGTCACCTTTGAGGGCCCAAACCTTTTTATACCTTTGCCTGTGAAAGATCTCCTGTTTAGCTAAAATACTTTGGTGTTGATAGATGAGCTCACTTTGGGCTGATTGATTACGAAGGTGCGGAGGTCGGTGCTTGGTGTTGGAGTAGCTTGTTTTCTATGTCTTGTAATTAGATCCCGTAGTTTTGGTTTGGATCATCGCCATGTCTTGAGATCAGCCGCTAGGTAAGAGACTTTTTGGTGGAAAGACCTTTCTTTGAGAGCCGCCAACTCCTCGTGGCTACCTGCTTAAAATCCTGCTCAAGCAACCAATAGTTTTCAAAACGAAATGGTTTTTTAGTCCTAGCCACGTTGGAGTGGAGAACCGCCAATATCGGGGCATGATCACTTCTCATCATTGGAAGGTGATATCTGTGGTCATTGGAAATTCTGTGCACCATTCTGCATTAGCTAAAAAACGGTCCAAGCGCTCATAAGTAGGATTAGTATTGAAACGTTTGTTAGTCCAAGTATAAGCCGGCCCATTGTAACCCAAGTCAAAAAGACCACAATCTTTAACCATACAGCAAAAATCAGAAATCCTCCTAAGATTAGCGGGGCGAGGCCCGTTCTTTTCATTAACGAGACATTATATTGTTGAAGTCACCCATACAAATTCTTTGGGAGGCCAGGATATTTGACAATATAATCTTGAGCAAGAGCCCAAATGGTGGTGGTATTCCGGTGACTAGGGTCACCATACATGCAAACTAAGGCAAACTTAAACATAGTTTTTCTTTTGCTCTTTGCTTCAAACTTATTTAAGCCTCTTGCCATATGTTGCCAACACGTCAAGATGACCACGTTATCACCAATGTTAGCACGTCGAGATGTTAGGCAAGATCGAAGTTAGTGCTCTCATGTCCTAAATGCAATATGCAAGTCAATCGGACCTAGAAGCACTTCATGCGAGGATTGTCGCGGCATTCCCTCTTGATAGTCGGCTATCTATCCTATAATGTGATCACACGCTCTATCGTGTCTTGATCACCAAAAAGGAAAACCCTATCAAGTATACCTTTGCCTTGATCTTAGGGTTCCTCTCAAGCCGATCCACCGAGCTTGGCGATCCATCATGTCCACCATCATCGTCCATGTTCATGATCATCATGCTCCTTGTCATCCACCTAATCCTTTCTCATATCATACACTTAGAGCAAAGGATTAGTCCACAAAAATGTCGTCATCAATTTCCAAAACCAAACATGAGATTTCAATCTCCCCCTTTTTGGTAATTGATGACAACCAACTCAAAAAGATTTGAAATAAAATTCAATTGAACTTGAATTGCTTGCCCATAGGAATTTGATCATGAATCAAAGATTGGACAAACATTTCAAGGTTTGGTTTTGGTAGTAGTAGCTCCCCCTACATATGTGCTTCCATGTGTTTGGATCAATTTTGGCACATATGTTGAAAAAAAACTTTGGGGAGAGATACTAATACCAAAAGAGATGCTAAGGTTCTAGAAATTGGACCTTTGAAGCGTGAAACCATCGAGTCCTTAGCATCATGTATCTAGACATTCATCAAAACTCAACATACCCCATGAGATCAACATTATAGGCTAAAATGTGAGCTTTGTCTAGATACATCCTATGCATGCTAGTTGGTCAATACACCAATCAATTTTCAAAAACTAGCATACACCAAGCAATCATGTATATTGAATTTAGATTGCCAATGCAACATCACATTATGATCATGCACAAACAAATGCACAAAAAGTCTATGAGCTTGCTCCCCTATTTGTGTGATCCTTTCCAACATCTTTGTGACTTATTTCTTCCCCTTTGTCAACAATCACCAAAAAAGGTGTAAATGAGAGAAATCAAGTCAATCAAAGTATCACATGTGGTCTCATCTAGATCACTTGCCTTTCCATGTATTCAAGTTTGAACCAAGGACAAGCTTTTTCACACCTCGTATAAATATAAGGGTTATCTTGCACCATGTTAGAATACACATCAATAGCGCATTTTCTAGAATTGATACTAGGATTGCAAGCACATAAACATGTCATATGCCACCACTAGTTCATAGAACCAATCAAAGCAATAGTGGTGCCACACATACATTGAAAATATTTTATTTTCCATGAATGAGCATATTAAGCATGCATGATATCTAGATGCACTAACAAGTCCTTAACATATATGAATGACATGACAACCAACTTTTTACCTTGGGGTTTGTCGAAGGAGAGGCATGTCATATAAGTGGGGTGCATCAACTCAAGTTGGAGAAGTCAATAATGTTCAATTCTCCCTTTAGCATGCAAAACCTCTTCTCATCAAGTGGCTTGGTGAATATGTCGGCTAGTTGATCTTGGTTGCCAATGCCCATGATACAAATGTCACCCTTTTTTGTTGATGATCTCTTATGAAATGGTGCCTTATATCAATGTGCTTTGTTCTTGGATGTTGAACCGGATTTTAGGTCATCTTCCTTGCACTTTCATTGTCACAACACAATGGGACTTTGTCAAGTGGAATCCAAAATCCTTCAATGTTGACCTCATCCAAAGCAATTGAGTGCAACAACTTCCCGCACTAATGTATTCGGCTTCGGCCCGGTTGAGAGAGCAACACTATTTTGCTTCTTTGAAGACCATGATACTAGTAACCTTCCAAGGAATTGACATGTGTCACTTGTGCTCATTCTATTGATCTTGCACCCTTCATAGTCGGAATCAGAATATCCAATCAAATCAAACTTGGATCCCTTTGGATACCATAGTCCAACATCTTGTGTGCCCTTCAAGTACCTCACAATTCTCTTTGTTGCCTTGAGGTGACTTTCTCTTGGATCGGATTGATATCTAGCACACATGCCCACACTAAATGCTATGTCCGGTCTTGATCTTGGTTGCATAGAGCAAACTTCCAATCATAGACCTATACTTCTTTTGCTCAACCATCTTGCCACTAGGGTCGGGGTCTAAGCTTCCATTGGTTCCCATTGGTGTGGACATTGACTTGGCATCTTGAAGATCAAACTTCTTGATCATATTCTTGATGTACTTGCCTTGACTAATGAATGTGCCATTCTTCAATTGCTTGATTTGAAGTCCAAGAAAGAATGTGAGCTCTCAAGCATTGACATCTCAAACTCATTGGCCATCATCTTAGCAAACTCTTCACAAAACTCTTGGTTGGTTAACCCAAAGATAATGTCATCAACATATATTTGCAACACAAACAAGTCTTTGCCAATCTTTTTGGTGAAGAGAGTGGTGTCCACCTTGCCCATCTTGAACCCTTTAGAGAGGAGAAAATCTCTCAACCTCTCATACCATGCTCTAGGTGCTTGCTTCAAGCCATACAATGCTTTCTTCAACTTGTAGACATGGTTGGGATACTTCTCATCTTCAAAGCCGGGGTTGCTCCACATACACCAACTCATTGATGAAGCCATTCAAGAAAGCACTTTTCACATCCATTTGATAGAAGCTTGATGTCATGAGCACATGCATAAGCAAGCAAGATTCTAATTGCTTCAAGTCTAGCAACCGTGCATAGGTCTCTCAAAGTCAAGACCCTCTACTTGAGTGTACCCTTGAGCTACTAGCCTTGCCTTGTTTCTAATCACAATTCCATCTTGATCTTGCTTGTTCTTGAAGACCCACTTGGTTCCAATCACATTGTAGTTCTTTGGTCTTTCCACCAATTCCCATACATCATTCCTCTTGAAGTTGTTCAACTCTTCATGCATGGCATTGATCAATCTTCCTTCTTGAGTGCATTTTTCAATGTTCTCCGGTTCTTCTTGTGCTACAAAGGCATGGTGAGCACAAAGGATGCTAATCTTCTTCTAGTGACCACTCCACTATTGATGTCGCCGACAATTTGATCAATTGGATGGTCTCTTGCAATGTTGGAAGGTTACATCACTTGCACTTGATGACTAGGATGGGGAGTTAGACTAGCTTGTTGCTCTTGATCTTGACCTTCACTTTGAGTACCACTAATGCTTGCTTCATTTGTGTTGATGTCAACCGTAGTGGTAGGCAATGGAGGGTCTTCATCATCATCAACTTGTCTTGGCGAATGTCACCAATATCCATTGTCCTCATTGCATTCTCAAGTTGGAACCACTCATATCATCATGATTTTCAACTTTATTTTTGAGAGCCTTGGGTTTCATCAAATTCAACATCATGAACCTCTTCAAAGCTTGCCACTACCCAAGTTCCAAACTCTATATGCTTTGCTTGTGGTTAAATATCCAACTAGGAACCCTTCATCATATTTCTTATCAAACTTGCCCAATCTTGTGCCTTTCTTGAGAATGTAGCATTTGCAACCAAAGACTCTAAAGTAACCAATGTTGGGCTTCCTTCCATTGAGTAACTCATATGGTGTCTTGCCAAGCATTCCATGGCAATAGAGACGGTTGCTACAATAGCAAGCCGTGTTGATTGCTTCGGCCCAAAAGGAATGGCTAACATTGTATTCACTAAGCATTGATCTTCTCATTTCAATCAAGGTTCTATTCTTTCTCTCAACTACACCATTTGATTGTGGAGTGTAGGTTGGTGAGAATTGATGTCTAATTCCAAGCTCATCACACAACTCTTCAATTCTTGTATTCTTGAACTCACTCCCATTGTCACTTCTAATCTTCTTGATGGATGTTTCAAACTCATTTTGCACTCTCTTGACAAAGGTCTTGAATAGCTCAAACACATCATTCTTGTCATGCAAAAAGAACACCCATGTGTATCTAGTGTAGTCATCAACTATGACAAAATCATACTTGTTGCCTCCAATGCTAGAATACGATGTTGGCCCAAACAAGTCCATGTGTAGCAACTCAAATGCCTTGCTTGTACTCATGATGCTCTTGGTTGGATGTGCATTGCCATGTTGCTTCCCGGCTTGACATGCTCCACAAGGTTTGTCCTTCTCAAACTTGACATCACTCAAGCCTCTAACCAAGTCATGCTTCACTAACTTGTTCAATTGCTTCATTCCAACATGACCAAGCCTTCTATGCCACAACCACCCTTTGCTAGCTTGTGAGAGTAGGCATGTTATCAATTTGGCTTCTTTTGACATAAAATCAACAAGATAGAGATCACCATATCTAAATCCCTTGAATATCATGTTGGCACCATCACCACTAACCACTTCAACTTCTTGGCTTGTAAATATGCATTTGTAACCAAGATCATAAAGTTGAGAAACCGACAAGAGGTTGTAATCAAGATTGTCCACTAGCAACACTTTGGATAGAGTCTTCTCTTGAGTAATTGCAATCTTGCCAAGACCCAAAACACTACCCTTCTTGTCATTGCCAAAAGTGATTGATTCATATTCTTCAATGACCTTGATGCTAATTGACTTGAACATGAGAGAATCCCCGGTTATGTGTTGAGTGTACCCACTATCCATTATCCAATGCTCTCCTCCGGCACGATAATTGACCTACAAGACAAGATCAAATCTTCTTAGGTACCCAATGTTGCTTGGGTCCTTCAAGGTTAGTCACCAAGGCCTTTGGTACCCAAATGGCTTTCTTCTTCGAGCCTATCCATGGTGTACCAATGTACCTAGCACGAACACCATTGTTCTTCTTCACAAGCATATAGGAGTGATCAAGCTTGATAGAAGAAACATTGGTCCTCTTGTTCATGCACTTGTGCTCTAAGTGACCAACTTGCTTGCAAGCTTTGCAATAGCTACCATTGTTCTTCACAAAACGAGTTTTGTGAGTAACAAGAGCGGCCTTGCCTTTCTTGGGGATATAGCCTAAGCCCTCCTTATACAAGGATGCCCTTTGGCTACCCAAGCACATAAGAAAGCGGTCCTCACCACCATAGGCCTTAGCCAAGGAGTGATTGAGCTCCTTTACTTCCCTCTTTAAACATGCATTCTCATGAATAAGCATTGGGTTGCATGTATCTTCACTAGGGATGGATGTGCTAGTGATAATGCTAGTGGAGGTGTCACACTTGGGAGTTGATTCATCAACAAGAATATCACACATGATGCTAGCATTGCATGTACTAACATCTTCCATAACTTGACACAACTTGTGCTCTTCTAGTAGAGAGGAGTGAGCTTTCTCTACCTTAGAATGAGATTTCTCAAGCTTCTTATGGTTTACCTTTAGACTCTCATAAGATGCCCGAAGCTCATCAAGTTTTTTTTGCTTAAGGCTTTTTTTATTTCCTTCGCAAGCCCTTGGCCTCCTTCCTACTATCCTTGTACATATCAATGCTATCATCAAGCATGGTTTTAATTCTTCCTTAGTGTAAGTAGGCTCCTCATCATCACTATCACTATCACTATCATCATCATCATCTTTAGTGATAGATTGTACCTTAGTGGCCTTAGCCATGAAGCATGATGAAGGAGTATCGAAGAGGGAGATCTTGTCATGCATAGCAAGGTGAGCTTGTCCCTTCTTCTTCTTCTTGTCCTCCTCTTCATCACTTGAAGAAGATGAGCCTTCACTATCCCACATAGCCACATGGGACTCATTCTTCTTCTTGGGCTTCTTCTCCTTCTCATTCTTGGCATCATTCTTCTTTCTTCCTTTCTTGATGCCCTTCTCATCATCACTATCATATGGGCACTTTCGGCAATCAAGTGACAACCATCATGACACAGAAAGCATGTCATGTTGCCTTCATTCTTGCCATCCTTGGTCTTCTTTGATGGTTGCTTCTTCTTGTTCTTCTTTGATGAGATGTAGCTCTTCTTCACATACTTGCCCAATTTCCTCACAAAGAGGGTCATGTGCTCATCAATATCACTTCCACTAATAGAAGTGCCATCTTCTTCATCACTCGATTCTTCCTTCTTCTTCTTGCCCTTGGATGAAGAACTAGCTTTGAGTGCTAGCCCTTTCTTGTCTTCTTTCTTGTCCTCATCCTTAGCTTTCTTGTTGGCCTTGTTGATGAGCTCTTGCTTCTTTGAATCATCTCTAAATGAATCATCGGTCATCACCTCATCAAGCAATTGGTTTGGTGTCAAGGTCTTCAAGTTGGTCTTCACTAAAACCGTCTTGAGCATCTCAAACCTCTCCGATAAGCACCTCAAGAACTTCATGTTGAAAGTTGTGTCCTTGATATCTTCTCCAAGTGCATTGAGATCATTCACCAACACTTGCATGCGGTGGAACATCTCCGGCACACTTTCATCTTCCTCCATCTTGAAGCTATTGAATTGCTCTAGCTTGATGTAGGCTTTGGCTTGCTTGACACCTTCGGTGCCCTCATAGTACTCTTCTAGCTTCTTCCAAATGTCATGGACGATGGTGAGTGACTTGACTTGCTCAAACACTCTATCATTGAATGCCTCATGAAAAGCACTCACGGCCACATCATTGGCATAGATTTTCTTCTCTTCCAATGCGGTTGGCTCATTTGGCTTTGCCACTTCAAACTTCTTTTTCCGTGACAACCCACACTTCTCTATTGATTTGTTTGAGGTGTGCGGTCATCTTCAACTTTCAATGCCCAAAGTTGGTGCCATCGAAAGGTGGCGCTTTCTTGGTGTTGTTGACATGGAATGTAGCCATTTTCTTGTCACCGTTGGATGTTAAGTCACTCAAATACGGTGCCTCGGCTCTGATACCACTTGAAAGGTCCTAATGGCTAGAGGGGGTGAATAGCCTATTAAAAAAATCTACAAACAACGCTAAGCAAGGCGGTTAGTAATTAAGACGGCGTGACGAATAAGCAAATGCTTCAAACTACTTATGCAAGCCTCCTAGCAATTCTAATGTCTCTAATCACAAATAATGGCTAGGTTGCTAAGTTACTCCTAGGTGAACAAGATACACTAGCTAATTCTACCACTAGGAGCTAACTATGCTAAGCTAACTAAACAAGCTACACACGACTAAGCACCCTAACAAGATATACTATGAAGGTAATGCAAGAGGTGCTAGAATACAATACCACCCACCGGTGTAATTAATGAGGTTGTAGCCAATCACCGTTATCGCCAAGAAATCTCCAACGAGCAAGAACAAGTGACACGATGATTTTTACCGAGGTTCATGTGCTTGCCCGGCACGCTAAGTCCTCGTTGTGGCGACACACTCACTTGGCGTTGCCAAGCAATGGCGGTGCCAAATCCCTATGGGAGCTCAAGCAGCGATCATAAGAGAGGGTCCAACAAGCCACGAGCAATCCACTAGTACTCCTTTCACGATCTCCCGCGGGGTAAGGAACGACCCCTCACAATCACCACCGGTGTGGCCTCGAACAAGCTCAATCGAGGCTCAACACCGCCTCTTGCTCCAAGCCGCTAGGGAACCGGGCAAATTCCCAAGATAACAAGAATCGCGGCTTCTCCAGGATGAAGTGCCTCTAGATGCAATCACCAATGCAATGCACTTCTATCACTCTCAATCTCACCAAGAATTCGAGTTAATGGATGGAGAGATGAGTGGAGGGGAATCACAAATGCTCACTAGCAAGTTGGAAGCTTCAAATGTGCAAGAGAGCCTAAGGAACCACCAACCAAGTATATATATGGCTCCTCTCTCGAAATGGAGCCGTTGCTCCAAAACATTTGCTCTCTCGCGGGGTGACCGGACGCCGACCGAAAAACCACAGCCGGTCCGATCGCGGAGTCCGTCCACGGTCCGGTCACAACAGACAAGGGTTGGGCCCACGGTGGCACCCTTCCTTCGCCGTGCGCGTCCGGTCGGAGGTTCGATCCGCGGCCGGAAGCGTCGGTCCCCGCTTCCGGGCGCGTCCGGCAAATGTGGCGCCCAGCGAGCTCTACGCGACGCCTTGGCCGGAGCCCCCGGCTCCGTCGCGTCCGGTCGCGCGCCACGCGCGTCCGTCGCTGAAAACAAAGACTTCTTCATTTTTCTTTTTGCTCTTTGCTTCAAACTTATTTAAGCCTCTTGCCATATGTTGCCAACACGTCAAGATGACCACGTTATCACCAATGTTAGCACGTCGAGATGTTAGGCAAGATCGAAGTTAGTGCTCTCATGTCCTAAATGCAATATGCAAGTCAATCGGGACCTAGAAGCACTTCATGCGAGGATTGTCGCGGCATTCCCTCTTGATAGTCGGCTATCTATCCTATAATGTGATCACACGGCTCTATCGTGTCTTGATCACCAAAAGGAAAACCCTATCAAGTATACCTTTGCCTTGATCTCCCGGGTTCCTCTCAAGCCGATCACCGAGCTTGACGATCCATCATGTCCACCATCATCGTCCATGTTCATGATCATCATGCTCCTTGTCATCCACCTAATCCTTTCTCATATCATACACTTAGAGCAAAGGATTAGTCCACAAGTGTCGTCATCAATTTCCAAAACCAAACATGAGATTTCATTAGGTTGGGTGTGCATGATGGCTGTGCTAAATATAGGAGAACCCATCGATGAAGGCATGCCAGGCGGAGGATCAGGTGGAGGGGGATTCGTGGGAGCAGGAATTGAGGTGGTGGTGGGCGGAGTTGCCATGGTGGGCAGCGGGAAAAGGAAGCGTGCGATGGATCTAAAGATAGAGGGGACAGCAGCATCATCCATGCGGCGGCCGCGTAGGCCCTTTTCCACTCCAAATTCAACCGGATCCGAAGGGGAGTAGCAATAGGAGGAAGCGGGGAGTGGATTGGGAGGAGGATTTTGGCGGATTAGTCACTTGATTTTTCGGATCGAAGACGGTGGGATCGAGGATTTTGGGGAAGGAAGGAAGTTCACGGCACCCACGGAAGCAAACTTGGGGGTCGATTTGAAGCTCGGACAACGGGGAATCGGATGGTGGAAGACTTTGGATCGATTAGTGGCGGAGGAGGCGAAGATCACGGGGGATTAGAGTAAGAGGATAGGACACGACATATCGCCAGGGGCATATCGCCAAGCTACTCTGTCGAATATGACCCATTGCATACATGGCTAACTCAAGATACTGGCCGGCGGACAAGTGGATAGCATGCTAACTTCTTTTTTCCCCAAGATAATTGGGAGCGAAGAACACAGTTCCTTATTTCCTTTTCTTTTTAAAAAAAAAGAGGCATCTTAGGCGGCTATTCATGTATAGTGTATTTCATCATTATCAACTTTGTTGCTTCTTTAAATAAAGCATGTATTTGTACCAAAGCTCCATTGGTACCGAAGTGTGCTAGGTGTATATATGCTCTTCTTTAATAGATGGATCTTAGCACGTTGATGCCATTTTGTGTTTATCACTAGTTCCCTACATAATAAGAACTTTTTATAATAATTGGGGAAAAATTCAATAGGCGAGAACGGCCGATCCAACGGCTACAAAGGCCGGAGGTAATAGGAGGCAAAGGCACGGAGGCAAAAATTGTCTCTGTTGTGTTATGGCCCGATTCTTTGGTATTTTGAAAACTTTCACTCCTTGGGAAGCGAGAATGACACTTATTTGGGGACCGAGAGGGAGTAGGAGTGTCGTGGTCTAATACCACCGTCCACGGTAATGTCACGGCTAATCGTGCTCAGATGGCCTAGTTCTAGAGACAATGACACGGGGTTTTATCTTGGTTCGGGCAAATCGTGCTCCCTAGTCTAGTGTGATCACTATCCAGAGCTCAAATGCTCATACCCGGGGCTAGTACAAGCAAGATCGAGAGAGGGAGGGGGTTCCCAAGTCCACGTGATTGAGGTTTGGTGCCAATATCGAGTGGGTGTGTGAGTCTTGGGGTCTTTGGGTGTTGAAACCTTGAACCTTGCCTCAACCCGGCCTGCCTCCCCTTTTATAGTCGCAAGGAGTCGGGCGCCTGAGCTCCCCCCTAGGTTGAGGACTTGACGAAATAAGATACATGCACCGAGTACGAGATGCGGGGAGAGCTCTTGAGATGAGGCTCGCGGTATGGGCTAGAGCTTTCTTCGAGCTCCAAGGTGCTTCGGATGCCGAAATTGGTCGTCGCCGTACGCGGGAATCGGGGTTTGGGCGGTGGTCAAGCGTCGCCCTGTCCCTAATCGTAGTTGGAAACCGTCTTCTCGGCATGGGGGCGTCCATACCGTCGATGGGAAGGCGTACCCGTATGTACCTACGCGACACCGTGCGCGGAGGCTGTTGGAGTCGGCGACGGGGTATGGCGAGGGGCGGTCGAATGACCTCTCCCCCGTGGCCGTAGCTTTACGTGGCTGGCGTCCGTCGAGAGTGGTTGGGCTTGTCGAGAGTTGTTGACCAACTCCCGCACCCGCGGACTTTTTGGGAAGGCGGGCGGTCGAGCTCTCCACGGCCGTCTGCGGCGCTCGTCGCGAGAGCTCGAGCGAGGGCGGAGGGAGGTCCCGGACGAGGTCTAGCGCTACGGAGACGAGGGAGCTCGTCGCTGGAGACCTCGAGGCGGAGCGGAGCAGTGGATCTTCGTCCGAGGAGCTCATTTGCGAGAGCCCGAGCGAGGAGGAGGCCTGCCCTTGCGTGGAGAGCTCATGCGCGGTAGGGACCTCACGAGCCACGGCAGAATGTACCGTCCGCGGTTATGCCCGAGCTAAGAGCTTCGCTCATGGGTATCCCAAATATCGATCCCCACAAGGAGGAGAGAACAATCACCGGCGACAAATAAATAACCTATCGTTCCACGTAGTCTAAAAACATTAGGGAATCTCTACCTATCGAATCGGAGCTCAAGCTGGTCGGTGAGGCTTTGGCCCGTCGCCCGTTTTTTATCGGCCGTCGGATCGGGCGCGGGGCGGCCTAGATTAGGCGGGGCTAGAAAATTTTGCAAAAAAGCCCTCGGACTTCAAAGAAATCAACCCGATCCGGGGGCTTCCCACGGCTTCAAAAAGCGCCACGGCCCCATCCATGCAGCGTGGCTCCGGTCGCCGTCGGCGGCCGCTCGGACTACGCCCCCGCCTGCTCGCCGCCACGCCGGCGACCTCTCTCCCTCGCTCATCGGCCGGCAACGGGCACGGCGGCGGCGACGACGCGCGCCTGCGGGCGCGGGCGTCGACCCGTCGTGGGCGCTCTCGACACGACGACAACGCTGCGGCCGCCCGGCGCGGACCACGCCGGTTTCGCGGCGCCGCCACCGCAGCGGTCTGGCCCGGCTTTCCGGCCCGGGCACCGGTGCGGAAGCGGCGAGGGCCGCCCACCGGCGTCGCTCGGCGGCGGTCCCGCCATCTGCGTGCGAGTGCCATGGGCGCGGCGTCCGGGTCGGCGCCGCCGCGCGCAGACCACATCGGGCGGTCGGGGTGCCGCGGTGCCTGCGTCGCCCGGGCCACCAAGCGCCCGTCACGACTGCGCGCAGGCGGTCGTCGGTGTCGCTGGGCCGCCCGCCCGCGCCGGGGTGACCGCGCAGCCGCGCCTACACCCAGAGCCCACGCCGGGTTGCCGCCGGAGACGCCGCCGTGCCCGCGCCCACCGCACGCGCCATCGCTGCCCGCCCTCGACGGAGGCATCCACCTCGCCTCGCCCCTTCACGCCGAGAAGCTCGCCCTGCTTCCTTCGCCGCTAAGGCCGCCCGATGCGCTGCTCTCCTCATCGCAGCTCTCTCTCTCTCTCTCTTTTCCTGCTCTCTGCTTTCTCTCTCACACTCTGCTTCTCTCCGATGGGCCGCACAGGTTGCCGCGCCGCTGCACGGCTGGCTCACCGCGCACTCACTTCGTCGGTGCCCCGGGCCACCGCCGGCGCCCGGTGCTTTGCGCCCCTGTTCCCCCCTCCCTTCTGTCTCTCTGTCTCCCTCTCTTTTGTTCCGCCCGCCGTCTGCCTCAGGCCAAATCCTCCAAGCCGAGAAATCCAACGTCGTCCTCCCCAGGCCACGTCAAGCCAGCCAATGGGGACACGCCACGCCTGGCAGCAGGCCCTGCCTGTCATTGACTCCACTGCCTGCCCTCTTAGTCCTTAGACCTGGTCCACAGACCAAAGAGAGGACGCGGCCAATCCACCGATCGGTCTATGGCGCAGCAGGCTAGCATGACAGCATACTAGAAAGCATCACGGGCTGGCCAAGACAAATGACTACTAAAGCTCTTAATAGAATATAATAACTTGCTAAAGGTATGTACCAACAACCATGTTCTGAATTTTCCATGGTGATCTCATTTGGATAGGGAAAAAAAACCTTTGCATGCATAGTAACTATAATTACACCATAAAAACACTTATTGACTATGCAGATCCTTTCACCTCATATGAGTGACTAATCCACCCAAAGATCAGTAGATAGTGTATACATAAACTGTGTATACATAAACTCTAACGATGATTTTCTAAAAAATGGTCAACCTACTTGACACTGAGCAATGTTAGTACTTTTAACCATAAATAAATTAAGAAAAAATTATATATTATGCATAACAACCATATTTTCTTTTAGGAAGGAACAAATGATGACACTAAAGTGAAGAAACAACGCTAGCTCACTAGAATGCAAACAATACTAAGGTATAATATATTCTAAGATTTTTTTAAAAAATATTTGCCCTTACCATTTAACTGTATTAATTAAACTGCTATATTGATGAATACTTTGTTTTTATATTTATAGGTCATTCAACGGACGGATTATCACAAACAGACCCCGCCAATTTACATAATGCAGTTTACAATGTTTAGCAGATCCTTTCGGTGTAGATATAACTCTGCTAACATTGCAAAGTATGTCAGGATCTTTTGCTGTATATATTCCCTGATATAAAACCAAATGTATATACATCCGGGAGTGGTCTATTATGAACTTTAGCGATACGACCATATCCTTACTTTATATCATAAAATGCTACTTGCTTCCTACCTTTGTAATATATGACACTACTGGCACTACAGTGTGCTTTTACTTCCAAATACTATACTAGCTGCTTGTTGCGTTTCACCATATTTAATTTATGCTACACCTAAATAAACTGGTTCATATCTCCTGTGCCGCGGCAACATCGCGGCATTTTTTTCTAGTAGCATATGGATCCACTAGAATAAGAAGATATAAATTAATATTTTTTTATCTTTCACCTTCTTGTCGGCTAACTACATAGCTAACAGTATTGTGAACGTCCTTATTTGATGTGATGAGTAAGCTACTGTAGGAGTATATTGTAAGCTGTACTAGGTGACATGACATCGCCATACACCCCGCAGCCGGGCTAATCATTAGCCTTGCTCTTGTCCATAATAATCATTAGCCTTGCTCTTATTATACATAACAGCCCGCTTTATCTGGACACGGGTTGCTTTGCTCGACAGATACTCCTACGCACCTTGCTTGTAGCTGTACTCCTTGGCCCCACCCATGAACAGTGACAGCAATTGCGGCTCTGACGCCGGCGACGAGTGGGTCTGGGTTCGTCGCCCGTCGGAGGCGGAGGCCGTTGCCGCGGCGGCCGGATGGCCGGCGGATGAAGAGGCGCGGCCGCTCAAGGTGGTCTTCGGCTCCCCGGCGAAGTACTTCACCGACGCCGCGCCGGTCGGGAACGGCCGCCTCGGCGCCATGGTCTGGGGCGGCGTCGAATCGGAGAGGCTCCAGCTTAACCGTAAGCCACCGCTTCCGCTCCATCCATGTTCTTGATAGTGCTTGGATTCTTTGCTCCACTACTTAAAATCAGTTCAAGAAGGGGGAAAGAACTTTTGGTTCTTTGTGGTTGACTTCTTTGCTCTCTATTTACCCGTGGATCAGTTAATTTGGTGGGAAATGTGGCTCTTAATTAACTCATTTATGAGCGGGTCCCGTTTGATCTTGTGTTGTTTGTGATTTGTGGAGAATTATGAGCAATCGCATATCTCGGTGTCTGTTTTAGAGTCCGAGACGAAACAACTAGTACAAGGTGCGCCCTCGAGCGTGTTTGGTGTTAGCAGGCAAATCCATGAGCAAAAGATGTTTGTTCAGTGTTCCAATGGTAATAGCATCATTGCATCAAGGCGAGGAAGTCAACATGACCATGTCATAGATGAGTTCATATATTGTACAGTGTGATTATATATATACACTGTTTATGAATAGGTAACATGGAGCAACCCTGCTTCTGAAGTAGTTTGGGTAGTAGCAAATGTAGTTGGAGCATACAACTATATATTGCAGACATAGTGGTTCCTGGAGGACCTGCACATTTGGATTTCCATTTGCTGATATTGAGGTGGTGGAGACATAGTGTTCTTAAGAATCCTAATCGTAGACTCATTTGTTACCGGAAAGGAGTAACACACCCTAAGGGCACCTGGATATATAATAAGAAAGTTAAACAGATTAGTTATGTGAGATCATATTCTCCTGGATAATTGGTTTATGTGAGATCAATGTAGAAATAAATCGTTACGATACAAGCCTAGACTTTTGGTTTTAACCATACAATCAATTGAAATAATTGTATGTCCAAAAAAATAAACCTCCATGGACTCACATGAATTAGAATGTATCCGTGGCCCCTGGGTTTTCCCCGTGTTGTTCCCCAAAATGCTGTTCCCCTAAAGGTGGCTTTTATTTGAGGAGGGGAAGGGGAGGAGGGAAGGGAGAGCAGCAGTTTTAACATGGGTTACCAGGAGGGAAAAATTTCAGAAGGAAATTAGATAAGAAAAAGAAGAATGTGTGTTAAAAAAGGGAGGAAGGGCGACAGAGCAAACTAAATGGATCATCCATCAACCCACTAAAAAGAGAGTAATTTTTATTTTTGTTTGCCTCTTTGCTTATCTTTTTTATTAAATATATATTACGGAAAGCATAGACCGCTTACAGTTGTGCACATCACAAGGGCCAATCAGTGTATTCAGAAAGCAAGAGTCTTGATAGTGGATACATACTTGCATAGGCTTGATGCAGCTTTCCATACAACGGAACAAGAACCGGAAAGTGCTACAGAGAGCCAACATTCAGACAGCAGTTCAGTAATATGATTCTGTAGATAACATTTTACCGTCCCATAAATTAGCAGAAGCATTTTCCAAATATTGAGGTCTCAATAGCATTGTAAGTCCATTTGCAAGTGTATATACTTTAAAATCCATTTACCTGTATATGAGAATTTGTGTATTTGAAAGAGTAGTGGAGGTCTGCTATGATGCTGTCAACTCTGAAGCTTAAGTACTGCTGCTCTGTTGCAATGCATACGGGTCGGGGTTTTTCTCCTGGAGGTTTAAAAGGAAATATAAGAATATGGACAGTAATGAGATTGGAAATGAAAACGATAATCAAAAGAACTACTGTAAAGTCTCGAGCAGACTATCAGCACGCTATTTGGAGTTATAAATTGCCATGCGAAAAAGTTAGTTTACTGTCATTCGCAAGTATATCACCAAGACATAAAAAGAAACTAAATCGCATAAAGTGTCATTTGCTTCATTTTATTTAAGGTTCAGATGACATGGTGAGCAGGAAGAAATTATTTATAGATGGCAATGCTGCATATATATGGAACAATATTTTGTAAACATTTAGCAATTTGAAAGGTGATATTGAAGCGTTACTTCTGACTATTTTTTCTATTAGGGATAAAAGAATATGGTTAAACATTGAAGTATTTATCTCTAGAACACATGATGAAGATGCTTAGGGACTTGGACCAAAGAACTGAAATATCTAGCTTCCTGACAACAAATCAGAGTGCTGGTGAAAGAACGATGAATTTGCATCCTCTTCATGGAGGTAGAAAACTTCAGAACAAAAACGAGCAATAGTGTGCTCAAGAGAGGCTAAGTCTAGATAGTGATGCTTGTGTTTTTTTCAGCGGCCACTCTTCAGTCCTCACCATGGTACAAATCATGACAATCCCTCGTATTTTCAGTTTGATGAAGTATCTCCTTGGTCATGCCCATTTGGACCTTAATATTGCTGATCTTGCGCTGGCTCCATTTTCGTAGCCCCCATTTAAGGCTGGGTTTGGGGGCGGGACTGTTCTAGGACACAGGGGATGGGACAGTCCCTGAAACTCTTCGGATGCTATCGTGGTAACCAAAAATTGGGTGCCTCCTGTTGAGCACCAGGCCTGCTCTGCCCATAGTGGCTTTTTAGTTGCTGCTGACCAGGCCGGCTCTGCCACAACGGCCCCTTCTCTGACCTGGCTCACTTCGATTGCGTCAGCATGGACAGAGTTCTCAAACCAGTGCATGGCAGGCGGTGGTGGGAGCTCCAGCGGACTCGGCACAACCAACATCGTGGGCAGCAGTGCGAGCTCTAGGAGAACTCGGTATAAGCTCCTAAGGGCATCTTGGATCCTCCCATTACCAACGGCCGCGTTAAGTCGGGCTCCTTCTGACTCCGATGGACAAGGATGAGGAACTGGATCAACTCCTTTGAGTGAATGACTGAAGGTTGAGATAAAGACACCAGAACAAAAAAAAAGTTATAAAAAGTAGAGAAGATGACATGTGAGTCCATGGACGATTAATTTAATGGTGTGAAGAGTGTCTCTCATCCTATCTCTTCAGTCACTCCAACCAAATAGAAAACAGGGAGGACCGTCCCATTCCAGATAATAGGGATAGGATCGTCCATCCCCAGTATCCCAAAACCAAACACACTATTAGTCATTGCAGCTTGAGTGCAATTGGAGGAAAAAGAGAGAATTTAAGCATCCAAGTTGGTAATTTGAAATCTTTGTTTCACATTTCTGTAAATATATTTGTAGTTAATTTTATTTTTTTTCAGCTGATTGTTTTGTATTAAAAATGTCTGTGAACGTCTCAATGAAAAAATGTTGGTGCAGATGACACTCTATGGACTGGTGGTCCTGGTAATTATACAAATCCCAAAGCACCTGCTGTTCTTTCTAAAGTAAGGAGCCTCGTTGACAATGGAAAGTACCCTGAAGCCACAGCTGCTGCATATGATCTGTCTGGTGACCAAACACAGGTATGTGTTATACCTTTAGATCGATAGAATAGAAGGATCATGTAACTGCACAAAAATTGGAGACATTGCCAATTTGAGATATTACCTATGTTTCTCTGAAGGTCTATCAACCTCTTGGGGATATTGATCTGGTCTTTGGTAAGGAGATTAAGTACACGAATTACAAACGAGAGCTAGATCTTCACACTGCAACAGTCAACGTCACATATAACGTTGGGGAGATAGTCTACTCAAGGGAACATTTCTCCTCAAATCCACATCAAGTCATTGTGACTAGAATCTCTGCGAACAAACCAGGAAATGTGTCTTTCACAGTGTCTTTAACTACTATACTAAACCACACGATTAGTGTAACAGATGCAAATGAAATAATCATGGAGGGCAGCTGTCCAGGTGAAAGGCCTCAAGAGGGCAACACTGCTGCTGATCCTCCCATTGGAATTAAATTCTGTGCAATTCTTTATCTGCAGATAAATGGTGCCAATAGCACAGTGGAAGTATTGAATGATAAAATGCTGAAACTGGATTGTGCCGACTCTGTTGTTTTACTTCTTGCAGCCAGTACTTCATTTGAAAGTGCATTCATCAAACCCTCAGAATCTAAATTGGATCCAACAGTGTCTGCGTTCACGACATTGAGTATTGCTAAGAGCACGTCATACTCACAGCTAAAAGCCTACCATATTGATGATTACCAGACTTTTTTCCAGCGTGTTTCCTTGCAACTATCACAAGGCTCTAATTATCACCTTTGGGGGAGTAGGCTAGTTCAGTCAGCAGAGACTAGTTCTCAGGGTGCTACTGAAGCGGTTGTTCTTTTCAAATACCTGACTGCACCACATTGACAGCCCTTGAAGATTTTATGAAGCCTACGGTAGAAAAAATTGTAACTTTCAGAGACAATGAAGACCCTACTCTTGTGGAACTTCTGTTTCAATTTGGTCGTTATCTACTTATTTCGTGCTCAAGGCCTGGAACTCAAATTTCCAATCTGCAAGGGATATGGAGCAATGACCCTTCACCACCATGGGAGTATGGTTTTGCAATGACATATTTTCTTTCACTATTTATTTCTTCGCCTAATTAAATTATGTATTTCTTGGATTGTTAATTTTGTTTATAGCTTTCAAAGGGAAATAGCTGGAGCAGCTTATTGATTTCACCCTAAGTCAATCCTTTAATTACTAGTTTTTATTTTGGGAAAATTCTGTTAAACATCACCATTTAGTTTCCACATCTTTTAGTTGTTGGTATTGTGATATATCTTTTTGGTCTTCTTTTATATGTTTTGCTGTTTGGCTAAGCCCTTTTTCCTAAGTCAAATTGCTGTTGTAGATGCGTAATATTCTAAGCACAAACAAATTAATGGCCATGCGAGAAGAATGGCACCTTATTCTTTTTCTTGAATTTGCAGGAGAGTTGCGCATCATTATATTAAGAAGAAAAGAATGATACCATATAGCTTTAGTTTGTTTGCTAAATAAGCTTTAAATTTTCTTACTCACTTTTCCACAACAGCTTTATGTAAGGACAACACTACAATGTTAAACTGGCCCTTGCTATTATATATTTTGATTGGGTCATGTCAATGATGATTTAGCTCGGAGGCAATATCCTGGTTTACATGCGGATGGCAATATATTTTTATAATTGCAAAAATATGTACATAAATCTAGAGTACTTGTGCAAAGAAAAAAAGCAGAAAAATATTTAGTGTCAAACAATAATGTAGAAATCCAATCTTGCACATCTTTCTATTGCTGGTTCGCCTGCATTACATTTAAATTGTTTTGTTTCCTTTTTTTCCTAGTCACTACTCACTATAACTACTTATTAGTATCTTTTTTGAAAAGTTCTTATTTGTGTGCATTATCTTGTTTCTGTTTCCACTATTCTCCACCATCCCATCATCCCATGTTTGAATTAACATGTATGATTCATTTCCCAGTGCAGCACCCCATCCAAATATAAATCTGCAAATGAATTACTGGCCTGCACTTCCTTGTAACCTTAGCGAATGCCAAGAACCGCTGTTTGACTTTATTGGCTCCCTCTCAGTCAATGGGGCTAAGACAGCAAAAAGTAAGTCAATTGGCAGAAAAATCTAATGTTTATAGTTTTCTACCTTCTATACGTGGGAAAATTAGCATTTGTTTTTACTCTCTAATCTCTACTGAACGTACTGACCTGTCAATGTCAATATTTAATTTGTTGGTTGCTGAACCCTGTGTTGGATTTTATCAGGATGATGGAGAATTTATCTGTCATGTTGCTAATGACTTATAATATGATACTGTAAACCTGAATGCAGGATTTTAAGTTTTAATTACAAGCATTCTTTAATGAGGGAGTTAGAACTTGCGGGCAAATATGTAGGCATCATCAATACATTGTGAACTAACTAGTAATGGCATGCACTGTAAGCCTGTAATTGTGATTTTTGGTTTGCATATTCTCTTTCCAAACACCTTAATGTAGGTATTTGATGTTTGTAACAAATGGAATGTAGCATTTGCATTGCAACCTCAGATTAGGAATCTATGCTTGCATCTTTGAAACCAATCAATTCCTATCAGCTTAAGCTTTGGGTTGCATTGGTCAACTTAATACGGTATTAGAGTGAGAGGTCTGAGTTTGAATCCTAGTGGGTGTAATTAAATAAAATAATTGCAGCTGACTCTTATTTCCATGTTTGAGGCATAAGGGAGTCTAAGTGCCTAACTTGAGAGGGAGTATACCTTTCCCTATCAACTTAAGCTTTTGGGTTGAATTGGTCGGTGTATGCAACTCAATACACTCATTCCTATGAATAAAAATGATTTGTGAAAAGCGCCGAGGTCCCTAAACTTTTCTCATGTTCGATGTGATCATGTGAGTCTATTTGCTCTCCAAGTGGTTCATTCAAAGTGTGAATTTAGGTCCATGATTGGATCTAAAGTGAACTTAGAATGAACCACATGAAAAGTTGAAGGACCTCGACCTAGATGATCAATTTGAGAGTTCATGCACTCGGATGAGAATGCGGGGAAAAGTTTAAGGACAATAATGCATGGTTCGAGCACCGTGGCGATCATTGAATGAGCCGGATGGTCCTTTGTCGTGGCATCATTCCGGTCGATGATGCATGGGAGGGGCTTCCGCGGCCTCTAGGGGTAGCTGGACCGACAACGGAGACACCAACCAGCGGATGATCAGCCACCGTAGGGGGAGCCATCACGGCCCTGAATTGGTTGACCAAAGTGCGGCCTCCTCTGCGCCACACCTTGTTCCCTGGATGGATCTAGCCGCTGCCCATCATGATTGCCGCTCACTATCAATCGAATGAGGCCATTGCGGGAGCGGCACGTAGGCACCTGCCCGAGTGAACCACCACCAAACCGGTAGACGAGGCCGTGGGCGTGGCACCGCGCCGTTGGCGCTCACCATGGCCACCGGGAAGAGACCGTTGTGGGGAGCGGCTTCGGCGGTGCGGGGCTTTAGGTCAATCCACCGCCCGGACTAGTAGACGAGGGTCAGGCCCTGCACCATGTTGCTGCCCACCAAACTCGAGGTGGCCGTTGCGGGGGGTAGCAACATCGCGAGGGCATAGGCAATGGGTTAATGTTGTCGGGCGGTAGACGAGGAAATCGGGCAAACCTCGCCATCCCTACTAGATGCGCTCGGGCACTTGTAGGAACTGTAGGGAAACACCACACCCCTTTGTGAGTTGGGGGGATGGTGACCTTGATATATATAGCCAATGTGGCGCAATACATGGCAATGTGCCAATATGCCAACAATACATGGCGGGTGCTAATCACACCTAATGTACACTTGCCTAATGTACTATCACCTGCCCGCAGTCGAAGCGTTAGGATTCCGGATGCACAGACTCGACCGAAAATCCTCAAACAGCTATACAGGAAGCCCCTTCGTCATGATATCAGCGAACCGATATTGTGGCGGCACATGGAGAACGTGAACCGCGAGCCACCTTCTCTCGGACAAAGTGGATGTTGATCTCGATGTGCTTGGTACGGCGATGGTGGATGGGGTTGGCGGTCATGTAGACGGCGGCGACGTTGTCACGATGAACCACGGTGGCGGTGTAACATGGAGTTCTGAAGAAGCCGACGAAGCCGGCAACACTTCGGTGACGACATGAGCAACGGCTTTCGGTACTCGGCCTCCGCCTTTGGACCGAGACACCGCGTGGTTTGCCGTTTAGGCGACCATGACACCGGTCTCCCAGAAGACACAAAAAGCGATGTAGAGCGGCGGGAATCGAGGGCAGCCACACCGGTCGGCGTCGGGTAAACCACGGTTTGTCGACCGGCCCAGTGCGATGTGGAGGCCGGCCGACAGTGTCCCCTTGACGTAGTGAAGAATGCGCTTGATCAGCATGAACAAGCACACCTGCTGCATTGCATATGCTAGAACCGGGCAAGTCAGCATGAGGTATTGAGGTATTGGAGGCGACTCACGTACTCGGATGGGTCGGCGACTGCAGCACCATCGGTAGCAGAGAGCTTGGCACGATTGTCAATAGGTGTCGACGTCGGTGACACTCGGCCATACCCGCCACGTCAAGTGACACTCGGCCATGCCCGCCCGCTGGTCCAGCGGGAAGAGGCCGTCGGAGGAGCGCGTGACGGAGATCCCAAAGTGGTGGAGGTCGCCAAGATCCGTCATGGCGAACTCGGGTGTATACGCTCGGTGATGCGCTAAAGGGCCGAGGTCGAGGATGATGTCGTCGACGTGGGGAGCGGTGCGCCGTGTCACCCCTTGGAGGGGCGAAGAGTAGGTGTTAGTAGCCGAGGCGACGAAGCCCAACTACCGAAGGAAAGTGGTGAAGCGCTGGTGTCAGGCACGGGGGCCTGCTTGAGGCCGTAGAGGGAGCGTTTTAGAAGACACACATGATCAGGATGAGTGGGGTCGACGTAGCCTTGCGGTTGCGGGCAGTAGACGGTCTCATCCAGGTGGCCAGGAAGAAAGGCATTCTTCACGTCCAGCTGGTGTATAGGCCAGACGCGGGAGGCAGCGATGCTGAGGACGACGCGAATCGTTGCTGGCTTGACGACGGGGCTGAAAGTCTCAATGTAGTCGATGTCGTGCCGTTGGGTGAAGCCGCGGACCACCCAGCGCTTTGTGACGGGCAAGAGCCATCGAGTGGAATTTATGCTTGTAAATCCACTTGTCGGTCCACAACATTCGCGTCGGGCGGTCGAGGAACAAGCCGCCGGTGTGTCGTTGTCGATGAGGGCCTGGTACTCATCCGCCATGGCTGCACGCCACTACGGATCGACGAGCACTCCGGTAGTTCCCGGGCAGCGGGGACACCACCGAGGGGGTCACAACCACCTGAGCCGTGGGCGGCGCCTCCTCAAAGTCGTATCGAACGACTGGCTTCAGGGTGTCGGCACGGATGGAGACGCCGGGTCGACGGGTGCCCGCCGGCTATGGACACGGCCGAACATGGCCCGATGGCCACTCAAGGAGCGGCGGAGGATGCCGGATGACTTGGCGAATTGGTGAATGCGGCCATGGTCAAGATGTTACATGATTAAGGTTGATTCGTGGTCTTGGCGGTGGATCTATTGTGTGTGTTCTACGGTAATTTTGCTGGTTGGGGATGCAAAGGGTCGCGGTGGTACTAGTGTAGTGTGCGAGAAAAAACCTAGATCAACCTAGGAGAAACTAGGTGGCTTTTGTATTATGAAAATAAGCACCCATGTTCTCGACCGGGACATGAATCTGGGTGGTTTAGGCCTATGTTCACACCCACAACCAAGTGGGCTAGGCTTAGCTTCATTACATTTTTCAGTACATTGGTCATCATGTAATATATGATGACTCGGTATTTGTTGGCCAATCGTATTTTTTTTGAAAATGCGCGAGAGCTACTTTTCATTGTATCGAGAGAGATGAAAGGGGTGGGGTGGGGTGGGGGTCCCCAATAGGATCCTCACTCATACGGGGATCAGATATGAGTGAGGCAAACAGACTCATGGTTCATCAAACACATAGTGAACAAACACAACCAGATCTAGCCCAAACTCTAGCTGCAACCACCGAGCCTAGCCCTTGTAGTTTCTTCGCCGAAGCCATGCACCAAAGGCTGTGCTCATCCTTTGGCTCACTCCAAATCATGTCAATCGAAGGAGATGCCCCCTAAAATACACATGCATTCCTACGTTTCCAAATAATCCAGGCACCGAGAATAATTAAAGTGTTCAATTGTGCTCCTTGTTAACTCTTTTCATCCGTCTTGTGCCACCAGTTAGCAGAACTAGTTCGTTTTGTCAGGGGACTAAATCTGCTAGGTTCAGTGGATTGAATACTCTGAACCATACTTGTCTTGCAACAACACATGTTGTTAGTGATGCTATATCGTCTCATCTTCTTTGATGGCATAGTGGACATTTATCTGGATGGGAGAGGCCCCTCTTAACAAGCCTATCCGCCATCTCGATAGACATTGACAGTGATTAATGTTAGAAACTAACAGAGGCTGAGTATGTATTATTGTACGAGTCCATACTATAGTATGTAGTTATAAATTGAAAGCTGTGTAAATAAAAGGTGCCTTATTGACAGACAACAATTACTCAAATTCTTACTGAACAGTCTAAAGCTAGATATTCATGTTCTGCTACATCTGATTTTTTATTTTTTTTCCTGACAGGTGAATTATGACGCTAGTGGTTGGGTCAGTCATCAAGTCACAGACTTATGGGCAAAAACATCACCAGATGCTGGTGATCCCGTATGGGCTCTATGGCCCATGGGTGGGCCTTGGCTTGCAACTCACCTCTGGGAGCACTACTGTTTTACTTTGGACAAAGTGAGCCACATGGGAGCAAAATATACATTACTTTAGTGTATCACACTAAAAGTGATTTTTAGTGTTTTCATAGTTAGATATTAAAACAGGCAAAGAATAGTGTCATGGTCATTTTTATTTATTGACTCTTGATGGTACTTCCATTCTTCTGCGCAATATCATGTGTTACTATGAGTTAAATCTCATCTGCTGTCATCATGGGAGGGCATGCTCTCTAATTGGTCATGACACTTCTCTATGAATAGTAAAAGCACAAAACAATCAACACTAGGAAATGTGTTAGGAATTGATGGTCATGTGAACTACGTGTTACATGTAGCATACTTGCACTGGAAAGATGTATGTTTTCGTTTTCTCATTACTAGCTTATATGTGCTGAAAAGGAAGTTTTGTACTTGTACCATTTTGAATAATATGTGCCAACTTGTTATGCCAATAGTGTGCTGAAGATGCTCAGCGATTCACATGCTGCACTTCAGTGCTATTCTAAAAAACCGCACTAGAGTGTCGTTTACTGATACGCCTTATCTATGTCAATTATTTTTCTGCACATTGTGATATATGGATAGTTTATTTTGATTACATTGTGATGATTTGGTGAGCTCTGAACTGACTGTTTCTTTTAACAAATTGCATGCTCACATTCCCTGCATATTTTTAAAAATTGCATAAAATTAAACAAAATCAAAAGTGAGTTATTCCATTTTCCATGCAGCAATTTTTAGAGAACATAGCATATCCACTATTGCAAGGATCAGCTACCTTTTGCTGGATTGGTTAACTGAAGGACACAGGGGATATTTGGAGACCAATCCTTCTACTTCTCAGAACATTATTTTATTGCTCCAGATGGTAAGCAGGCCTGTGTGAGCTACTCAACAACTATGGACATGTCAATTATAAGGGAAGTTTTCTCAGCTGTTATATTGTCTGCTGATGTAAGTCTTTTGTCCCTTTTTTTCCCTACTGCAGTGTGCAGTGTTATAGTTTGAAAATAAGAATAATAACTTAATATCTATTTCTCCCGAATCATCTATTTGTTTCAGTAACAAGTATGCATTCTGCACATGTGTCAGATTTTAGGTAAATCCGACACTAATGTGGTTCAGAGAATAAAAAAAGCACTGCCTCTTCTCCCACCAATGAAAGTTGCTAGAGATGGCACAATCATGGAGTGGGTAAGTCGACGCTGCTCTTTCTTTTGATATCATTCCATCACATATTCTGCTACAATATTATCTTAACACTTGTGCTCTATCTTCTATGTGCAGGCACAAGACTTTCAGGATCCTGAGATTCATCACAGACATGTGTCTCACTTGTTTGGTCTTTATCCTGGACATACTATGTCGCTGGAGGAAACACCTGACCTCTGCAAAGCTGTTGCCAACAGTCTTTATAAAAGAGGTACTTTTTTTTTCTCCAACACGTAGGAGAGAGTTATGTATCATTCTATTAAGAAGAGTAAAGGGGTGGGTATAGAAACCCCATGCAGCCACACACACACACACACTTTTACATCTGAAGATGTATCTCTCTCTCACTTTTAACTTGACCCAAGACCACTAGAGAGGTACTTTTTTTTTCTTGAAGTAAATGTGCATAAGAATATGTATTAGTTTTTTTGTTATTTTCAATTCGAGTAAACTACTTAAAACATATTCGGCTAAGAGAGATCAACCTCAAAGCAGGTACATATGTTCATATAGAAATAATTGATTTCAAAGTTGTTTTCTTCTTTGGACTGTGTACCTTCGTTTGACAAATCAAAAACATTTTCTTCTTCGTTATACTTGGTCTGAACTCGCAGAGGCTTATCCATGTATTTGCTGGCAGATTAGACGTTCAGCTCCATATAAAGTATATTTGTAAATTTTAAAATTTTCTACAGTTACATGACACTGCTAGCAATGTTTGTTTTGTTTGGTGACAAATCCATTGCTCAGGTGATGAAGGCCCAGGCTGGTCTACTTCATGGAAAATGGCCCTATGGGCCCATCTTCACAACAGTGAACATGCATACAAAATGATACTGCAGCTAATC
This sequence comes from Hyparrhenia diplandra, assembly GCA_015847255.1. NCBI lineage: Eukaryota > Viridiplantae > Streptophyta > Magnoliopsida > Poales > Poaceae > Hyparrhenia > Hyparrhenia diplandra. The sequence goes on along the minus strand of JADLZK010006939.1, from coordinate 140,073 downwards.
ACTTTGGTAGATCCAGAACACGAGGTTTCAAAGGAAGGAGGCCTATACAGCAATCTATTCACTGCACATCCACCTTTCCAAATTGATGCAAATTTCGGGTAAACATGATCATTTAACTTGGATCTGTTTTATACAGCATGTTGTAATTGGCCTGTTTGGCATAGCTGTAGTTTTGTTGTCATAAGGCGTGGGAAGAAGCCAGCAGCAGCAATCACTGGCTAGGATTACTGAATTAGCCAAATTAGTGACTGCAGTCACTGAATAGACAAAGGAAAGGACTGAGAGTGATTAATCAGAGTGTCGAGGGTGTTAGTGCCCAAGGTAGGAGGACCTTGGCTCCTCAGTTCATAGCCAAGGCTGGGTAATGGTGCCAGGGTTTTTGCCTGGTCAACCAAGGTAGAAGGAGGTGAGATTGAGAGAAGCCGAGGAAGATTAGGAATAGGTTTGATATTTCTTGCTTGCTTTAATCAAAACAGGTTACATGCCTACATGATATAAGTAGAGAGCTCAACACCTGTCTGGCGCCCAGCCCCTTGGGTCCTCTATTCTCTCATTATTAACTCTACTCCCTCAACCAACACACTAAGGCTATCCGCACTCTTCATCCTCTATTTCTATCCTCTAAAAGAATATTTTTTCCTCATCATATATCAATTTCTCCCGGCCCCTGCCCCCTCTCTCTCCCTCCCTCCTCTCTCTCCCACATCCACGGCCCCTTCCCTCACAGGCGGAGCTCCATGCTGCTACTGCACGGCCCGCGGCGGCTTCGCCGTGCGTGGCGGTGGCACACGGGCATAGCCTCGGAGGTCGGGCGGGGTCGCCTCTCCCGGCTGGGCTCACTCCCGCGTCCCTAGGTGGAGGCCCCGCACACAACGACGGCGTTCTCTGCGACGTCGGCGTCGCGGGGCCTACATCCCCTCCTTGCTCCTCCGGCGATGAAGAGCATGTCGTGGAAGGCCGCTATGGCGTGCGAGGGCACGCCATGCGGGAGGGACCTAGTGGTGGTCACGGAACAACACCGCCGTGAGGCGCGGCGTGGCTGCAGGGACGGGAGCGGAACTTGGCGGCCGTGTAGCGCCCCGCTGTGGTCGGGGCGACACGAAGGCGCCGCGGGCGGGCGGTGCGCCATCGCATCACGTGACATTGGCGGGGAGGAGAGACCGGCGGCGGCGGCTGCCCGTGGCGGCCCGGTGCTTCCATGACGATGCTACTCCCCACCGCCCTCCGCCCCTCTCTACTCCCTCCGCCGGCGGCGCCCCCTCGACGGCGCTCGCGGTGGCGGTGGTCCGACGAGCTCCCACTCGCGGAGGCGGCCATGGAGCTTCGCGCGAGGCGGCGGGGCGTGCTCGCCGCTTGGCCATGGAGCGGCTGGTGAGTGGCGCGCGAGCAGCGGCGGTGTGCGAAGCGGTGGCGGTGGGTGAGCGGCGGCTGGTCTCCCCTGCGAGCGCCCTGCCCGCGTAGCGGACAGCCGCTATTCTGTTGGGAATAGCGGATACACTCTTTTGTGGACCGCATACTGGACCGGACCGAGCTGCAGCATTTACTTGCGCTATGTGCTCCTCCAGGATGCATTTAGAGGACCCCGGTGCAGATAGCCTAAATCCCATTGATTGCAGCCAGCTGCGCATGGGCCTCACTGTGTTTTAACCACTAACCCGCAGCTTAACTGATACTGATTACAGCTTTCTCAGCATGCAGCCATGCACCTCCTTTAATTATTACATTTGGAGTTCTTGTAAAAAAAAATGAATCTCTTTCAGGTTCCCAGCTGCATTATCGGAAATGCTGGTACAGAGCACTGGGACCGACTTGTATCTTCTCCCAGCTTTACCCCGCAACAAGTGGCCTCAAGGCTATGTTAAAGGTCTGAAGGCCCGAGGTGGTGTGACTGTAAACATCAGCTGGAAGGAAGGGAGCCTCCATGAAGCTCTGCTATGGTCTAGCGGCGGGCGTAATTCCCTTGCAAGGGTGCACTATGGGGACCAGACAACCACCTTGAGCCTATCGACGGGTCAAGTTTACATGCTTGGTAGGGATTTGAAGTGCTTGAAAACTTTGACACTGTGATAGCACACATATGCTGAAATGGAAGGTACAATAGGCTGTGGAAAAAATCATGAAAATCTTTTGCATGGCCAGCAAATAATTGATTTCATACATCACATATGGGACATTTGATTTCCTGTGTATGTTTTCACATACTGTGTTTTTATTCACATTTCAGTGTGTACATGTTTAGACGTTGCCGGCAAATGTGCATTCTGTCAACATTTTCTTAGATGGTCACATCTGCAGAACAGGCAAGAGACCAATCTTGTTGAATCCGACGCTCCTTTATTTGGTGAAAGATGATCTAAGCCGTTCTGCTATTGGCCTCGCGTCTCCATTTTTCAGATTGAGAAATGACATTCTACTCTTGAAGTTGAAGTCTTGTCGCGTATTATGTACAGCAATGACTTGTTAGAGAAGGGAATATGCATTAATATTTCAGCTTCTGCATCGATCCATGCATATAGCTATTCATTATTATACCATAAGAGAGTCACAACCACACAATCTCAAACACATAATTTTTTGATCTAAAAAGATGGAAACTTTCAAGCGACATCTAGAAAGGAATCCTATTACTAAAATTACAACCGTGTCTTGCATACTCTTCTATCGTGGTTGCCTCAATCTTCCAACATCCCATCATTATCATCCGGCGATCCTCCTCTTTTTGCAATAGAGACCAATACCTGAAGATAACCCGTAAATAAGATGGTGTTGCAGCCTTGTCAAACATTATATTGTTCCAGGTTAGCCAAATTGCCCAGCAAAATTGCACTTGCACCCACAGTTATCTTAGCAAACATTTTGTGAACACCCGTTGGAGGTATCAAATTAAAGGAAACATTAATAGCTTGCCACGCAAATTTAGCAAGATGACAATAAAAAAATAGACGTATAGACTTTTGAGAAGAGCAAAAACAACGCTTTCTATCTCCTTATTGCCGCCTTGCTAAATTGTCCTTTGTTAATATTACTCCCTTATATACCACAAAAACACTTTAATCTTGAGAGGTAATTTCAGTTTCCAAATTAATGTGTTAAGGTATAGCTTCAACTCCTAAGGAAACTCTGTACACGGATTTGACTGCCCCCACACAAAAATGATCCATGTGATTTATTAGTTGTGCATCTCCAACCATGGCAACCACCTCATGCCGTGCTTGCAAGTTACCACCCACTAAAGATCTCCTGAAAGCCACATTAACGGTGTCATAGAGAACACAGTTCTTATAGAAGCACTCTTCTTCCTAACAATATTATATAGCGTGGGAAAGAGAGATTTTAAAGGACGCGCCCTTATCCACATGTCCTCCCAAAATCACACTTGAGACCCATCACCTAGATCAAACCTACCCAATGACAGAAACTCCTCCTTGACCTTCATGAGACTAGTCCAAAAACTTAGAATCTCTAGGCAGGTATTGAACTTGTGTCAAAGTCTTCTCTCTCAAATATTTATTTCTAAGTAGTTGTTGCCAGACCCGTCTTCATTTAATAACCTAAAGAGCCATTTGCTTAAAAGACATCTATTATGTACACTTGGTTTGAGAACTCCTAGCCCGATTTTTTCGGGCGCAAAACTACCTCCCACTTAGTCAATCTATTTTTTTTGTTATGTTCGTCGTTCTGCCAAAAAAAGCGTGACCTAAAATAATCCAACTTCTTTAGAACCCCTCTAGGTATTTTGAAAAATGAAAGCATAAACATGGGATGACTACTCAAAACAGAGTTAATTAGAAGGAGCCTCCCCCTACCGGTAACATTTTGCTTCTACAACAATTCAACCTTTTTGAAAACATTCTTCAACATGCTTCCGGAGCTTTCTATAGTGCATAGGGATTCCTAGATATCTGAATGGAAATAATCCCAAATCACACCCAAAAAATTATGCATATTCATTTTGGTTAGACTTGGCTGTGCCATAGCAGAATAGTTCAATTTTTATGGAAGTTGATCTTGCGTCTTGATAACTGTTCAAAAGCACAAATAGAAGCTTCATGTTTTTGGCCTTCTCTAGATCATTATCCATAATGATGACTATGTTATCTGCATACTGAAGGATTGAAAGTCCTTCGTCTACTAAATGTGGAACAGCCCCATGAATTTGTTCGGTATCTTTGGCTCAGAAATAAGGATAGCCAGATTGTCAACCACTATATTAAACAAGATTGGAGAAAACAGGTACCACTGTTGTACACCTTTCTTCGTTCCAAAATAGTGACCTATATTGTCATTGACCTTGACTGTAACACTCCCTTCCAAACATAACTTTTGCAATCCATTCACACCATGTTGATGAGAATCCTTTCAACCTAAGAACCTCCGGTGAATAGTTAATTGCCCTTTAAGATGATGTCTAAGTTCCACCTCCAGTGGTGACAACAAAATTGTCTATATCTTTATGTCTAAGTATCTATCCTAGCCAGAAGATTTTTTTTTTTTCTTATTTTGTGAGGATAAATTCCTAGCCCAACCACTATGGAAACGCCGTACCCTTCCAATCTTGTTTTGCCATCTCTCCATGGGTGATCTACCACAATTCTCAGATTCCTAAACCTCTTTGACCAACTCAAAGAAGCCATCTTTTGTTAGCAACCCTAATTCAAACTTGAAATTCAAACGATTGCCTCCATGAGATGACTCGCCACTATCTAGTAAAGGAAGTGTATGATTTGAGATCTCTCGAATAAGTGTGTGGATAGAAGCTAATGGAAACTTTTGTTCCCAATTTGTTGTTACTAAAATACGATCCAACTTTTCATAAGTTGGAAGTGGAACCTCTGCATAGTTTGCCCACGTAAATTTCATACCTATTAGCTCCACTTCTCTTAAATTTAACGTTTCAATAATAGCATTAAACAAAAAGAGGCCATTTATTATTATATCTAGAGTTGTTTTTTTTTCTGATGGATTCCTGATGATAATAAAATCTCCCCAATAAGAAGGGTAGATCTCCACAACTAGTACAAGCTCTGAAAGAAAGTGTTCTATGTGCTCTTCTTGAGCTGCACCATATACAGACAAAAGAGCCCAACAGAAACCATCTACTCTATTTTTTTTTATAATAAATTTGATATGATAATTACCGTTCGCAATTCTAGAAAACACCTTTCATTGGAAAACTATTTTTTTTTCTTGTATTTTGTTGTGGAGCTTCTTTTTTTTTTTTTGGCTTTTTGCCACCTTGATGGGCACATTTACAAGTACACCATCAAGGACTGCATTATTATCGTCCATCAACTCCTACGCTAAGTCGCCAAAAGAGTCAACTTATGGTGAAGGTGTCTGGATCAATATCTTCCTTCTTAGAATCAATTCCCTTTTGAATAATAGTGGAACGCATCGAAGGTCTCAATCTTTCTTTTTCAACGTTCTTTAAGAACTTAAGATCATCTGCGTCACCCAAGCTAATGCCCACTCCCCTAAGTTTTCCTTAATACGAGTATTAGAAAAGGATCAAAATAAATTAACATTTAAATTGCCTTGGGGGTCCTCAAGGTTCTTGACGGCGATCCTTCTTTTGCCTTCTCTAGAGAGTCAACATCAGCCGCATCAGCATTCCGTTTGCTTCGGGTACTGGGGTCAACTCACCATCCGACAAAACCGCCATCCTCAAGACGCTTCCCAGTTTCTTTTCAGGCATACCATCCGCTGCCACTCCAGCATCCAGCATGGCACCAACAAGATCCCCAAGGTGTTGAGCGCCATCCGCACACGCTCCCTCTGCTGCCCCACCAATGTCTCCAACTGAGATCTTTGTACAATCTGCATTAAGCAAATCATAGCGTTGTTCAGAAGAGTTCAAAATTTGCACCTAACATGCATCTGCACTGGCCATTTGGCCAACACCAAGGATTGTTGTACTTGGCCCAAACGTTTCCCCCTTGCTTACTAATTTAGAAGTTGGCATATGTAATTAATCTCGTACTGCCCTATGTATCTTTACTCTCTCTGTATACACAGTAGTTCATGATTGGCAATAGTCTGAAAGTTTTCTCCATTAGCATGCAAAATTGAAGGGATTTTTGGACGTATATATCCTCATCAAGTCATCAGGACATACACGGGCGACCAAAGGAAAAATAAAATTCTCGACTAGTTATTGAATGGACAGCAGGTGTACCATCTGAGTTTTGTTGCAAAGTGCATCAATGGTCATCGTATTTCAATTATTGTTTGGCCAAGTAAATGGTACAGGAGTGAAGTAGTGTTCAAGGCTTGAGATCGGAGAGGGTAAAGTTGGTTAATTTTATTTTGCACGCCTGTCCGGAGACCGGAGGAAATGGAATTACTACTTACATATGCACATGGTAACTATTTTGAAGAGGATGTGGAGGGGTTCTAGTATCATCATATTTTCACCGTACCAGTGTTCTGCAATAAAATCACTGTTGCACAAATCACTGAACACATATGAAAATAGTACATCTGAAGTTTATAATTACATTGTATAGAGTTCATGTTATCAGAATCACTGCACACATATGAAAATATTACATCTGAAGATCATAATTACATTGGATAACCTTTCAGGAAAAATAATTACATTGGAGGGTTCATGTTATCAGAAAGGCACTGCTGGGCGCTTGCTCCCTGATAAATTATGTCCTTCAGGCATATCTTCAGTGCAATTTCGAACCAATTGAATAACTGAAGTATAAGGGGGTAATCTTGCCTGCCATGTCAATATATTGAACTCTCCTTTGGGCCTAACAGAAGGATCTAACAGTAGTTCTCCAAGTGCCACCGTTGGTAGTTCTTCGGCGGGAGTATAAGTCGTACTACTGCTACAAGTATAAGGTATGATGCGAAGGGAATTAACAGGACTCGAAAGTATGTCCGTCATGTCTACCTCACGGCCTTGATCCATAAGTAACTTTAGGTTCTCCCCATATGCTAACAGGTTCTTCTGAAACACTTTTCTGAGCCTGTGCTGTATGGAAAGCCAGAGTTGAGCATCCATGTTGTTTCTCAACACATCAGCAATTCCATTTGCTGCGACAAGTGATCCATATTGATGGAATTCCTTCACAAATCCTTGTGCTAGATGTACAAGCCGTGGATGTTCTGCCGGGTCGGCACTTCCAAATGCTAGGTTCTTGAAGAGGTACCAGAACTCCTCGTATGACAGAGCATCAAGAAAGATTGACCTTACTGACCCAAACCTTGCTAGCCTTCCAAGTTTGCTTATGATGATCACCTTGACTCTTGTGTTTCTTCTTCTCACGAATGAATAGAACTCATTCCATTCCACATCATCAACATCTGAAACAAACTCAACAACTACAAGTGACGTCCCCACCAAGGCCTCTTCATGCTTATTAACGATATTCATAAAGTTGGCTCCATTCAGATGCAAAATTGAAGTGAACTTCGAGCGTACCCTCTCATCAGCACATACATGGCCGACCAAAGTTTTCTTCCCGACGGAACGGCCACCAATGATTGGAAGGACTGGTGGTGCATCATCTGGGTTATGTTGCAGTAAGAAGTTGAGGAGCTTTTGCTTCTCGGCATGTCGACCAAACATAAAATTGTCGATGTAAAGGTATGTATCGTAGGGTCTACGGGACATGCGCTCACACCCACATAGAAAAGCAACAAACTCTGCTATATTAGCCACAACTGTTTCCAGATTTTCCACCTCAAGGCTGAGGACCTTATCCTTTCTGGCAGAAGCACCTACTGTCATAGTGCGGGGACGTTTGAGACGAATGGCGGAAGATGATGAGATGAATGAATTGCTAACCTTGTTTTCGGAACTCTCCTCATAGTGGAATCTCATAGTATCCAGCGCATGGTAGCCCCGATACATGGCCTCCGACAGTTCCTTGAGCTGCATCAGCATCCCAGTGTTGGTGATGTATCGTGCATCTGCCTCCTCAACGACGGTGTGAGCCCTCATCAAGAGATGCCGCAGCCTCTCCTGCTTCTCCTCCAATCTGCTGGAGCAGTATCTGCTATAGGCAAACGAGGTCAATCGGCTAAGAAGTTCACCTGCAACCACAGTTATGACAGTTTCCATCGGATGGAGCACAAGAGTGCATAGATGGCTGTAATGAACTGGTAACCTGGTACGTGTGACTAAATCCAAACTCCTAGCAACTAAGAATACTTACTGCCTTTGTTGGTCTTGTCCACAAAGTCAAAGCCTTCTTCTCATATTAAACTCTTCTGTGATGCATGTAGCTAACTCCTCCTAGTTAGTCTTGAATATGCTTCTAATTCTAGTTGACTGAATATAAACAAAGCATGCTGCCAGTCTTTTCTGCTCAACGACTCAAAACCTCAACTGAGGCAGCTCTGTCTACCGTTTATGGTGAAATACTCACCCGACTCATCTTTTTCAATTCATAATCAAGAAACACACCGACAGGACATATGGGGAAGACAAGCTAGCTATTGCTTGTTTTATGGCGTCTTCTGTTTGACGAAGCTAACCTCCACTCCAAAACAAGGTGACAAATTGTCAGGTCCACTTTGTTTGAGCCCAATCAACGAGATCGGCCAGGACTAGCAACGACAAGGCGACACACTGACCGCGGCGAGTTCACGAGCAGATGGATATGTAAACAACAAGAACGCGAGAAAGGTGGATAATAGCGCTGCCAAATCTTAGCTCGTTTCGGCCCCCTCTTAAGAGTGATTTGCAGGTGGATAAGAGAAGTTTTAGTGCTATTTTAACAAGTTATCCTGGTCGGCTGACCCCGACGACTACACTCTATATTCTCCCCTGTGTTACGTCTAAAATGGTATTCGCCATTTCATTGGATATCTACTAGCAAATTCATCTACATCCAAACAACAAATTTGGTATAGAAACACATTTGTAACACTAGTATGATTTAATATCAGAGTAAATTGTACTGTAGGTACTTAAACTTTTGGTGAGTTCCCATCTAAGGGCTCGCCTCTTCCTAGCCTCAGGCTTCGCGAGCGTCAAGACGACCTGGTGGTGTGTCGACCTTGTGCTCAGGGACGGTGCCCGGTGGGAGATATATGGGCTCCGTCGCCGGCTGCACGTGTGGCGCGCTGTGTGCGCAAGTGGCGTCGTCGTGCGCTATGAACGTGGATGAGACGACGGGATGTCGTGGCCAGCAGGTTTGACAAGGATGACAGGACCTCTACGACGTTGCGAGCTCCAGCCCACCCTGCTGCCCACCCCGCACCCCCTATCATGCTAGGCTAGGGCTAGCCATGTAAGCCATGGCTATGCGTGTGTCCGCCTCGCACCAGGCCGTCATCTCTCAACACCATGGACGGAAGGTTGCAGCAGGAAGTAGATGATGACAAGCGGGGTCCATATGGAAGTGAAACAACAAGAGGGACGAAGATGGTGTTACTATATCCCTGTGATTCTGTGAAGTAGTAGTGGCGGGGCTTCAAAGAGATCGGGCATGGGCACAATAGTCATTTTCATGACATGTATGCTGGGGGTGAGTTGGCTTGCCATGTCAGCTCCTAGTGCACACGTGGCGTGTTTTGTACTTTTGGTGTTCGAGACGATATGTTTTTTTAGTTCGAGTACATAGACAGGAACTCACTAATATCCTCAGTGCAATTTTTTTTCTTAATATGAATATCCAGTTCAATTCTAAGAGATATCTATGGTTGTGTTCAGTACCCTGGAATTGGACATTGTAGCACTGATTTTGGCACTATAGCACTTTTCGTTTGTTTGTGGTAAATATTATCATACGATGAAGTAACTAGGCTCAAAAGAATCGTCTCGCAATGTATGCGTCTAAACTGTGCAATTAATTATTTTGTTTACCTACATTTCATACTCCGGACGTGCACTTTTGGTATATTTAATGCTTTGATGTCATGAGAAATTCAAACGATGTGATGGGAAATTCAGTGTACTAAACACAGCCTATATTCAAAACTGGCTCTTAGTAAAATCGGATAGGACTTTTATGCTCTAGAGTTGAGAGACACAGAGATATGAATGGAGTGAGACCGTGGTGAGCATGGACAACGCTAGGCCGGTCCCGAGACGCTGTGCTTGGGAGAAGCCCTTTTCCTTGCCAGTGAAGCGTCACGCGAGTGGCACCAGTGCGATCTCGTAGATGGGGACCGAGACCACACAACTGATCACTCTCAAGCAGATGAACTAATAATGAAGGAGCGATTACAACATGCTCGCCCACCCCTGTTGCAATAATGAACTCTGATTCAATGGTGGTTGCAAAAATCCCCATTCAATTCAGGTGGCCGAGCAGAGCTGAGAACACCAGTGATAGTGAGATACAAAAGACACAACAAACAGTACACCTACCACAGAGGGATGAGCAGAAGAATGAGCAGAAGAAAGAAGATCAAAGTACACATTCAAAGACAATTGAGGTATCTGAAACTGTGTTCGAAGTGGTGATGGAACAGAGGAAGGAGGAAGAAAAACAGGATGGAAGAAGCAGTAGGATAAGTGGGCCGGCCCAAGGAGGACTGTCTATCGAAGACATTATATCACACTCATACATCCCACCGAGGCCCAGTAAACAGAAGACGCAAAAAAGAAGCCAAAGCAAACCCGACACCAGTGGGTCTGGATTCCAGTAGATAGGGTTTCGGACTCAGCAGCACCACCACGGTATCTAGCCTCCGCCGATGTGATCCGCCGCTTTGGCTCTCAAGCAAGGAAATCCACACAGATCCAACAAATCCAAGAAGAGAAGGGAGTGAATCGACAGGAGAAGATGGAGAGGAAGCAGATCCAAGGGAGGAAAGAACAAGATGAGGAGAGGTATCAAGAAAGTCGAGGTAATCGGGATTCATACCAGCAACAAAGCTACCGTGGTGGCGACAAGTATCAGGAGGTAGGTACGCAAGAGGAAGAGCACAAGGCCCCCCAAGATCTGGTGAAGCTGATTGTGGAGCCAGATACCCCAGTCTGGGGAGAGAGCAAGTTGATTTCCAGAACCGCAAGAGAGGAGGTGACCAATAGGAGGAAAGAGACCTACGATACAAAATAGATGACAAGAAAAGAGGATATCAGAGTTATCAGAACAAAGCAGAGCAGCAAGGGCCATCCAGGTATGATCAAAGCCAATCCACTAGGGGTTCTTTGAAATGCTCGAATTGTAATCTAGCTGGTCATCACTATTCTGATTGTCAAAATGAGCCATATTGTTACAAATGTAAGCAAACTGGCCACAAGTCAAACATCTGCCCTCAGAATGATGACAGATCCAAAGAGAGATAGAGGTATTAAGATAGAGGTGAAGAAGGATACTAATCTGGAGGGTAGAGATGAGAGAAACAGACCTGGCAAAGGGCTCAGCATATGTGCAATGGGATTGCCAGGTGAACAGAAGATTAGAGCTATTGTTTCAATATTAGAAGGTAGAGGAACAAGGATTAGAGTTATGACAGAATTACAAGATGGGGCTGACTCTAAGTGGAACTGGGATGTGAGGAGAATATCGAACAGTGAATTTATGGTGACAATGCCATCAATGGCAGTGCTGAATCTTCTTGTTAACATGAAGCAAATTAAATTTGTCACATCTGATATCTTGGCAGTGGTGGAGGAAACCGATAGAGACCCAGAGGTATTTGCTGTTCTCAAAACAGTTTGGATTAAAGCCAAAGGAATTCCAGATATTGCTAGGTCTGGGTTTGTAGTCCTAGAACTAGCCAAAGTAGTGGGAGAACCAGAACAAGTACATATCCCTTCCTTGAAGTGGAAATCAGTCTGGATTCAAGTATCCTACAAAGACCCTAAGAAGATTGGTGGTGCATCAGAGGTATACATAAACAAAGAAGGCAGAAACATTTATTGGCTATATTCGAGAGAAAATGCCAAGCCTACCACCAAACAAGCCCTGTTTGACTTAGATGAGGATAAAATAACCGATGAAGAAGATCCCGATTCCCAAGAATGCATGTTTGGGTCTGCCAAATCTCCACCAAAAGAGGTAGAGAAAAAACAGAATCAAGGTGCCAGTACATCTTCTCAGACTAGGCAAAGGGGACAGACTTCTGCAGTCTCTCCCGAGTTTGAGCCGGCCCTTAACATGGCGAGGGATCGGTCGGTTCAGATGGACGAGAGAAGGCAAGCTAGAAGTCCCAGGGGAAGAGGAAACTAATGCTAACACCCGGGGAGAAGGAGGAATTCCTGAACAAGCATAACTTCAATTTAAATGAGCTAGGGTTTCTGGAAGTGATGGAGCCATCCAAAAGTTGTGATGCACTTTTGGAAAATAACCCTCCGTGAGCATGATGATATCGATCTTTGCAGGAGAACAGGTGAGCCAAGAACATTCCAATATAGTAGAAGTTGAGGAAGGACCGAGGGTCGGGAAGGGTGTCAACCCCAAGACAACCAAGTGCTATCGGACCACAAGACACAAAGAACAGGACACAAGATGGTGGACTCGGGATTGAAGACAAAGCAAAAGCCAAGAAATCATCAAACCTTTGCCGCAAGGTATAAACTCTAATCACTCTCAAACCGCCCACTTACCGTCCTGTTTGGTTCGGGGTTGCTGGGTTGGGTTGGCTCCAACCCACTTTTCGAGGGACGACTCCAACCCTCGCACCTTGTTTGGTTGGTGGGTGGGGTTCATCCCATTTTCTTGTTTGGTTGGAGGAATATGAACGGGTTGGCTCCAACCCTTCACTTGTTTGGATGGATGGATTGGAACAAAACCCGATATGGTCACCTTTACCTTTGGATAGGTGAGGTTACCCCCTCAATAAATATCAAATAACTTCAGCAATAGCAATAGGTCATATGCTTGTACCATGGATTTGAGCACATACAAAAAAATAACAGCCACATATATGCAAAAAATCACATATAACAACCACATGGTAATTTCATCAACAAATTAAAAACAGACCACATATTACGTAACCCGATATGGTCATCAACTTGATATTGAAATAACAGCCACATAAAAGTCTTGGCCACATTAGAAATAGAAGTCTTCGGCCATATCCATAGGCACATTACATATAGTAGCATGTCTTATGCTTGCACAATGCATCAAGTTCAAGCCTTTTACAATGTATATCATGTTCAAGGCCTCCACATAGCACTATACAAGCTTACATAGACCACAAATCAAAAGAACCATCCCATGTGGTACTTACAAAAGAACCATCCCATGTGGTACTTACAAAAAAGAACCATCCCATGACTACAACTTACCCCTTACTTTGCTTATCCCCCCGGTAGTTGTCGGCAATGTGCTTTGCAACCCAATTGAGCTTATGCTCAAAAGACAAGGAGTTGAAAGATCTAGCTATGTGAGGATTTGCAACCAAGTAAGAGTGGTAGAAGGATAAGTGAGTCTCATTGAAACTACCCTTCATAGCCATCAAGTTGTCATACAAATCAGCCGGCACATCATTGTCATGTTTCCCCACTTTCTCTATTGCCTTCGCTAACTTCACACTTCCCCATTTAATTGCAGCAACTAATGGATCTTGATCAGTCCTAGCCCTCTTCTTGCCCTTGTTGGTCTGATTAGGCTTGGTGGTATTTCTAGCAGATGAAGTTGCCACATTGTTGTCTTGAGTTGCACCCCCATCACTCGCCATCCTGCGAACAACACTCTCCACATCCTCTGTACTTTCCTCCTCCATTGTCCCTAGAGGTGCACTAGAGTCCTTTGCAAATAAGCCTGTAGCCATGGTACTTCCCCATATTGTGTACATCTCATAAAAGTGCTCAATAGGCTTGTTCAAATATTCAAGATCAGTCTTGTGAACCTACAATTTCAGCAAGGCACAATAATTTCAGCAAGGCACAATAATGCCATGAAACAATAATTTCAGCAAGAAATTATGTGAGCAAGTAAATGAGGACAAAGTGCCAATACCTTAATATGATTGTTGTAGTGCTCATCATCAAGAGTTATAGTGTAGGTTTCTTCATCCCAACCAAGCAAAGACTCAAACCACGAAGGTCACATATTTTACGAAACTTCTTTTGCCATGTCTTAAGGTGATTCTTGACCTGGTCACCATCAAGCACAATGCCAAATTTCTCTTGGAGAGCCTTTGCACATGCATTGTAGTGTACCATCTTGTGGGTAGATGAAGTCTTGGTGCCATTGACCACTAGATTTGCAAGGTATTCGAGCATGAAGGTTGACCAAGTCAAGTCCAAGTAGCATGTTCCATTTACCTACAAAATTTCAGCAAAGCATAATATAACTAGAAATAATTTCATCAAGGCATAATGCCATGAAACAATAATTTCAAAGAAGTAGCAATCAAATATCTCAACAAATATGTCCTCGAATACAATTTCAGCCACTACAATTATTCTTACACATAACAATGATCAACAAATACAACTAGTAGCAATGGTCCTTTGGAATATAAAATACAACACAAATTACATTGTCCAATACTAGTTTTCATGGCTTTGGCGATCAGCCCACATTTGGTCGACCAAGCCTTGCCTAAAAGCTACCATAATGGCACTCTCACTTGTTGTCCCAGCCCATGTGGTGTCTTGGGTGTTCTCATCATTGTCACTTGGTATATTGAATTCATCACTACCATCTTCAATCACCCAATTATGTATGATGCAACAAGCAACAACAACATCTACTTGAGTTTCATAAGGAAAAAAAGGAGAGGCATCATCTAGAACTTTGAATCTTCTTTTTAGTGCTCCAAATGCTTGCTCTACTATTATTCTCAATGCACTTTGTGTCTATGGTTGAACAATTCCTTCTCATTTTGCACCGGATTATTCCCCCATTCATTCAAGTGGTAGCGTACACCCCGAATAGGAGGCAAAAATCCTGGTTTGGCTCCATATCCACCATCAACTAGATAATATTTACCTAACATATGATTTATAGTTAAGTTAGATCTCAATGGTCCATTAATTTTGCTGAACAAATTTTTGGGCAAGATTAATCTATTACCTTGTGGCACACGAAGGCCATTCTCACGTGCTAAAGCATCACGCAAAACAAGTGCATCATGTGCTGTCCCCTCCCATCCGGCCAAGACATAGGTGAACTTTTGTTGAAAATCTACGGCCGCTAGTACATTTTGAGTACAATGCTTGTATCTACCACGAAAGGCATGCTCGCATTTCCTTTGGAACAATGGGCTCGGACATGTGTACCATCAAGTGCTCCTATACAATCCTACGTGATGTTCAAAGAAGTCAAGATTAGGCCAATTATGGGTTTGTCAAAATATTAAGAATATGGCATAAGGCTAGTTTCACACCTTAAAGTATGGATACCACCTTGTGTCTCCTTCTATCTTAGCCGGAGTGTCCAATGAAGGGGGCCTAATATATTCCTCTCGTAGCTCACCAATAGCATGAAGAACTTTGTTGAAATAACGACCGACCGTTTCTCCTGATCTATCGAAATTGGTTGCAATTACTCTATTCTTAACATTGTGTCCCACGGATGTAGAAACATTGCCACTTGCTCCTCAACGTATATATGAATGGTATCTTCAAGTAAAGCATTATCTCTAAACAACTTACAAAACCTAAAGAAACGTGCTTTGTTCATTCTCAAAGACGCGTCTACACAAGTTGTGTCATTCCTCCGCATTTTGTCATCTAGGTATTCAATTCTCTTCCTATCCTTTTCACATATTGGTGCATAAGTAATCCCTTCCCTTCTTGCAACTCGTTTTTCTTTTTCTAGACCTTGCAACAATTGCCATGGCACACAACAACCAATGTGCGCTGAAGAAGACAAACAAATGCTTTGAGTCTCTTATCCATCTACATACAGCAGGCATGTCACTATTAATGACTTGGCAAAATTACTAGTTAGGGTTTCCATGTACTAACACAACAATCTTAGAATCAAGCATCAATCTATAAGCATCGATTCGCCATTAACACACCAAGGAGGATGGGGGTGATTTTTACCTTGATCGTTAGGAGCAGCCAGCAGTCAGAGGGAGTACCGAGGGAGTCGACCCGATCCGGCCCCAGCAAAGAAGCAGGGGGAGGACGACCGGAGGGAGGCGGCACTGCCGGGCGGCGCCCCCTGTAGGCGGCCGGCGGGCGGCCCCCGATGTGGACGACGGCGGCGGCGCTGTCCCTCTAGGCGCTGGCGCCAGGCCAAGCGCCAGGCCGCGAGGGCGGCGCTGCGGGCCCGCCGCGAGGTCCTCGACGCTGCTGGAGGCGGTCCGGCGGCGGCGGATCTCCTGGCCGGGGGGAGGTCCGGGCGGCGGCGGTGTCGAGATTTTTCCCCGGACCGGCGGGAGAGAGAGTCGAGGAAAGGATAAGGCAGTCGGGTGAATGTGAAACAACGAGAAGGTGAAGGGAACCGCGTGCATGCGCCGACCGGCGAGGGAGCGGCGGTCCGTCCCCCGAATTTTTGGGGGTTGAGTCGACCGAATCTTCGGGGTATATTCTCCTCCGGGGAGCCAACCCAACCCTCCCTCAACCCCAATCCAAACATGCAAAAAACGGGTCCAACCCAACCTAGGTCCAACCCATGACTCCAACCAAAACAGACGGTTAGATGTTGAATCTAATGCAAAAGCTTGTGGTATCTCCTTTGGTAATGATGATGCTGTTAGAATAGCTAACCCGTCTTTAATTCAAGCTAAGGAGGAAGCTGAGAAAGCCATCCTTCTGGCTAAGTCAAAAATTGTTGAAATTGCTAATTCAAGTACAAAACCAAGAAGATAGAGATATTAGTGTTGGGATTATAGACAGTACTCAACAAAACTAAATAGAGGTATTGAGCCTTTGTGCATTTAGAGTTATTCAGAGTTATCCTGTGCAAATATTTGAGCTGTTTTGATCACCTGACCGGTATACCTGCTCTGGCTATTGAACCATGAAGATTCTTTTCTCGGAATGTTAGAGGTATTGGCAACACAGCAAGAAGGAAACAATTTCTTGAGCTCAGAGCTACTCATGATTTTGATTGCATCTGTATACAAGAGACAATTAAAACAGAGTTCGACAAAAGAGAACTTGACCGATTAGCTAGACATAGAGATATGAAATGGAGTTGGGTGGCATGTACAGGTCACTCAGGGGGCATGCTAATGGGAGTGGATGTGAATGTGGCCCAGGTCATAGAGATAGACCAGGGGACATTTTTTCAAAGCATGAAGCTGTCAATGGTTGATGATAATTTCGAATGGATCCCGATTAATGTGTATGGTCGAGCACATGATGACGAAAAGATGGAATTCTTAGAGGAAATTCGACACAAACATTTTAAGTTTGGACCTCCCAATAATAATGGGGTGAATTCAACTTAGTAAGGTCTGCAAATGAAAAATCAACTAGAAATGTTGATGTAAATCAGATAAGGGCTTTTAATGAGATGATAGTGATAACTGCACTCGGAGAATTACACAGATCAGGGAGCAGATATACCTGGTCCAATAAACAAACACCACCAATTCTATGTGTGTTAGATAGAGTGCTTGGTGTCTAACCAATGGGAAGACAGATTTAATCTAGCATCGACCCCGACCGCACCAAGGCTGGGCTCGAGATCATAATCCATTGATTGTGGACCTGAGAAGAAATTAGAGTCGTAGAAACACACTATTTCAAGTTTAGTGCTCACTGGTTAAAGCAGGAAGGTTTCAGTGCTTGGGTTAAAGATAGATATCCTTGACCATTGGCATGTAGTGTCAGGGAAACTTAGAAGAGCAATAAAAGGATGGGGTCAGAATTTTGATAGTTAACGTAAGAGGTATAAGAAAGAGCTATCGATAAAAATTATAGAACTAGATGATGAAAGTGAGACTAGAAACTTAAGTCAAGAGGAATGGGCTACCAGGTACAAAATAGAAAATGACTTTCTTCAAGTCCTAGCAGATGAAGAGATACAAATGGGCAAAGGAGAGGTGGTGAACAATGGTTACTATTGGGAGACTCCAATTCTAGCTATTTCCATAAGTGTGCTGATGGAAGGAAAAGAAAGATGAACATAACAAGTCTCATTGTCATGAAGATGAGGTATTGACTACTGAACAAGAGTTAAAAAACCATATTATCAATACTATAAAACTCGTTTTTTGAAAGTTGAAACCGCAAATATGCATTTAGAGGAAGACATGTGGAATAGTGAGCAACGCTTATCACCGGAGGAAAATGTACAGCTCACAAAACCTTTCACACTTTGAAGAGTTAAATCATGCCATGAAAGAAATGAAGAATAACACGACTCCCGGACCGAGATGGATTCGATTGTGGAATTCTATAAGAACTTTTGGGACAAATTGAGACTAGATGTGAAGGAAATGCTAGATGAAATGTATGAAGGGAGACTAGAGCTATGGAGACTGAATTATGGAGTCATCATATTACTACCAAAGGTCAAGCCAACAACAAACATCAAACAGTTTAGACCAATTTGCCTGCTGAATGTCATATATAAAATAATAACAAAGGTGCTGACAATCAGATTGACTAAAGTCATAGGCAAGCTAGTGAGTCAATTCCACAATCGCTTTTATCCCAAAGAGGAATATACTTGAAGGAATAGTAATCATCCAAGAGGTATTACTTGAATTGAGGGTTACAAAACAAGCGGGAGTTATTTTGAAGTTAGATTTTAAAAAGGCCTATGATAAAGTGAGTTGGAATTTTATGGAGGAAGACATGATCGAAAAGGGTTTTCACTCAACCCGGATACAATGGATCAATATGGCGCTTAGAGGAGGGAGAATCAGCATAGAAATCAATGGTCAAAGAGGTGAATTTTTAGAAGTTACAAAGGGCTTAGGCAGGGGGACCCATTATCACCACTATTATTCAACTTAGTGGCTGACACCCTGTCGACAATGCTAACCAAGGCATGTAATGCTGGTATAATTCAAGGATTAGTACCACACTTAGTGGAGGGAAGTATCACTCATTTACAATATGTAGATGACACAGTGGTGTTTTTGAGCTATGACCCAGGAAACCTAAGAAGACTAAAGCTGATACTAAAATGTTTTGAAGCTATGCCAGGGATGAAAATCAACTATGAAAAGAGTGAAGCATACACAAGTGGTTTAGATGTCACACAACAACAACAAGTTTTAGAGATATTAAATCAGAAAACTAGCAGCATTCCCAATGAAATACTTAGGAATGCCAAGTGTTCATAAAATCTCCAAAGCACGCTTGAGTTATGTAAATGCACAAAGTGGGGAAAAGATTGGGAACCTGCAATGTGATTATCTTTCATCCGGTGGAAAATCGATGCTAATTGAAACCTGCCTGCCTAGTATACCTATGTACACCATGGGTGTTTACCAGCTATATGAAGGCAATCATTAGTTGCTTGACACACACAGGGGCAAGATTTTTTCCGGCAAGGAACAGGAAAGAAGAAAAATATCATATGATAAAGTTTGAAGACCTGGCTAGACCTAAAGAGTTTGGTGGGTTAGGATTTTTAGATGTTAGAGTTATGAACACATGTCTGGCGGCTAAATGGATTGATAAACTTGAAAGAGGTGATGAAAGTTTATGCTACTCAATCTTGAGAAAGAAATATTTGGGAGACAAAAGCATTTTTCAAATCAAGAACAGGAAAGGATCACAATTTTGGAGATCACTTTTAGATGTGAGAGAGTGGTTTCAAAAAGGTAGAGTGATAGAGATAGTCAGAGGGCAACAGACATGATTCTGGTTAGATGTGTGGATAGAAGGATGTAGATTGAGCATTAGATTCCAAAATCTATTCCAAATTGTAGTGGATCAAGACATAGATGTATAGAAGGCATATAATGAAGGACTTGTGGGATCCGCAATTTAGAAGACACAGTTGAATGGCATTCGCTTCAAGAATGGATAGAATTACTAGAGCTATTGGCACCAATCTCACTCAATGAGGGTACAAACATCATGCAATGGGTGTTAGAGAAATCCAAAAGATACTCAACCAGATCTTTATACAAATACATGACCTTTAATGGAGTTATAGACACGCAGATGATGAACTTGCGGAAAGGTTCTTTCCCACTTAAAGTGAAAAATTTCATTTGGATGGCTACCCATGATAGCATCCGCCTGGAGTTCAACCGAAAAAAGAAGAAGTGGTCGATCGTAATGTGCTTCATTTGTGACATTCCCGAAACAAATGACCATATCTTATTTCAAGAAACCCATTGTCGTGTATCTCGGACATTCCTAAGAACATGTTTAGGATGGCAGAGAACACCGACAAGATGTGTTGATTTCTTGTTTGAGTTCTTGGAAAGCTGCCATGGAGTTAGGCAAAAGATGACACTAGTGATTTGTGCAAAAAGCTTTGGACACTTTGGAAGACAAGGAATGACATGGCCATCAACAAGAAGATTCGGGCGTCACCCAAAGGAATTGTGCACAAGACGATCATTCTATTGAAGTCGTGGAGGCCACTCATCAAGAAGAAGATGGAGCCAGTGGCGGAGGAGATGCTCCAGCTGCTGACAGCGAATGCAACCTAAAAGACCCAATGCCCTGACTCTGACTAGCATGTTTTACATCTATTTCATATCCTGTAATAAGCTAGCTTAAAAGGTTGTTACTTTTGCTTTATCGATCGTTTCAGGTTATCCTGGTTTAGAGGTCTCGGTTAAGTGTGAGGTATAAACCCGTTTAGAAGTAGATGTCATCCGGGCAAAGCATTTATGAGTGCTTTAGAACTGCAAAATCTGGTTTCCAACCAATGTGCGGGTCTTGGGTGTTTGATACGCTTTCTAATAAAGCTGGGGAAATGCCTTTGATCTAAAAAAGGATGTTTATGTACAAATGGATCCCACAGTTTCATGCAAGCTGGTCCTACTTAATGGCAATGCTCTAGGAAGCGGTCTTTGTGTGTGTTAACAAAATGACTCCCTATGGTATAAGCCAAGAATCACACTTGATCTGTGACACATTCATAGCTAGCAGTGAAACTGATTTGTAGCATACACACATTTCATTCTCCTACTCTAAAGAAAGTACGCAAAACCAATTCTATGGTGGTTTTGTCTTAATAAGTCCAATTTCTTTAATTTTGGTCATATTTTTAAGAAAAGATATTAATATCTAAATCATCGGTATAGTTTGTCTGTCCACTATGAAATATATCTTGATAGGTATTTATTTGGTATTGTGGATATTAAGGTTTGATCAAAAGTTAAGGAGTTTGATTTAAAACAATTGAATGATCAACATTTCAAACAAACACTAGTACCGAAATAGTTTTTTAGTGGCGGGCGTTTTAGATTTTTGGTGGCGGGCACCGTAGCCCCGCCACCAAGGAAAGGTCATGGCTAATCACTCAATAAACGTGGCGGTCACGGCGCCCGTCACGCTAAATGGATGAAGCGTGGCGGGCGTATTACAATGCCCGCCACGCTGAAAAAATAATAAAAATAAAACCTGAACGAGGCCCGCCCGAGCCCGCCCATCGGCCCGCCGAGCCATCCAGGTAGCGCGCCCGCCGCCGCCGCCCATCCAGGTTGCTCGTCCTCGGCCCGCCTCTCCCACCTCCGCCCGCGTGGGTCCGACAAGGCCGCCGCCTCCTCGCCACCCGCATGCCGCCACGGAGAAGGGGGCGGATCCGCCGCCCCGTGCACCGCCGGGCCGCCGGAGAAGAACGGGGCTGGATCCGCCGCCCCGGCGCCGGCCTCCGCCGGAGAAGAAAGGGGGGCGGATCGCCGCCCGTGCGCCCGACGCCGCCGGAGAAGAAGGGGGCCGGATCCGCCCGTCCGTGCACCGGGCCCGCCGAAGAAGGGGGGCGGATCCGCCGCCCGTGCGCCCGACGCCGCCGGAGAAGAAGGGGGCCGGATCTCCGCCCCCGCACCGGACGCCGCCGGAGAAGAAGGGGGGCGATCCGGCCGCCCCGCGCCGGCCTCCGCCGGAAGAAGAAGGCGGATCCGGCCGCCCCGGCGCTGGACGCCGCCGGAGAAGAAGGGGCCGGATCCGCCGCCACCGTGCGCCGCCGCCGCCGGAGAAGAAGGGGGGATCCGCCGCCACCGTGCGCCGTCGCGAGGAAGAAGGGAGAGGGGCGGCCATCGGGCGAGGGAAGAAGAGAGAGAGAGTGAGGGAGGCGAGAGGGTGAGGGGCGGTGGAGAGAGAGAGGGGTGAGGTGGTGCGTTTGTTTTTACAACCGTGGCTCCCAAACCCTAGCTTCAGCTATTTATAGTCAGAAGATGACCGGGCCTTGCTTTGGGGCCGATGGGCCTCGACCGTTTGTGACGGGCCTTTTAAATTGCCCGCCACGGAAAGTTTTTTGCGGCGTGGCGGGCACCTTGAACACCCGCCACGCAAAAGATTTTATTTTGCGTGGCGTGCGTGTTAAGGTGCCCGCCACGCAAAAAATCTTTTCCGTGACGAACAAAAACGCCCACCACGTAAAAAACTAGACGTGGCGGGATATTTTCCGTGACGGGCAAAAGAAGTGCCCGCCACGGAAAAGATTTTACAAGTGCTCGCAAAATCATTTCGTTACTAGTGAAAGGTTATACGTGATTGTTGTGATGTGCTCTAGATGTCAGCTCCTTTGAACAATTTATACTATAGAATTTGTGCTTGATTGTACCACTAATAACAAATGTTATAATGGAGAGTAGGGCCACTGCAGCAGAAAATGCGGCGAGGTGGTCATCTGGAGGATTGGACGTTGGGTGGCGCAATAGGTGGAAGGAGATGTAGAGGGCGAAGGGCAGAGGGCGCTCGCTCTTGTGGCACCCAGCCGTTGGGCTGCGTCGTCTCGCTGGGACCTGTGCGGAGGATAGCGATGGTGAGCCACCTCACGAAAGCTCCCGAAAATCCATAGCGAAGGGGAGCGAGCTACCACGAGCGTGGAGGCACTACTGGATGGCACGGGTCTACCGAGCGCCGCAAACACTCGCTAAAGTGAAAGTAGCACTCGGTAGAGGGTTTACGGAGCGCTGCTCTCGGGGAAACTCTCTTGGTGAAAATTTTACCGGGAAACAACGTTTACCGAGAGCTCAACAGGAGCCACTCGGTACAATTTCTACCGGGGGCCCATAGCCCCCTCGGTAAATAAAAGTGGGCGACAACGGCGTTTGCCTCCGTCGACGTTGGATTCACCGAGAGGCAAGAACACCTCGATAGAGGCACTCTCTACCGAGGGCCGGCTCTTGGTGAAATTTAATTATAAAAAACTTTAAAATCATATTTTGCCGAGAGACCAAAAAGGATGCTCGATACATTCACGTTTTACCGAGCGTTTTTGGCGACCGGCTCTCGGTAGAGCTATGGTCGTTTCACCGAGAGCCGGGCATGCCCTCGGTGAATTACCCAAAAGTCCGCAAACACGTGGGCAACACGTTGCCATGTTCGCTGTCTTCCGCGGCTTCGTACTGGGCAGCCGTGTAGGCCGGCTCGGTCTTGCCTTTCTAAGTGACAATGCCAGGAGAAAGGCGGTGGCCAAACGGGACCCGGCCAAATCCGTCCCGGCCTGGTGGGTCCGCCGGACCGGGCAATACCGCCAAATCGAACCGCCCTTCTTCCTCGCGGTATCATTAATTCGAGGAGAGGTGGTTTCCCAAGAGGTGCTTTCCCTAAAATACTACCGAAACCAACCTCTCATGTGTATAAGTAGATGGGGAGGCCTCCATTCTTAAGACACACCACACAAGAGCTCTCTCCCTACTCCACTTGTATCTTTTTATTTTTGGTTAGTATTAGGAGCTTGGCAAGATGTAATAGAAGATCAAGATCAACTATGGAGAAACTTGGTATGATTGATTTATTGTTCTTCATATCATGTTCTTCGTCTTGTTCTTGTTCTTATTATCAATATAGCTATGCTTATGAACTAAAGTATAGTTCCTATGATATGATCTTAGCATATGAACTAGAATATAGTTTTCATGTTATGATCTTATCATACGAGAACTTTATGCTTAATGTATTATACATACATGTTTAGACCAAATCCATGTTGAGATGCTAAGTTCTACTTTGAGTCAGTCTTGGTCGTTGTTGGGTTGCAGGATCGTCGTCCGCCCTCGTGGCGGATGCTCTAGTAGAAGGACCTCGGGGACGGGTAAGCCTTGTTACATGCTAGAGTAGTAGTCAATATCTTGGACGTGGTGTCTAGGCTAGAGGCTACCTTCGGTTGCCCCATTCATCAGACGGACGAGGTGGTAGGCGGCAGCTGGTGATAGCCCAGTCTGTCCTTTGTAATCCCCCACGTCTCGGATGGTGCAGAGCATTGGCCGGCAACGCCTGGCAGACAAGGTGTTATCCGATGCCCGAAGTAAGTCAACAGTGACCATGGCTATCTTAACTTAGAATCTCTAATGGTACAAGCATGTAGTATACCTACTCTCTAACATAGCTATTCAGGATATGCCTTGCTCCAGTTTAGGGTTTTCTTTATCCTTGAGATTGTTCAAGTGTGTGTGTCAAGTTATCCTTTATCTACCGTACTTCACTCCTATTATGAACCTTGGTCTATTGCATAGTCATGTTATTGTGTCCACGTTCATATTAGAAACATTTACACCATGCCTTCCCTGTGGAAATACGATACCCTGAATACTTCGGGTGAAAGCTACAATGGCATTTAAACAGGCGCTTGCGGAACCCTTTTTCTTTTTGCGTTAAGAAACGCCAACATCCTCCACCGCCGCTCATCCCGTGGGACCTCTGGCGGCACTAACTCACGCTCAGAGTCCTCCACCGCCGGCTATCCCTTGCCCTTGTGGGTCCTCCTAGAACTCCTCCTGCTGGGCCTCATCCTCTCCTGCTCGGCACCCTATGGTAAAGGGAGGACACGGGCCTCTGTGCTCCTTGGCAGAAAGTTGGCGAAAGAAATAGCTCAACTCTGCCAGCAATAGCCATAGATGCTCAGGGACACAGCCTCGAACCATCACCGGAAGAAGCCGCTGAATCCATAGATGGAAGTCATGACTCTTCATCCCGTTGACTTTAAGAGTAGTTAGGTTCACTCTCCTCAGATTCGCTACATACCCATCTGGGAACATTAGTGTCTTGATCCATTCAAGCACTTCCCTCCTTTGTGGGACGATAAACATGTAATCGGCCTTAGGCCTACTCCATCTCTTGCCAGCTACGAGAGGCATCATTTCTTGGCTTGGCCTATCGCATAACGTTGCCATGTCCACTCTAGCCTTAGGGTTGTCCTTAGACTTGTCAGTGTCCATGATTGTTCCCCATAGTCCCTTAGTGATATTCCTTTCGGTGTGCATGTAGTCAATGTAATGAGGTACAAGAAAGTCATCAACATATGGGAGTCTCGTCAGGCCCGTCATATGAGTCCACATATGTTGCTGACCATATCCCTGAAAACCACCTTCAGGATTGGCCACAAGAGCTTCTACCTGAGCATGAACCTTGGCAGTAGTCGACATGTGTAGGGGAGGATCTAGTACTTTGACACCTTTTGTAAAGTTCTTGATGTCTTGTCAAAATGCATGGTCAAGTGGGAGGAATTGACGATGTAAGTCAAACGATGAATACTTGCCCCCCTTCAGCAACCAGTGGAACCTTACAGCGGCATTGCATACTGGACATGGGAACTTCCCGTGTACACACTAAGCGCTAAATAAACCATATGCCACGAAGTCATGGATGGAGTACTTTGTACCACACATACATTTTGAAGCTTTTCTTTGTAGTCCGGTCGTATGTCCACACGCCATTATTCCAAGCACTGACCAATTCATCCCAAATAAGATCCATGTACACGCCCATATTATTCCCCGGATGACCCGGAATGGTCAACGAACAGAATACATTTTATCGTTGAAAGGCGATACCAGGGGGAGATTGAGGGGGATAACAAACACGGACCAACATGTGTATGGGGCAGCCATCATCGCGTAAGGACTGAACCCATCGGTTGCTATCGCGACACGTATGTTACGAGACTCACTAGCTTTGTCACAATGTTTCTCATCGAAGTAGCTCCAAGCTTCACCATCGGATGGATGTACCATCTTGTTAGGATGGTACCTTTTGCCCTATTTGTGCCATGTAATCTACTTTTGCTGATTCCTCGGTCATGAATAGCCGTTGGATCCTCGGTATGAACGAAAGGTACCATAGGATTTTGTCGGCGATGTTAAGCCGCTTCTTCCGACCATTATTTTGCGGTCTACCTCCATAAACCACGGAGGATTTACTGATTTAGGCGGTGCTTTGCATCCCCTCGCGTGTTCGTTCCTAAATAGGGCGCACTTCAAACATGTATGTGCTCGTATGACATCTTAAGTGATTTAAGGACTTTCTACGTCACGTGTTGGTTGATCGGCGGATTGTGGGGCTTCATAAGCATGCCGGCAAACACAGTCAACATCTTATCGAAACCTTCTCGACTCATGTTTAGGTCCGACTTCAACCCCATTAAGCGTCCACCGACATCCAGCTGAGAAACCTCAGAGTGCTCATGGAGGGGTTTAGTTGTCGACTCCATCATCTTGTAGAACTCCTGTGCATGTTCCATCATCCCCTCCATTTCATAAGAGTCGGCGAAACATGCTTCGTAGGCATCATCTACCATGTCTGCTACCCCGACATCTGCATCAAAAAGCATCGAGACATGGTCTCACCACCTCCTCTCTGATATGTCCACTTTCACCATGGTATCTCCACACAGTATACCCCGTTGTCAGTCCATTAAGCACAAGATGTTGACCCATATTGAGTTTTTTTGCCTTCTCCTATTTCCACATTTGGCGCAGGGACATAGAAGTAGAACAAATGCTGGAGAGTTGCCAAATGCACGCTGCAAGAATTCATTGGTCTTGTACTGCCACTCATCATCAAAATCCCATCTGCTTCTACGGCCGTCGTACATCCACTTATGGTCATCCATCCTTTAGCATATGTAGTCACACAATGACATATCCACTTACGGTAATCCATCTACATAAAGGTCGTAGTCCTACTGTCTAATAGGTGAAGACAGGTCCTAACCCCACCCGCGGATGCGTAGATGAGATTACTTTCCATTTTCCGCTCCTATACAAGATAGAATTTCGACAGCACCTCCCCGCTGCTCTCCTGATACACGTCCCTCTAGGGAGAGTGTGTATCCAGAGAACAACAGGGGGTGATGCCAAAACGCTGCCTCGGATCAGAGCGGAACATGGAAAGTAATCTCATATACGCTCCGCTGGCTGTCCAAAAACGTGGACAATCCGAAGCAGTCTGATACAGTCATAGATACGCAAATGTCTACATACCTCCAATCAGACTGTTTTTGACGGAAGACACCTAACTAGGTTCCGCGATCTACGACCATGAGAGGTGTTCATACCTAGGGTGGCGGTGGTGAGGCAAGCGGTCTGCGAGCAGAGACCGCTACTCCGGCCCGACTCGGCGGGACTCTCTCGCACAAAAACATAAGCGGGGGCATAGTTTAGAATTTCGGCAGCTCCTCCCCGCCGCGGTGAGGCATCCAAACCTGGAATAAAGTGTATGGCACGAAGGCCGACAACCACATATGCATTAGCATTGAAATCAACATGTCATTTCACGGTTCACATCCATATACTACCACCCCTACGGCCACGAAGCCTCACCTTGTCCGGCGTGGGACGGACAAAAGCGGTGAGGGGCAAGACAAGGATGGATGGCGCACCACGGTAGGAGCACGAGCACGGCGGCGGCGGGCGGCCCAAGCAAGGCCCCCTACTCCTCCCTCTCCTTCTTCTCCTCCTGCCCCTTTTCCTCCCGGTCTCCCTCTCCTTCCTCCTCATTCCTCCTCCTCCCCCCTCCTCCTCCTACCTCCTCCTCCTTCAATGGCAGCAGGGTGGTGGCGGATCTTGGCCGGCACGTGGGTGAGGGGCAGTAGGGCGGGCTGATGACGGTGAGGCGTCGGCGGGCGGAGCGGTGGTGCTGGGCGTCAGCGAGGCGGGGCGGTGGAGCCTGGCGGCCCGGCGGCGCCGTGTGGCGAGGGGGCAGGGGTGGAGGCCGGGGGGTGGGGCGAGGTGGTGTGACCTGGCGGGCCGGTGGCGTGGGGCGGTGGGGGGCCGGCGGCGGCACGTTCGGCGGCCAGCCCGGCGCGATCGGCCGGTGGAAGCGGTGGTGAGTGGTGAGAGAGAGAGAGAGAGGGCATGAGCGAGTGAGTAGAGAGAGAGTGTCTCCCAGTGGCCGAAGTGGATAAGTTACTTGGTTAGGGCCTTTACCGAGCGTCAAGTCCTTTTTTTAATTTTGTCATAATTTGTCCAAATCATTTCAGTCAGATTTTCAAGTTTTGCCCAGTGCCATCTAGACCCTCGGTAGAATTAGGTCGCTTTTACCGAGGGCCTGCAATGCGGGGCTCTCGGTAAACATCTTTTTGCGAGGGCCTTGCTTTCGGCTCTTGGTAAAATATCCTTTTTTTGGAATTTAGCAACCATATTTTTTGTGTGTGTGTCCTCTGGTGACTCCGCGGTCGATGTCCAAATTTAATATTTTTTAGAACTATTTAATATATATTTTGATTTTATCTCTTTTAATTGAATTTTCTTTTATAAGTCAAATTTGAACCTGGGCATTGAATATAAAGGGATATATTAACGGAAAATGATATTAATATTCGTGAGTGCAATGTCGGGCCTCATGCGAGGGGATAGACCCAAAATTTTGAACATCTACTTCACGGAACATGACCATTGACTAGCGGATGTTCTGTTTTTTAAATTTCATAAAATGCAAACTTGTCGAGTTGTCATGACATGATATGTGAAGGTTGTGAAAAAAATTGGGAACGTTTGAGCATGTTGGCTCATACGATTGCTTTGAAACCAGGGGTCATGAGGCCTCACATCGCACTCGAGAATATGAATAGTGCACTCATGAATATAAATATCATTTTTTTTTCTTTAATGTATCCTCTCTATTCGAATGCCTTCTAGTTCAAATTTGACTTATAAAAAGAAAATTCAATTAAAAAGAAATAAAATCAAAATATATATTAAAGAGTTCTAAAAAATCTCAAATTTAGACATCGATTTGTGAGTCAACAGTAGGACACACACACAAAAAATATGGTTGCAAAATTCCAAAAATGGGATATTTTTACCGAGAGCTAGAAGCAAAGCTCGACAAAGGCTTTTACCCAGAGCCCCGCAGGGCTCTCGGTAAAAGCGACCTAATTCTACCTAGGGGTCTAGATGGCACTTGGCAAAACTTGAAAAAAATCTTCTCAAATTTGTGCCCCTCGAACGCGATTGCTTTACCAAGTGTTGTCCCTATGAGGCACTTTCGGCAAAATCCTATCCGGGGCGGGCCTTATCCATTTTGCGGTGCACCATCTCCTTCCCACTCTCTCACTCACTCACACACACGCCGCCCGGTCGCCTGCACGCTCTCCGTCCGCGGCGCCGCCGAAGTTATATGCACAATTGTGGTGGTTGCCGTAGAACTTGCAAAGTGAAGTTGTAGTTGGAACATCTTTTAATTGTAGTGACTTGTTTTAAATTATGCAAGTTTGTATGGATTATGCTCATTTTAAATTATGCAAGTTGGTATGGATTATGCACATTTTAAATTATGCAAGTTTGTGACTTATATATGTGACTTGTTTTAATTTCTGTTTGTCAAGGTGGAAGGAAAAAATAGAAACAAAAAATAAAAACTATAGCCAATTTGTCGAGAGCAACGGCGAGGTAGCCCTCGGCAAAACGTCTCCGCCGAGAGCCTTATTCGCACACTTTCGGTAGAGTGACCATGGTCTACCAAGCACCGGAAAACGGCTTGGTAGACTGACCATATTCTACCGGGGCCTAACGACGGCTCTCGGTTAACAACGACAAACTGCGTTTGTGTGCGAGCAAACGGGGGGGGGAGGCGCTGAATTTTTACCGAGGGCGCTGATTTGTCGAGGACGACACTCGGTGAATTACAGGTCTACCGAGAGCCTATGTTTCTGAGGGTTTGGCTCGGTAGAGGGAGCCTGTATCTTGAGAGGCTTGTTTTACCGAGCATTTGCCCGATCTCTACCGAGCGCTTGGTGTCTCCGAGAGGCCGCTCGGTAGAGATAGATATTCTACCGAGGCCTAGTCCATGCTCTCTCGGTTAATGATCTTGCTCTCGGTAGAGGTCCGCTGTGCGGCAGTGAGGGGGCGACCGTGGCGCTAGCAGCGGTGCCCACGCCATCCGCGCTTCTGCCGTGATGTGCGCACCGCCCCACCACGCCGTGCCGTTCGACCCACCCACGCGATGGGTCGGAAGGGCGTGGAGCCCGGGGGCACCTGCAAAGCTCGCTGCCGAATGGGAATGGGAGGGCGGAAGAACTGCGTTGGACTTACGTTTGATTTCTATTTAATAGAAGGGTCTTTTGCAAAAGGACCAAGGCTCGCATAATCTAAGCCATCCAACCAGCTGATCCGATGGTCGGGAACATCGGGCGATGTGGCCACGCTGTTTGGCCCTCTTTTGGTGTAGAAATCATAGGGGGAGGATAAAGGGAAGCACCGAAGCTGGTGCTGGCTTGTTCGGCTGGTGCTGGATTGTCGAACGGCTGGGCTAAACCTACCCCAGCCACATCCAGCCTAGCCTACCGAACATGTTGTGCATCTGGCGTCCCAAGGTTGCCAACCCCTCCTCGCCTCAGTGCGTGCTCATCCTGCACCGCTGGTGCCCGGGGCTGGATTTGGTGCCATATGCCGCTGCGGGGCCAGGTGGTGGTGTCGCGGATTGTCGGCCCGGCACTACATCCGCCGGGGACGAGTCTCCAATCTTCGCGAGGGCGTCTTGGATAGCGACACCGAGGATGAGGATGCAGATGTTGCATGTGCTGCCAGCGCCACAGATGTGTCCTCGTTAGCCAGTGTGCCCTCGTTTTGAGACCATCATTGAGACTGTCCGTTGACGCTGCCCCTTTCCACCTAGGGGGTAGCACGGAGGGACGACCCAAGGCCTAGCGTTGGGGACAATAGTTTCAATGCAGAAATGATGCCAACCTCCACAACACCAATCTTGGATGCGGTTCGTCTTGAGGTCTTCGTCGTGGCCTGCAGCACCCCTGCCTCTCCCCCCAGCCTAAGACATCGGCCCGTCGCAACATAGTGGCGGGTCATCAGGGTGTTGGTCAGATGGGGCGAACTCATCATCGTCCACGACCACAGTTGGTGCACGGCATGAGGCGAACTCATTGACGTCCGCGGCCACAGCTGGTGCAGCGCATGCTGGCTCGGCCTGTGGAGGGTTGCATCCCGGCACACCAACGCCTTGGACGACGTCGACGGGTCTCCACCCCCAACGCCAATGGGTGGCAGGAGATCCTCCACCGGTAGTAGTTGCGACCGGAGCCCGCATCGGTTGTGCCACGAGGACGCAGGGGTCAGTCGGCGAGGGGTCGACCTCCAAGGCGCATCTCTGCTGATCTCCATGGGAAGTGCCTCAATTTCCTGTCCTCAACGCACCGGGTGGAAGCTTGCAGTCTGCCTCATCAGTGTCTGTGATGCAGGGGTTTCTGACAAATTGCGAGCGAGGGCAAACAACCAAGGCACGTAGGCTCTCGGAGCTCGGGCGATATACATTCCTTGGATGCCCTGATGGGCCAGTGGACCTTGCCTGTTCGCATATCCACGGCGAGGCCAAGTCAGTCTCCACTAGTCCTGCCACCGGTGGTTGCCGGTGGCGAAGACGGAGATGGTGCCATAGATGGAGGCGTCAGGGGCGGGTGGCAGGGGCCACGCAAACTGCACCGGCTTTTTGCCCCGACTGCTGACATGTTGACGCTTACGCTGTGTCCGGAAGTCATGCATGTTCACGACATTGTTGGACCCGATGTGGGACGAGTTTGCTGCCTTACTCGCCAGCAATCAAACCATCGCGGGTGCTTCTCTTGCGCGACTGGTGTCATCTCCGGTGGCATCATAGCCACAAGACGAGGACCCAACCGTTGCGGCCACCCAGCTGGATGACAAGGACCCGATGGCAATCCCTCCTCCAAGCCCCATACACCGAGCGATAGGCTACCCAATGGCAGATGCCCCTCTGGCTCCCCATCGAGTGAGGTCAGCGACGACACCGCCAAACGATGCCTTGACAACTTCATCGCCGAAGTGACGTGTAAGAGGGATCCTCCAATTATTCGTGAGCCTCCACATAGGCCTCCTCTTAGGCAGCGATTACCACGGCAAAGCAGGCGACAAGCAGCTCAGCCCCTCTCTCGAGTACCCGCTTCCAAGCGATGGGAGGTGTTGATCATTGAGCGTACGCACTCCATCAACGGTCCATCTGCACCATCTGCGGCGGGGTTAGATGCGTACGAGAAGCTCTACGCTGGCGAGGACCTGACAACGGTTGATGCCGATGCGGTGGATGTGCTCTTCCCGGCTGTTTGGCTGCGAAGACGCAAGGCCACCTCCTAGATCGCGCCGCCGTGTTGCTATTGGTTGTTCCTTTTATGTAATAATATCAACATAAATTATTTCTGCTAGGATGGTCCAACTACGACTGTGCTACCTCCTTCGGCGCTCATTAGAGGTGCGTTGTATGTTTATCTAAACACTTCTCCTTAATCTACAATGATACACAAATCTTTTGCTTTCGAGAAAAAGAAAATCAGCACTGGCTGACACCAAGGATTGTTGTATTTGGCCCAAACGGTCCTCCCTTGCTTACTAGTAATTTCGGAGTTAGCATCTGTACTGCCCAATGTATCTTTACTCTCTCTGTATATACAGTATTTCATGATTGGCAATAGTCTGAAAGTTTTCTCCATTAGCATGCAAAATTGAATGGATATTTGGACGTATATATCCTCATCAAGTCATCAGGACATACATGGGCGACCCAAAAAAATCTCAACTAGTTATTCGATGGACAGCAAGTGCACCATCTGAGTTTTGTTGCAAAGTGCATCAATGGTTATAGTATTTCAGTTATTGTTTGGCCAAGTAAATGGTAAGAGAGATCCTAAAAGAGGGGACTGTGCACGCGCCGGCGCCAGCGTGGCGCCGCCGCCGTCGACCCGACGGCGGCACGGCGCGGCGGGCGCGTCGTCGATCCCCGGGCGCCGCATCCACGGCCTCGGCGGCTGGCGGTGCTGTCCCTGATTGCGCTCATCTTCTACGACGTCTCGGGTGGCCCCTTCGGCATCGAGGACTCGGTCGGCGGCGGCGGCACGCTGCTCCCGATCCTGGGCTTCCTCAACCTCCCGGCGCTGGTCGCTGGTCACGGCCGAGCTTCGCCTCCGCGTTCCCCACCAACGCCGGGGTACGTAGCCTGGTTGTTCGCTGCCTTACAGGCCCGCCGCCCGTGTTCCTCGTCGGCTTCTCCAAGTGGGCATCGGGCACGCTTCGACAATGGCGGTGGGGCGTCCGCCAGGAGTGCAGCCGATCCGATCCGGCGATGGCGCTCCCCGGATCAGCGCCTCTGGGCGGGTCGTCCGCGCGGTGGGCGCCATGGTGGCTGTATGGACGGCGCCGCCCACGAGCTCGCATGGCCGGCGCGGGACGCGCAGGGCTCTCGAGCGCTGTTCGTAGACACCTCCCGACTCAGGGCTCAAAGAGGTCGAAGAGGAGTGGATGGGGTCAGAATCCAATCGATGGCGACTACATGTTTTTCCGCCACGGCGATGGCAGCTGTTCCTCACGCATTCTAACGGTGAGCAGCGACTTCTCTTTATTTGGGGGCAGATGCTTTTCCATTGGCGACAATATTTGGTGTCACGATGCACCTCGACGGCGGATCGAACACAGTTCGTGGTCTTCCTCCCGAACGCCACCGATACATCAAGGTGGAGGGGGTTAACGGTAAGGGCACACGATTTCAAGCGTAGGCGATTTGCCGCCTGCAAAGGTGGTTGTCTACATCCAATGACTTTCTTTCAAGTTCATTTTGGTGCACGCGTTGTTCAAGGCGTGGTGGCTGATTCGAAGACCGCCATTAAGAGACATCGATATCTTTAGCACTATCTTAAGTAGTAAACTCAATTCTTTTTGGATGTAGTAGATCTTTAGTACATATATTTTCATGTACTAAAGTTTTTTTATTCTTAGTTTTTGTAGTAAGTTTGGTACGTGTATGGTCAAGCAGAGGCTTTAGGCGTTACCGTAGAGGCGGAATGTTAATTCCTTTTTCTAAAAAAAAAAATGGTAAGAGAGTTAAGTAGTGTTCAAGGCTTGAGATCGGAGAGGGTAAAGTTGGTTAATTTTATTTTGCACGCCTGTCTAGAGGAAATGGAATTAGTACTTTTATATATGCACATGGTATTATTATGGTAACTATTTTGAAGAGGTTGTGGAGGGGTTCTAGTATCATCATATTTTCACCAGTGTTCTGCAATAAAATCACCATTGCACAAATCACTAAACACATATGAAAATAGTACATCTGAAGTTTATAATTACATTGGAGAGTTCATGTTATCAGAATCACTGCACACATATGAAAATATTACATCTGAAGATCCTAATTACATTGGATAACCTTTCAAAAAAAAAAAAAAAAATAATTACATTGGATATGGTTCATGTTATCAGAAAGGCACTGCTTGGCGCTTGCTGCCTGATAAATTATGTCCTTCAGGCATATGTTCAGTGCAATTTCGAGCCAATTGAATAACTGAAGTATAAGGGGGCAATCTTGACTGCCATGTCAATATATTGAACTCTCCTTTGGGCCTAACAGAAGGATCTACCAGTAGATCTCCAAGTGCCACCGTTGGTAGTTCTTTGGAGGGAGCACATGTCGTGCTACTGCTACTAGTATGTATGATGCGAAGGGAATTAACAGGACTCGAAAATATGTCCGTCATGTCTATCTGACGGCCTTGATCGATAAGTAACTTTGGGTTCACCCCATATGCTAACAGGTTCTTCTGAAACACTTTTCTGACCCTGTTCTGTATGGAAAGCCAGAGTTGAGCATCCAGGTTGTTTCTCAACACATCAGCAACAGCATTTGCTGCGACAAGTGATCCATACTCATGGAAGTCCTTTGCAATTCCTTGTGCTAGATGTACAAGCCGTGGATGTTCTGCCAGGTCGGCACTTCCAAATGCTAGGTTCTTGAATAGGTACCATAACTCCTCGTATGACAGAGTATCAAGAAAGATTGACCTTACTGACCCAAACCTTGCTAACCTTCCGAGTTTGCTTATGATGATCACCTTGACTCTTGTGTTTTTTCTTCTCACGAATGAATAGAACTCATTCCATTCCACATCATCAACATCTGAAATAAACTCAACAACTACAAGTGACGTCCCCACCAAGGCCTCTTCATGCTTATCAACGATATTCATAAAGTTGGCTCCATTCAGATGCAAAATTGAAGTGAACTTCGAGCGTACCCTCTCATCAGCACATACATGGCCGACCAAAGTTTTCTTCCCGACGGAACGACCACCGATGATTGGAAGGACAGGAGGTGCATCATCTGGGTTATGTTGCAGTAAGAAGTTGAGGAGCTTTTGCTTCTCGGCATGTCGACCAAACATAAAATTGTCGATGTAAAGGTATGTATCGTAGGGTCTACGGGACATGCGCTCACACCCACATAGAAACGCAACAAACTCTGCTATATTAGCCACAACTGTTTCCAGATTTTCCACCTCATGGCTGAGGACTCTTGCAGAAGCACCTACTGTCATAGTGCGGGGACGTTTGAGACGAATGGCGGAAGATGATGAGATGAATGAGTTGCTAACCTTGTTTTCGGAACTCTCCTCACAGTGGAATCTCATAGTATCCAGTGCATGGTAGCCCCGATACATGGCCTCCGACAGTACCTTGAGCTGCATCAGCATCCCAGAGTTGGTGATGTATCGTGCGTCTGCCTCCTCAACGACGGTGTGAGCCCTCATCAGGAGATGCCGCAGCCTCTCCTGCTTCTCCTCCAATCGGTTGGAGCAGTATCTGCTAAAGGCAAACGAGGTCAATCGGCTGACAAGTTCACCTACAACCACAGTTATGGCACTTTCCATCGAATGGAGCACAAGAGTGCATAGATGGCTGTCATGAACTGGTAACCTGGTATGTGTCTAAATCCAAACTCTTGAGATATAGCAACTCAGAATACTTACTGCCTTTGTTGGTCTTGTCCACAAAGTCAAAGCCTTCTTCTCACATATTAAACTCTTCTGTGATGCATGTAGCTAACTCCTCCTAGTTAGTCTTGAATATGCTTCTAATTCTTTTTTTTTTTTTTGAGCGTGCTATCTGGTTGACTGAATATAAACAAAGCATGCTGCCAGTCTTTTCTGCTCAACGACTCAAAACCTCAACTGAGGCAGCTCTGTCTACCGTTTATGGTGAAATACTCACCCGACTCATCTTTTTCAATTCATAATCATGAAACACACCGACAGGACATATGGGGAACACATGCTAGCTATTGCTTGTTTATGGCGTTATCTGTTTGACGAAGCCAACCTCCACTCCAAAACTAGGTGACAAATTGTCAGCTCCACTTTGTTGGAGCCCAATCAACGAGATCGGCCAGGAATAGCAACGACAGCGGCGGCACGCTGACCGCGGCGAGTTCACGAGCAGATGGATATGTA
Source organism: Hyparrhenia diplandra (assembly GCA_015847255.1). NCBI lineage: Eukaryota > Viridiplantae > Streptophyta > Magnoliopsida > Poales > Poaceae > Hyparrhenia > Hyparrhenia diplandra. The sequence goes on along the minus strand of JADLZK010006939.1, from coordinate 103,639 downwards.
TACAACAAGAACGCGAGAGAAGTGGATAATAGCGCTGCCAAATCACAGCTCGTTTCGCCCCTCTATTTTAAGAGTGATTTGCAGGTGGATAAGATGAGTGTTAGTGCTATTTTAAGTTTTAACAAGTTATCGGGTCGGCTAACTCCGACGACTATACTCTAGATTCTCCCCTGTGCACGTCTAAAATGGTATTCGCCATTTCATTGGATATATACTAGCACTACCGGAATCCCGGTCTTTCCCGTGAGGGGCTCACAGAAAGGCCCCTCTTTCCCGTGAGCATGCAAGGAGGCTCACGGGGAAAGGGCACACGCGGCAAAGTGCATTTGGCGTGAGAGTACGCCACGGGGAAAGGACAAGCCCCCCTTGCCGTGTGGGACAGCTCATGGCAAAGGCCATGGCGGGGGGGCCGGCGCTCCGTCACCCATTCCGTTAGCCCTCCGTCTAGCTCACGGGAAGGCTTTCCCGCGGAGCGCCTTTGTTGTGAGCAAACGCAAAGCTCCGGCAAAGGACCCCCTTTGCCGTGAGCATGGATCCCCGCTCACGGCAAAGGTTGTACCCTTTTTTTTTTTTTTTTGGTTTTGTGCTCCAAACCTTTTTTCTACACTTCCTATACATCATATGGCACTCTATGTTCAATTTTGATGAATTTTTAACTTTATTTGTTATATTTAGGTAATTATTCTCTTTTTACGGCAATTTTTGAAATGAAGCCAAATTTGAACAAGTGATTGACATTTTTGAAAAAATTTACTAAAAAAATTATATTCCTCTTACTCAACATAAATTAAGGCCTTGCATATAAAAATAAAACCAAATCTCGAACATCTTAATACAAAATCATGAACGTCACTACTACAGAAATGAACTTCCATGGCGGGCATTTTTTGATTTTCCGTGGCGGGCATTAGATCCGCCACGGAAAGCTAGGGTCACGATTAATCGACGAGATTAACCGTGGGCGGACTCCATGCCCGCCATGGAAAATTGATTAACGCATGCGGCGTTTAACAAAAACCGCCACGGTTAATAGATTAACCATGGCGGGCATCATTACGCGTCCCGCCATGGTTAATGTATTAACCATGGCGGTTTTTGTTATAAGCCCGCCACGGTTAATTAATTCAGGATTAATAAAAAAAATAATTCAAAAATATTATAAAATTATAAATTATGATTTAAACCACATATTAAATAATAAAATAAGAGAATATTCACATAAATCTTAAACATGCATCACAATTTAACATTCAACTAACATGGACATTCAATTAAAGCACTTAGAGTTTAAAAGTGACCACCACACATCGAGAATTTACAAAACTCGATCGAACGATCGATTGCTCAATCACGTTTAGCTAGGTTACAAATCAAGGTCATCCCACATATAGTCCTTCATGTCTAGCTTATTTCTCCAAATCCCGTAGTTCCCATAAGTCGTCGTTTCTAGCAAGGTTGCTCTTAGGGTCGAAGAAATTGCGGTAGGTAGCACAACGTCCTCAACGACGCCCCTACGGATGGCGCCAACCGGTTTCTTGAACGTCATGTCGCCCAAGCCTTTCGTCCAAAATTGTGGCGTGGTTTTTCTTCGTCATTTCGCCATGTAGTACGGTACACGCCATCTGCGGGATATGAACGTCATGTGCATAGAAACCACACGGGTTCTTTGCCAAAAGGTCGCTTTCCCGCACTGCATGCACGATATATATGTACGGAAAAATGGTTAGACTATTATGAGACCATTCAATATGGACGAGCAAACAAGAGTAATGCTTGCATATACCTCATAATCTCGCCTGATCTTCATTTGGTCCTTATGTTTTTTCTTTGGCGTATGCTCTCGCCTCCGATCAGTGACTCGGGGTCTTTCAAGTAATCCTTGTAAGCCCCGCACGAAATCCCACGGTGTCATGACTTCTTACGTAGTTTGTGGTATGAAATAGTATACAAGTGTCGTGACTTACGGTACGAGGGCCTTGTTCAAAATGTCTATAGAGGCCTTTTGGCGTATCATACAACGAGTCCAAAATTCTAAGGGCGCTCCATCCTGAGGAATATTAGCCAAGTAATCCAGTGGCCAATGTGTGTTGTTGTTTCTATACCGGCCATGCTACACCATTTTATTTGATTAGAGATAGATTCCAAGTGTTCAAAAAATAAAAAGTATTGCTTTTGACTTACTTGATATGTTGGGCGCAATGAGACAACCGGCCTCCGTTTTGATCTTCTTCATGCACTTACGGATGTAGTCGCCATCTCTCTAACTTTTGCATTGGCCAATGTTTCATAGTGTTTATATTGTTCGGCCTTGCCCAGCTTCTTGAGCACTGGGTTCCTCTAGCTCTCCATCCAGTAATGAGAAAAATCGACCACGTCTATATACGCTAGACATAGAAACACAATTGGCTCATTCTTCGTTCGGGCTATCAATGCTTGCATCCCGCAAGCACATGTGGTCACGTCATTATAGGATCGGAGAGCTAGAATTAGTGGTGTACGAAAGGCGTAATGCATAAACAAACTCACGCGCAGCATAGAGGGTGACAATGGATTGGTCGAGGTCCTGGCGCCCGTAGCAACCGCCACATTTAGTCGAAAGCCTATTGGCGGTGAAATGTCCTCCTTCAAGTTAAAGAGCTCTTTAGGAACCCCCCGAAATGGAACTCCGTCACCCCCCGATCAATCGCATCGCGATATAATCGGTGGAACTGCGAGAGTGTCCCACTCCTCTTCCTCGATTAGCTGGCCCTTGGGCACCATGAACTTGCCAAGCTCAAAGTAGTGCGGGCAGTCCGGGCTGACCCATTGTCCCCGCCGATGGGGTATATAATTCCTATACAGAAGGAGATGTAGCATCTTCTAGCTACATACGCATACGTAATATGTCTGGCTAAGTTTGGTTGAGATTATCACGCATATACGTACCTAAATACTTTGCCGGTCTTCACGGCCCCGGGTTCTGCTTAGCCAATCGGGAGGTCCTTTTCCTTTCTCCGCTAGCTCCTTCCCGGCCTCATCATCTAAGTATTTGTTGGTCGGGGCAAGAACTTAATCATCTTCTTTTGATAGCTTCTTCTTCTTCGGCGCTTGGGGAACATTCGACCTCATCGTCCTTCCGACTGCTTTCGAGGCGGTGTTGACAATCCTATGCATGTGGAATTGAACTACATTAGCCACCAATTAATGCATAGTACAAGTTAGCCATGTATTTTTGTTTCTATACCTGTCACATTTTAAAAACCTCCTCGACCATTGCGCACTTGAACGGCGTGGGAGGGCGGCGAGCCCCTTGTCACGCTTAGGAGAAGGTGTCATCTCGCCGTCGCCGTAGCAGGGTGTCTTTGCCGCCGTCTCCTCCTTCCGGTTCTTCCGGAGGTGGGTTCGACGAGGACATCCGCCACCTCGCCACCATCGTCGTTGTTATCATCATCGTCGCCATCGCCACCACCACCCGGGGAAGGAGAGGATGGCTGCGCGGGGCGCTACCGCCAAAGGTGGTGTCGCCGGTTTCCACAGGGCAATGTCTTCCTTGTTCCATAGGTACTCCCTCTCCACCCGAAGGTCCTTGAGTACTTGTTTCTCCTTGTTCACCGGGATATCGATCTCCTCGTCACCAAGGCCTGGTTCTATGGATTCCGGATAAACGAAGGCATAGTCGGGTGGGGACGCTCGTTATTGTACAACATCTCTCCGTGGTGCGGAGACACTATGGCAAAGTGGCCACCTCCTTCTTCTTTCCCTTCACGCCAACGGGTATATAGAGTTTGCCAACCGCGGGTTCGGCGAGATCGTCGATTGGGTTCTTCGTAGCTCCAAAGACTCGTACTCACACCTTGGATGTTGGAAAGACCTCTTGTCGTTAATACCTCTTCGATTTTCTTCTCGACTATGTCCTTTATGGCTTCCTCATAGCCTTGCATCTTAAGGTTTTCCTTGTACCTCTGCCTCATGTGGTAGTTGGCGCGTCGGATGCCCAAGAATCCACGGTCTTCCGGCTATACCTCGAGCCACGCCCCGAACTTCGGCCACGGTGCTCGGGTCTTCCGATTGCCTCGGTCACTTTCGTTAGTGCTCCCTCCTAGGTTGGAACTCCCCCAGCGCCTTGGCCTCTTTGACAAGCATCACCTTCTTCTCCACCTCGTCGACCTTTGGGTCATTGTACTTGGAGTCTAAGGTTGGGAGTCAAAACGAAATAGAGTCTAAAGTTGGCAGTCAAAACGAGGTAGATAGAGAGCCACCATATATATGTGACCCCGGCCGTGGAATCGGCTAAGTCCTCCGGCCGTTCATTTCTCACCCCGAAGGGCTGCCAAAATTTTCCGGCGACCGACACCATAGAACACAAGCTTGCCTTCAAGCAAAATTCATCTCAATTTGGACAAAAATCATCTCAATTTGGACAAAAATCATCTCAATTTGGACAGAATTCATCTCAATTCGAACAAAATTCATGGACAATAATATGAAGCATCATAGGCAGTGGCATAATATAGTGCTCGGCTAAAAAAAAATCCCATGAATTTCGATGACAAATCACGAGCGAAAATTTTCCATCACAAAGATCACGAGCGTGAAAATTTCCATCCAAAGCATCACGGCTTCCGCGAGGCGGGGATGGAGCGGGGATTTCTCACCGGTGGAGCACCACGGCCAAAGCGGGGGCGGGGATTTCTCACCGGTCGAGCACCGCCGCGGAGAGGCGGGGGAGCCGGGGGTGGAAGCCGGCGAGGAGGGAGAGGGCCGGCGGGGGCGGAGTCGGTGCGGCGGCGGCGGCGGAGGTGCCCGGCCGGCGGCGGAGGTGCCGGGCGGGGAGGCCCGGGAGGCGAGCGGGCGGAAGGCTCGGACGGGAGGCGCGCGAGACGGGACACACGCGCGAGCGGGCGGCGGCTGGACGGGAGGGGCGACGGCGGCGGCGGGCGCCCAGCGTCGGCGGCGGTGGCTAGGGGTTTCCCTAGCCCGCCGGCGTCGGCGGTGGAGGCCGGGAGTGGCGCGGGCGGAAGGCGCTGACGGGAGGCGCGGACGGGAGGCGCGCGACGGGCGGCGCTGACGGGAGGCGCCGACGGCGCGCGCGCGCGGCCGCTAGAAAATTTGGCTGCTTCGGGAGAGAAATGAACGGCTGAAGGACTTAGCCGATTCGACGGCCGGGGGTGACTCATATATACTGTTTATTTTGCGTGGCGGTCATTTTACAATGCCGCCACACGGTTAATCGATTTCGTGGCATTGTAAAATGACCGCCACGCAAAATAGATTCAAAAATTGAATTTGTAAAATTCATAACAATTCAAATGTTCATTCAAAAATTCTAAAAATTTTTGCGTGGCCTCCCTATGAGTATGTGTACCCATGAAAAAATGTGAAACTTGAATTTTGGATAGTTCTTGCATGATTTAAAAATATAGTCTTTAATTGACAAGTCGGGGGCGTTTGAGCAAGTCGGCGATCTCCAATACATTTTTAGTTCCATTACATAAATGTCGTGACATACATATTTGGTTCCATTACATATTTGGTTCTATTACAAAAGGATCGACTTATTTTTTTTGCGGGGCAGCCATCGTCTTCTTCCCCGACCGCCTCGTGCGGCACACCGGGCTTTGTCTTGGTCTTGATGACATTCCCCACACGCGTGTCTCGACTTCCTTGATCTTGGTTGGATGATCGGTAAAGAGCATAAACTCTGCGTAGTTGTTGTACTCTTTCAGGACTCGCACTCCATCGGCTCCCACGATCCTTTGCTTCCCTCCCACGACCGCATGTAGTTGCTTTTTGCCCTGCGATTTGGGCACCGGGGAAGTAAGCTACCTGGCCGCGTGACTTCGCGTACCCACTCATCATCTCCATTTTTGAGTGAACGGTGGTTAACCCAACCGTCCCACGTCAACCACCGTTGGCTTGACCCAATGGCACCGGGAAAATGGGTATCTCGTAGCTCTACGCCATAATCAAGTTCCCAAAATCTCTTGGATTTGCCCATAGTATGTCTTGAGTTTCTTGGTGGCCATGTCAATGCCCTCATACCGAATGCCGCTGTTACGTGGCGCTCTTGTTGTCCTTTTCTTTTCGTGTGGAACCTGTATCCGTTGATGTCTTAACCTTGCCATGTGATGATTTGGCTAGATGGGCCGTATGCAAGCATCGATTCTTGATCTCAGCGTTTAGGGGTATCCCCTGTTCGCGGATCCACGTTAATGAAATTCATTTGGTGTTATCTCGGTACCCACCCCCTCCGTGCGCGGCCCGCCCGTGTCTTTGCGAATTTCCTCGGATGCTTCTCAACCCGATCTTCCATTGATACTAAGCGGTTCGTAGCGCCGTCATGGGCTTCTTCAATTGTTTCTTGGTCTATATCGGTCCGTACTTTCCCTCCCCGCGCAGCCCATCCCTTGCTGTCCTGCCTTCGTGCGGGTGGTCGAGTAGGCCGATTGCATTCCATCCCGGATGTATCTAGTGCGGCCGATTAACGGCCTCCCCGTGTTGTGTATGCCTCGATCATAGAGCCCTCCAGGTATGCACGATTAAGGACGGATCTGTTAAGAGAGGACATGAACCGCTCGTTCGTCCACATCTCGTGCGCGGTAGAGAGGCCCTAGTTCTTCTATCGATCGACCATGTGTATCATGAGGTGTGGCATAATATCGAAGAAAGACGGTGGTAAGCACATCTCGAGCTGGCATATAGTCTCCGCGATGAACTCTTTTCGGTCGCGGGGAGGTCATTTTCAGCGATGACCTTCTACGTGATGCGATTAAAAAGTAGCACAGCGTGTAACGACCATCTTCAAGAACTCGGGCTGATGCACCTAATCACAATTGGAAGGAACACCGTCGGCATGACATGGCGATCATGGGCCTTGAAGTTTGACAAGTGTGAGGTCTTTCATCGATACAATGCTCTTTATGTTGGAACGAAAACCGGTCGGCACTTTGACATCCCCTGAGCCATTTGCAAAAATCCCTCTTTTCATCCCGTGTCGATTGTAGCTCGCGGCTGGAAGGTCGACTTTTCCGCTATTCCCCGAGGGTATCGAGTGAAGTTTGGGCCCGATGCCCATGTCGGCAAGATCCTCGGCGTGACTTGACACCGTCCTTCGTCTTAGTCTTGATATCTAGGAAAATCCCGACCAAGCTCTCGAAGACATTCTTACGTAGATGCATGTTATCGATGGCATGGGGTGTATGGAGGATCTTCGGTATGGCGGTGCTTGAAGAAAATCGACTACTTCTTGAATGGGACTTTGGCCGGTGCCGGATTGGGTTACCTTACGCTTCTTCTTCTTCTTCTTTTTCTTCTTCTTCTTCTTCTTCTTCTTCCACTTTGCCGTTTTGTTACGCTTCCGCTTCTTCTTTGCCTTTGGCCCACCGGCTTTCTTCTTCTTTCGAACTTCGTGGTTTATGTTCTTCACCATTTCAAACACCTTTGGCCCGTACTTTTTACCCTTTCCGGCTCCTCCGTTTCAGCCTCTCGGCTGGCGTCAAAGTACTCATCCATCGAAGTATCCCGGTACTGTGTTCTTTCTGAGAGGAATTTACGATGCTTCATGTACACCGTCTTTTGGGATCTAAGGTAAATGGAGCGGTATTCTCAATGCAAAGCTGTATAAGCCGCTCTTCCCCTTAATCTGCCCGACAATGAAAAGCAGGGTAATCACTGATGGTGACCATTATCATGGCCTTTAGAGTGAACTTCTTCTTCTCGGACGCATCCATAATCTTGACCCCTTTCCACAGTTTCGCCAATTCCTCCATTACTGGCTCAATGAGCACATCTATATCATAGCCCTGGCTGCTTTGGTCCGGAAATGAGCATGGCCAGATAGAAGATATTTGTGCTTCGAGACACTCGTAGGGAGGCGAGGTTGTATATGGTGAGGGTGACCGGCAGTGTCTTTGCGTGCTACTCGAGGTCTCGAACGGATTCATCCCGTCGATTACTCAAAGCGAACCTTACATTCCCGGGCTCGTCCCTAAACTCCGGAACATGTCATTGATGCGTTTCCACGCGTTTTGGCATCCGAGGGGTGTCGCGACTTGCCATCGCCCTTCGTGCGTTCCGCTAATGCATGCCAGGACATCGCCTTGGCATCCTCTCGGGTTCCCAAAAATTGCACGCAGGTGATCGAGCACGGGTAGGTACCACACCGATAGGGCGGGGATCTTCCTGCGGGTGTAACCCTCTTCTTCCTCGTCCCTCGGGAGGTGGCATCCGCTTCTTCTTGCCCGTCTTTTTCTCGCTTCTTGGGCCCTCTCGACGGTCCCTCCTCATCGGTGGCACGATAGCCCGGCATTTCTCTTGTAACGACTCACGCCACATCGCGGACAGTTGTGCAAGTCCGCATAGTTACCCCGGTATAGAATACAGTGGTTAGGGCACGCATGAAACTTCCTAAGCTTCATAGCCACAGGACGAATCAACTTCTTCGCCCGATAGGTATTGGCGGGCACCTTATTCCCCACGGGTAAAAACGATGTCACCGAGGACCCGTAACAGGTCATTGAAGCTCGTGTCTTACCACCCGTGGCGAGCCTTCAACATCAACATCGTAAGGTTAAAACGTAGCACCGTGCAATGCTTCGGACATTTGCCGTCGTCTTTGTATAGAGGGTCAATTGCCGCCTACTTCATCTGTCTAAAATTCTCGAGCCATCTTGGATTGCCAAACAACACGTCATCTTCATCTTTGAGGTTAGCAATATCCTCGAAAAGCTCAGCATCCTCGGGCAACATGTCATCAACTACTGACTGTTCACCATCTTCTCCACCCGCATTGTCTTACGCATGTCTTCCGGCCAGTTCATCTACGGTGATGTAATCACGATTATCAACTTGTTCTCGCCCTTCGTCCACCACCGTTGTTTCCGCCGTTCTGCGGTCGACCGGGGTCCTCCGCATGAACCGGCCACGACACACCGGTTCTTTTTCACCATGATACTTCCACACGCGGTGTACCTCGGCTCCCTAATGAAACCATACCGCGACAAGTGCTCCACGACGGCGTCATCCTTGTGTAAGAACATATGCTTGCAGCTATAGCACGGGCACACCATTACTTCCGAACCCTGACTGATTCGATGCTTCTGCGCGACGGCCATAAACTTCTTTCGCACATCATCAACGAAATCCAAACTCATCCTCGGCACGTACATCCAATCCCTATTCGGCGCCATGACGGCCTGCTCAAATTAATTAAACCAAAGCAAAGAGAGCGATGGATGATTAGAGATCAAGTATCGATGATTAAAAGTGCAAAAAGAGGAATACGAGAGAGAGAGAGAGGGAGTAGCTAGAGAGAGGGAAAGAGAGCACGTACACTCAAATGAGAGGGAGAGAGAGGGGGAGGAGAAAGAGGGAGAGAGAGGGAGAGAGAGGGGGAGGGAGAGAGAGGGGGAGGGAGAGAGAGAAGGAGAGGAGAGGGGGGAGGAGCTAGCTTGAGAGGGAGAGAGAGAGGAGAGATCAAAACTAGATCTCAAAAGAAAGGAGAGAGAGAGGGGGGGAGAGAGGGGAGAGAGAGAGGGGGGTAGAGAGATAAGGGGAGGGGGGGGAGAGAGAGGGGAGGGAGAGCACAAACCACATTCAATTAGATCTCAAAGAGAGGGAGGACCATGCATAGGGAGAGAGAGGGAGAGAGAGAGGGAGAGAGGGAGAGAAAAGAGGGGAGAAAGAGGAGAAATACCCCCTAGCGGTGCCAAACTTCAATCAAACCAAGGGCAAAACCTTCCCCCCCCCCCAGAAATGGTGTTTTCTAGAGTTTTGAAGCTCAAAACCCTAGAAAATGGCGAAATCCCATGGGGAAGAAGAAGGTTGGGGCTGTATTTATAGCCCAGCCTTTTTTTCGTAGCGGGCATTGTAATAAAACCGCCCACGGTTAATGGGGATTAACCGTGGCGGTTTTATTAATGCCCGCCACGGTTAATCGATTAACCGTGGCGGTCTTTGACCTGGCCGGGGCGAGCCCGGGCCAACTATTTTGCGTGGCGGTTTTTCTAAATGCCCGCCACGGAAAATAAAAACTAAACACCATGCAAGTTCAATTACGTAGTAGTGCGTTAAGCCCCCTTTCCGAGTGGTTTAAAAATTCTAGAAAATCAACCGATGTGAAAAAAATCATGAAATTTAATAATATGTCATGATATCTTGTGCAGAGGCTATGATAAAAAATTGGGAAGCTTTTAAGACAAGTTGGCACACATGATGTTCACAAGCTCCAACATCTACATAGAAGTTTCATGTTTGTTGAGAATGATCCAAAGGTGTGATTTCATGTCGATGTGGTGGTTAGGTTGTGGTTTGGCTATGCAACTTTTTCTATATGTAATAGACATTAGAGATTGTGTCATGTCAATTGTTGCAAATTTTTTGGATTATTTTAATAATTTTTATAATTTTATGTTGTAATTAAGTAAATACAAATACGTATAAAACCCCATAAAATAATGGTCAATTTTTTTAAGCTAAAGCATCAATTATGTATGGGTGAGTGAATGTGACAAGGTATTTTTGAAGTAATCTCGGTCAAAGTTTGAAAATATATGCTAGAAAAAAAAAGATAGAGAGAACAAAATATTATTTTCTAGAAATTACCTTTGCTGCGTGAGCAAGAACCACAAAGCTCACGGCAAAAAAAGTGTCCTTTGCCGTGGCGCTTTTACCTAGCTCACGGCAAAGGTTTTTTAACTAAAAGCCGGGCATGCGGAACCGGGCTATGTGGGGCACGGTTGTCGCCCTTTGCCGTGAGCCGGATCGTGGGGTTCATGGCAAAGAAGTGGTCTTTCCGGTGAGCCACAGGATCCGGCTCACGGCAAAGGCCCCTAAACCAATTTTTTTTTAAAAACAAAGTCACCGACTTACGGTCGCGACTCAAATCTCACACTCACATCTCGCGCCGTCGCCGCCACCGCCCGGCGTCGCGACGCCGCCGCCCACGCCATCGTCCCACCCGGCACCACCGCGCCCACGGCCGCCCCGCCCTCCCTCACGCTTGCAGCCCGCCGCCGCCCACGCCAAGGCTGCCCATCACCGCCCCGCCGCCCGACGCACGCGCTGCCGCCCCAGCCTGCTGCCGGCCCGCCCCCCCCCCCCCCCCACCCCGCCGCCCCGCTCCCCACCGGTCGGGCCGGGAAGGAGGAAGGGGGAGGGGGGAGGAGGGAGGAGGAGGAGGAAGGAGGGAGAAGGGAGGAGGAGGAGGAGGAGGAGGAGGAGGAGGAGGAGGAGGAGGAGGAAGAAGGGTGGGGAACAGACCGCCCACCGCGCCGCCCGAACCCGCCCTTGTCGCCGGTTTGTCCGACCCCGCCTCTAGCGCCCCCGGACGACCCTAGTTGGCCTCATCTTCGGCCTTGCAGGTAGTCGGCCATCGAGCCATGTGACTAGTTTATGTCAATATATATGTGGTTGTCGTCCATCGTGTCGTATGTTTGTTTTGCAGGTTTTGGAAACCTAACCGTGTAGGGGAGGTTCTATCAAATTTTTCAATTTAACACGTGTGTTTCTTTTTTTATTTTTTTTTCGAGGGGAGCCCGTCCAAGCTGAGCCGAGTACCTTGAGGCCCCGATCGTCTTCCTCGCCAGTAGCCCGACTCCACCGCGACTCTAGGTATAACCCCTATTTCCGTATAATGGTCGTAGCTAGACCGCGCAACTCAATTAGGTGTCTCCCCGCTCGAAAGAGATGTGGTTAGAAGTATGAAGATCTCAGCATACCTGTAATCGTATCTATTTCGAATTGTCCATATTTTTTGATAGCCCGAGGATGCATAGATGTGGTTAGTTTTCATGTTCTACTCCAATGCGATTGGGAGTTTGGCAAAGATCTCCATGTTGTCCTTCCGAATACACAATGTCCCTGTCGGGATGTGTATTTGGAGAACGCGGGGAGGTGCTGCCAAAATTCTGTCTCGGATAGGAGTAGACCTCATCTACACATCCTCAGGTGGGATTAGGACCTATCTTCATCTATTAGGTATAGGATCCTTGTGTAGATGCAGTGCATTCTTATATTCTCGCGTATATGATAGAGAATGGATGACCGTGCGTGGATATACGATGGCTAGAGGAGTTTTAGAGATTATGAATGACAATGAATGGGTTAGGAAGAGCAGTGCTTTTGTGGAAAAAGCTTTTCAAAATACTCGAGGTGCGAGTAAGGTTTGGTGTCCAACAACAAATGTGGGAACACGCGAAAGCAAAGTAAGGCGAACATGTCTAAACTTCTTGTGATGAATGGATGGACGGCCAACTATAAGCGGTGGATCTTCCATGGTGAAACTGAATGTCTGAGAGACGAGGTGGTGAGGCAACGCATCGATGATCTTGCTTCTGATGCCAGGGTAGGAGACATGTTAGATGACTTTCATGCCGGAAACTTTGGTGAAGGACATGAGGATCAGGAGGAGGAGGAGCCAGAAGAAACTGCAAAGGCCTATTATGCTATGTTGGAGGCGACATAGAAACCCCTTCACGACCATGTAGAGGTCTCTCGACTAGATGTCATTGCACGCCTTATGGACTTGAAGGCCCAGTGTAATATGAGTCGAGATGGCTTTGACAACATGTTGGCAGTCTTAGAGACCTTGCTTCCGCGAGGTCACAACCTTCCAAAGAACATGTATGAGTCGCAGAAACTCCTCAAGGTACTTAAGATGCCATATGAGCTATGATCTCCCCGACTCGAGGTAATTTATTTATATTTACTCAAGGTTGATTTATCTTTACATTCTGTTTCTCTAGGATCTAACTTTGTATTGAAATAGGCCCGTATAGAGGAACAGAAGAGGCTCCTGGAGGAGGCCGAGGCGAGGAGTTGGCAAGGGCCCCGGACGGACGTACGTAACTTGGAAGCTCTCCTAGCGTCGTCGCGCGTGTTGGAGGCAACGTTGGTGAAGAGCCGCCGCCACGGATGTGCCGGCTCCACCGCCGGTCTTCCCTCCACCGCCGGTCTTCGGTCCACCGCCCATCTTCGGTCCATCGGTTGGAAGCTCACCGTGAGTTTGTCTACCTTAACTACAAATATACATATATGAATGTGAATGGAAATGATCTGAGTTTTTCGAATGCACCATGAGATGTGCATATGGACATGTGGGTGTCGACCATTGAGCCGTTGTTTTAGAAACCCCTCCATGCGGGGAGGTTTGCACGAAATTTCTAACACTTTATCTTACTTTTTTTTTTCATGTTAATAGAATTTACCTTGAATTTTGTCTCACAAATGCAATATCTTTGCCTACGTGTAGGTTCAATCTCACGCCCGAACCCATCTCCGAACCAATCTCCTCAAGGACCCTTGGGAATGAGCTACGGAGCAACAAGGCGGTTGGCCAGTGTTGATATTTCTTACACGATCCAAATTAGGAAGGCGAAAGAAATATATAAGGTATCTATCTAATCATGTTAGCTTGGATGTGTAATTAATCTCACAATCCAACAAAGGCGAGAGTTAGGCGGTGTTAGTTGTGGGGTGTAATCTCAAGATCATTATCCATAGTGGAGTTAATCTCACTAGGATATGTACTCAAGGTATACCACTTATTTCTAGGCATTACCTACACACTAGTCTATCACCCTAGCAATAACGTCCTAAGAAATGCGGGTATGGTATTCTTGATAGGCCTTGATAAAAGAATGAACATGATATCTGCAAGCACACGATAGAAATACCATCGTCGCACTTCACCGGGAGTAATCCAGTATCGTATTTATATTTTACCACGAGGGAAGGGGAGTCTATGGAAAGTAGAGAGAGGTGTCTAATGATTTAGTATGTGATTTACTTGAGATCCACTTGCAATTGTATAATGCAGAGTAGCCATATGCATCTAACATTACTCATAACAGGATAAGTCACAAGATAAAGATAATTGAAAAATTAATAACTACCCAAGTCTAAGATCATCATATGCCACTAGTATCATACGAGCTATTAACATGTTATAGAAAGAATAGAAAAGAATATTTCTAAAAATACTCCTAATCATATTCCAATGAATACTATAATTAATGCAAATACATCTAGCTATCATGGCAAGGTTGCAATACATCTACACATGGTAAGCATTACCAATGACAATCAAGGACGAAACTTGATCATCACCGTAATTATGGCTGAACTTGGCCTGTCATTCGGAGGGTGGACTCCAAAGGACTCAACAGGACTGTCACTCTAGTGATCTACCACACGTCCCGGAATGTAGGGTGCAATCACAGATAAACGTTGTATAACACATTGCTTATCACCCACATAGTGATCATCTAAGTGGATGCTATACGATTCCATGCATAAGATATAAGACAAACTCACTAAACTAAACATATAACTATAGCATGCATGGATACATATCAATAAGAATATAATCATTATATAGATCAAAGTCATATCAATTGTATTCCGACAATAATACTTACGGTCGAATACAAGAGAGAAGCCACGAGAATGATGCTCCCGCTACTTTTTGACTATCAGGAATCCAAGATGAACTTGACTTCCTCTAGAACTAGCTAGGTAGCTAACTACTTCTAATATGATGAACTAGGGCTTAGGTCTAGACTTGGTTGGACTTGATGTGAGTTGAGGTGAAAGCAAAGTATGAATTGATAATGAATTAGGGTTTAGCCCTGGGGTCAGGTGGTCTTCTTATATAGCACTTGGCGATGAACAGGGACCCTTGGATCAAACCGACCTCCAATAATGGTGTAGATACAACCTCAAGGTCGGTGGTAAACCGACATAAAAAGCTGAGGCTGACAGGGCGACCCCACCTAGCGGCCGGCCTAAATTGCCCTGGCGGCCGCCAGGGGATGAGATCACAACGTGATCTCCCTTCTCCTGGTGTCTTCTGGTATCTTCTAGAGTGTTTTAGTCCACATTTTGGGTCGAGTTACTTCATGGTTAAGTCTTGTCATCGTATGGGATGTAAACTCTTGATTCTCACCGTTCTTCTCTCGCTTTTCTCTGTTAGTCCCCTGCAAAGTCATAGAATACCAAAACTCGTGGAATTATGTTAGTTAGACCCCTAGACTTATATTGATATTCATCTTAAGCCCTTATTTTATGTTTAATTGACTAATAATATTATGCTATAACAGTGTCAACAGCCGGGTTGGCCGTGAAGTTGTGATGATTTAGGTGATGAACTTGTGTACTTGAACTTGTGGTTGCACTCATGGTTGAACTTGTGACTCGTTAGATTTTATGTAATATAAGTGCTATTTGTGGATTATTGCGCTATATATATGGTATATATGCAATCTGTGATATATATGTGTTTATATGCAATATATATGTGGCGAATATGTGTCGGAACAAAAATAAAAATAAAAAAATTCTTTGCTATGAGCATAGGGCCTCGCTCACGGCAAATCGACCATAACTTTGCCATGAGCAGGCCCTATGCTCTCGGCAAAGAGGGATTCTTTCCCGTGAGCCACGCCGTTAGGGCTCACGGGAAAGGGCAGTAAAACGACGATTAGGAGGGGTCTTTCTCGTGAGCCTTGATGGGGTGGCTCACGGGAAAGGGGGCTCACGCCGTCACCCTAAACACCCCCCCCGACCCCGTTAACTTCTTTCCCGTGAGCTAGGGGGTACATGGGAAAGGCTAAGCCGTGAGCCCCACATCTAGCTCACGGGAAAGACTCTTTCCCGAAGCCATCTTTCCCGTGATGAGGAACTCATGGGAAAGCCTTTCTCGTGGGGGAAAGGGTCTTCCCCGTGAGCGTCACGCTCACGGGAAAGCCTATGGCTCCGGTAGTGTAGCAAATTCATCTACACCAAACAACAAATTTGGTATGGCAACACATTTGTAACACTAGTATGATTTAATATCAGAGTAAATTGCACTGTAGATACTTAAACTTTTGGTGAGTTCCCATCTAGGGGCTCGCCTCTTCTTATCCTCAGGCTTCGCGGGCGTCAAGACGACCTGGTGGTGTGTTGACCTTGTGCTCAGGGACGGTGCCCGGTGGGAGATATATGGGCTCCGTCGCTGGCTGCACGTACGGCGCGCCATGTGCGCAAGTGGTGTCGTCGTGCGCTACGAACGTGGATGAGACGACGGGGATGCCGCGGCCGGCAGGCTCGACGAGGATGACAAGACCTCGACGATGTTGCGGGCTCCAACTCACCCCCTGCTGCCCACCCCGTGCCCCTCTGTCGTGATAGGCTAGGGCCAGCCCCATAAGCCAGCTACGCATGCGCCGCCACGCACTGCACCCGCATCTCTCAACACAATGGACGGAAGGTTGCAATGAGAGGTAGATGATGACAAGCGAGGTCCACATGGAAGTGAAACAACAAGAGGGACGAAGATGGTGTTACTATATCGCTGTGAAGTAGTAGTGGCGGGGCTTCAAAGAGATCGGGCATGGGCACAATAGTCATTTTCATGACATGTACATGCTTTGGGAGGGTGAGTTGGCGTGCCACGTCAGCTCCTAGTGCACATGTGGTGTGTTTTGTACTTTTGGTGTACAAGACACATAGTTTCATTACCCAGACGATATGTTTTTTCTAGTTTGAGTACCTAGACAGGAACTCACTAATACCCTCGGTGCAATTTTTTCTCTTAATATGAATATCCAGTTCAATTCTAGGAGGTCGATATCTATATTCAAAACTGGCTCTTAGTAAAATCGGATAGGACTTTTTATGCTCTAGAGTTGAGGGACACGGACATATGAATGGAGTGAGATGGACCAAATTTGGAGGAAAACTAGAGTGATGTGGCAGTTTAGACACAAAAAAAAAAACAAAATATTTAACTTCAAAAAACATTTAGTCATTCACTAGTATCTCTGCACCACTTATGTCCAGGTTGTATAAACGACAGCTTAGATGAGGCTAAAATACTTTACAGCTCCTAACCGACCTGCAGCATGATAGCACCTCTTTCATCAACAAGCCATCTTCACTCTCTGCCTCATTGAGTAACGCACAAACAGAGCCACATTCAGTAAGCTAAAAGTGGCCATCATCCAGAAGAAGTAGTCGAGGTGGCCTTCGTTCAGGTTATCCGGAATCCACCCAGGCGCCCCGTCGCGTGTTGTGGCCACCGCGACAATGCCGAGCAAGAGTGAGTTGATGTAGGACGCGGACGCTAGCGCCAGATTCCCGAGCGCCGCGCACAGGCTCTTCATGGTCTCGGGGGACTGGTCATAGAAAAACTCGGTGGCGCCGACGCCGGCGAAGACCTGGGCCGCGCCGTGGACGACATGGAGTGGCACCTGCCACAGGATGCTCATTGGCACAGGCGCATCATGATGTCTCAGGCCACTGGCCTCCGCGACCGCCAGCCTCCTCGTTTCGAGCAGCGCTGCGTACACCATGGTGAGCATGGACAGCGCTAGGCCGGTCCCGAGACGCTGTGCTTGGGAGAAGCCCTTTTCCTTGCCAGTGAAGCGTCGGGCGGGTGGCACCAGTGCGATCTCGTAGATGGGGACCCAGACCAGGCAACTGATCACTCCCACCGTCGACATGGACGCAGGTGGGATGGTGAAGGAGCCAACACGGTTGTCCATGAACATGGCCTGCTCGACCAACGTCGATGGTATCTGCGCGTCGACCGCGTAGACGACGACCAATGATGCCCAGATGGGTGACATCCGCAGCAGCATCTTCAGCTCCTCAACCTGTGTCACTGTGCAGAGCCTCCATGAGCTCAGTGGCACCGTGGATTCATTGCCTGATGGGGCCGGTACAACAGCGGCCATGTCCAAGAACCTGGATTATTGGAGAACAATCTTTTACACCTTCTATATGTACGTGTCAGATAGACTGTACTATCTCATGTACTCTAGCTAGTTTACATCACCTGAATTCATTGGTATGCTCGATTTTGTGACTTGCATCAGCTCCAACAGAAGGCTCATATAGAAGTGAGCTATCGTCCGGAAGTTTGATATGCCACTTCCTGACAGCTGCAACAACCACTTGAAGTATGCTCGTAAGAGGGCTTACTCCCATTTTCCGAAACCTGTATACCTTGGAGCCAGCTAAAAATGCAGGGTAACAGATGAGCATGAGCACTGTCGGTATCACGTAGCTCACTGCCCACCCAACATTGTCCTGCACCCAAACAATCAGAGATCCAGACAGTAGGTTGCTGGTGGTGATCAGGAAGAAGTACCAGCTGAAGAAAGAGCCCTTGGTCACCAGCTCTGCATGGTCATTGGTGTCAAATTGGTCAGCCCCAAAGGCTGATGTGCATGGCTTGACACCACCACTGGCAATGGCAGCGAGGTACATTCCAAGGTAAACCACTGCTCGATGAATGCCGCCGCCATGGTCAGAAGATGTTGAGAATATGGGAAGGGATGCAGAGGCTATCAGAACGACCATTGCCTGTGATGAAAATGAAAGGGTATGTATGTATATATTCAGATTCAGAGTTGTGGACACTTGAAGAAGAAAATTAGTTGAAATGCTTTCTTTGAAGGAACTTACAACGACATAGAGTGGGAAGAAAACGACAATCGTCCAATATCTCCCCCAGTAAGTGTCTGCAATGAAACCCCCAAAAAGTGGCGTGAAGAAGCAAGCTCCGACCCAGGCAGACATATTCCTGGCTGCAGTAATTTTGCTTTCGTGGAGAACAGTGGTGAGATATTTCACCAGATTCGTTGAGATTGTGAAGAAAGCCATGCACTCGCAGAACTCAACACCTAATGTTCAAGCAGTTAACTGGCTGTTATGCAGAGTTACAAAGAAAGGAAAAGAAGGAGCAATTTGGAGAGGAGCCGCTCTTTTTAGTAGTCATTCGGTTTCAAATTATAAGTCAGCCTGAGCTGCTCTTTAGTAGTCCTTCAGTTTCAAATTATAAGTCGTTTCGACTTTCTTATGAACATAGCTTTCGCTATGTATCTAGGTGTGTAGTAAAAATAAAATATTCCTAAACAAAAAGCCAAAACAAGTTATAATTTGAAATGGAGGGATTACTCAAGATAAGGAAGCATGCCCTCCATTTCCCTGTGCTGTGCTTGAGAGCAGGCTGCTTGTTGATATCAACTGAACCATCTCTTGTATATTCTGAAGTTTCACCCTGCATGAGCATGACATGACAGCACCAGAAACTGAGACTTTCAGAATTCATTTTTGAATCAACAAATCCGGTGATTATCTACTGTGATAAATAACTGTCTGTGGCTATAATGGAAACACAGTACTCTACTAGCTAGGCAAAAAGTACAAAAAATGAGAGAGAGAGTACAGAGTTACCTGAGGAGGAGGAGGATGGAGATGAAGGAGGGGAGTCTCTTCATCTCCTACTTCCATGGCAGCAGAGCTCTTTGGAAGCAAAGCTTTCATTGAGGGAATGGAGGCTGAGGCTCTGCAACAAAGCCTTCACTGCGTGGCAGAGTACTTGTTGAAGCAGCTGATAAAAAGGTGCTTGGCTGCTGTTTTGATCAGGACAGGTATCATATTGGTAGGACACAGGTAATTAGAGCGACACCAAGTACCATTTATTACAAGACATGGGAGGGATTTATCTGTACAGTGCCGGGATCCTCCGGAATATTGCAGACTTTGCTGCTGCAACTGGCGGCGTTTTTAAGCTTTCAACAACAACTATAAGGAAGGCACAAACACCATGGTGACCCGCCAGTAGGGCAAAGAATGACAGACGAAACGTCACTGCAATGAAGCTGATATATCATGGTAGCCAACAAAATAGGCAAAGTGCTACTGCCAGGACCAGCACCAGGACTTGCAGGACACGTCCATACCATTTTTTTCTCAATTAATTAATTCTCCTTCCCACCTTATCGCATCCTACCCAATTTCGCCTCGTCATTAGAGAAATCCGAACCTGAAATTAACCAAAAAGAAAAAAAATCTTCGCATCTTGTGCTTCCATGGCAGTAGAGCTCATCTTTTCAAGCAAAGCTTGATTGAGAAAATGGAGACTGCAGATTAGTAGATGATAAAGAGTTGCCTGCCTGCTCTTTCGGTCAGACCGGGTATCTTGGTAGGACAACGACGTGTCACGGTACAGAATTGGACCACCCAAAGGGAGCCAAGGCGGCCCAACCGGCCTGGCCGACCCCTAGAGGGGGAGGCGCGCATGAGCACGGGAGGGGGCTGCCGCCACCACCCCTCCTCTCCCTCGTCATCGTCGAATCGTATTAGGATTAGGACTTTTTGGTGTGAAAGAGATATTCTCAATCTATAAGGAGTCTCCTATTAAGAAAAGAATAAAAAGATTGCTTGTAAAAGATATTCAAAAATATAAGGAAGGGCAAGTAATAGAGGAAAATATTCCAACTTTCCAGCTCTCCAGCCTCCCAGCGCCGCCGCCCCTCCCCTCCGATCGCGGCTGTGACACGACGTCTCCCCCTTTGAAGAACAGAAAAACATTATTGTGATGTGATTAGAGGGACGCTAAGTACAGTGCTATTACCCGGAGACGGTATCTGTACAGTGGCTGCTTTCGAGAAGCCGTAAATTCGTCTTCACCGTTGTGACTGCTGTATCGTACTAAATCAGTACGGTGACTATGACGGACGAAACGTCGTTCTCCACTGAAGCTGATATCTTGCTTCCCAACAAATTTGGCAAAGTATTGATGTCGGGACCGGTCCGTAACATTACGAAAACGATGGCTTTGATAGTTTCTTTCTAGTTTGCTTTATTCTGTTCCAACTACGCAAACACACGCATGCGGTTTCAAACATTCAATTAATTCTACTTTCCAAATTTCCTGAAAATGTTGACCTTTTGATATTGACACGTGTGAGAATTCTAGATACTAAGGTAGCGTTTGTGGTAGCTCTTAGTTTTATCTGGAAATGCTTACCACATTGTGGTTGCTTTTAGTTTTATCTGGTTTAGCAAAATATGAATTAAAGTGCGTATGGTAATACTATAACTTTTTGTCAAATATTTGTGGTAGCCATCCAAACAATAATCATATAAATTTTGCTCCACCTTAGTGATGAACCATATACCGGCCACTATTACCACAAAAATATGGCAAGCCATAGGTATGACAAGCATGAAACCTTAGACGTGGCAACCTATGACTAGCAACCAAATATGCCCTAAAACTTTAGACAACATTAGCTCATTTTTGTGGTCTAAAGTTTTTTATGCCGCTAGCTAAACATTACATGACACTTTAGATGTCCTATTGTGATTGTGTGATCCGAACAAACATTAAATTGTACTACTAGTCTATTTACCGTAAGTTCTAGCCCACATCCTTTTACAGTGGTCCATCTAGAATGGGGTCTTAGCCGTTGGCTTCATTGCTGTGAACAGAAGCACTTTTTTTTCTCTCGAATACGCAAAAGGTTTGCGCATCGATCATTGTATTTAAGTAGAGATGTTTTTCTTTTTACATCATGCTAAAACGTGCGCTTGGAGGTGATGATTTTACAATAAGTGTGGCCTCCTAGAAAGCTCTAAGATGATTACTCATGGACTAGACAACTAAGCTTGTGCTCCCCGGCTTCGATCCATAGGTTGCCGGTGTGCATGATGGTGGCTAGGAGTTGGTTGGAGTTGGAGGTGGTGCTTTGAAAGCATCGCGCGTTCCTTTCTTTCCAAATCTCCCATGCCACCAAGGCGAAGAGAGAGTCGACCCCCTTTCGGTTTGTCGCCATGCCATCTTTGGCGCCATTGGTCCCACCATGTGAGTAAGGACGTGTTCCCCACATGAGAACAGTCGGCGCCAAGAGTCGCTAGGATGGTCCACCAGATTTGGCGGGAGAAGGAACACTCGGTGATGATATGGTCAATGGACTCCGGCTCCTGGTTGCATAGGAACCATTCTTCACGTGCCACAAGGCCATGTCATCTTCTCCTATCTGCGGTCCAGTGGCAACGCTGTAGCGCCAACTAGAGGAAGATCTTCACTAGTAGTGGCGCCCAAGTATTCCATATCCTTTTGCATCTCAAAAGAGGTGGAGAGGTCATCTACAAGGTGTGGTAAGCTGACTTTGCGGAGAATTTTCCACTAGTGGCCCATCTCCAAACCAGTCGGTCTTCATTGCCATTAAGCTGCACTTGCATGACTTCGTCCCAAAGCCTGAAGTACTAGAACATCACAGGGATTTTGACCCCCTAGTGATCTAGCGTACCCACGCTTGGCCTGGTAGTCCCTCAAAGAACGGTCATGTTGTCGATGCAGCCATGGTTGACAAAGTCGAGCAAGGATGGTGCTATGTCAGTGACTGCCCGTCCCTGAATCCATCAACCGGTCCAGAAGGTTGTGGATCGTCTGTTTACCAGTACCGTGTATGTAGACCTGTGGAAGAAGTCCTAAACCTCTCTGCTAACTTGGAGGGGAATGTCAGCCCATGCTCGGTTCTCATCGAACTACTACAGCTAAAACCATCTGGAATGTAAGGCAATGCTTGTCAAACGTAGGTTCAGGATGCGTAGACCACCTAATTTTGTGGATCGGCATACCGTAGGCCAAAGGACCATGCATTTGCCTCTGATGGAGCCTTCTATACCAGTCCACAGGAATTGACTACAGATGATGTTGATCTTGATGATTTCCCAAGGAGAAAGGCCATTTGCTAGCATGGCGTAGATTGGAACAACGAGAGGACTAATTTTATCCATATCGGTATCCCACTCTTGCCCATCAAAGGTCCATGACAAAGGCTAGAAGTCTTCTTGCAACGTCATCTATGTTGGCCCGATCGTCGCCTTTGGGGACCTTCTTTGTGTTCAACGGTAGGTCAAGGTAGGTGATTGGGAACTCCGAAGCCCGACACCCGATGATCTCTTGCGGCTGCGGGAGGTTGTCGTCTAGCATATAAATTGGTGTGATTGAGCACTTGACGAGGTTGGTAGTTAGGCCCAAAGCCTATGTGAAGAGGGAGAGTATTTCTTTGATCGCCCTAGCCTCTGCCTGGTCGGGGTGCATGAAGATGATGACGTCTTCTGCGTACAGGCTGCGCGTGATGCCTGATGGCGGTGTCCCTAGCGGCCCGAGCAGCCCGCCGTCTCTAGCCGCTTGAACCAGCCTCGCAAGGACCTCCATCACGATGATGAACAACACCGAGAGACGGTGTGTCTCCTTGCCGGGCACCCTCTTGTGCCTAATCACCATCTTGGGCCACCCATTAAGCAGGATTCGTGATGTTGCCAAAGGCAACAAGGCAGTCACCCATCTGCGCCAATGGTAGCCAAACCCGAATGGCTGAAGTGCACTGAACATGAATGGCCAGGCTACGATGTCGAAGGCCTTGGAGATGTCCAACTTGAGGAGTGTCTTGGGCATTCTTTTTTTTTTTTGCGAAGGTAGACCGCCACCCTCTGGACAAATATGAAGTTGTCATGTATCATGCATCCCCTGATGAAGGCATTCTGATTTTGTGATATGAGGTCCTCTAGCCTCAACACTAGTCTCATTGCCATTAGCTCGGAAGCGAGTTTCCCAACGCCATGGATCATCGTGAAGAGAAGCACTTTTGAATATCTGTAGCGTCAAATACTAGATTTGTCCCAAGGGCTCTGGGCTGAGTAGTAGGATGGTATCGTCAAGTAGGGAGGCTTCTATTATCGCCGAGGCGTTGCTAGTCTTGTGATGATGGCGATCTTGTGGCTCTGGTGTACATGCTCTGCAGTTTTGATAAATCAATACGTATTGTCCTACCTTCCGGGTATGGTCATATCTAAAGCCTCGACTTCCTAGAGATTGCACCGGTTTTGGAACCTAGACTTGCGTCGGTTTCTAGACCTGGACTAGCTTTAGGAGTGTGTTCCTAGAAGATGTGTCTTTCCAAGACCCACGCTTCACTTGAGTACAGAGAGAGGTGTATTCTATTCTCAACAACCCCCTGCGAGAAGTTGTTGTGAGATTACGACTATGGTCGCTTAGGCTTGGGTGGGAGGGAGCTAGCCTTGCCGACAAATTGAGGGTGAGGAGAGGTGTGTGGTGATGGTTTGGGAACGATGATGAGATGTTGAGGAAATATGAGATTTGATGTGGATTAAAATTTGATTAATAATATTGATTAAAATAATGAATGAACTTTAATAGGAAACTATAGCCATATATTAGGCCTCTTTTTTGAGCCATTTATTGCATCCAATTCCACAAAGCAATGTGCATAGGGTGGGTACGTGGTCATTACAAATCGTACTGATAGTCAATTCAGGGGAGGAGCCGGAGTATGATGTCGACGCCGACGACTGGGAGGACTAGAGATGGAGTCGTGTTCTATGCTCAAGTTGTTGCTGATGAAGACGCTTCCACATCTCTGATCGTCGCGGTTCTGCATGTTGCTTGCTACCATGATTCCGCCAAGTGCTGATGTAATAAATTAATGTAAACGCTTCTATATATTTATGCTTTTAGTACGATGTATGTGATCAATATTAACTGTGATTTGGATATCGTGATGGAATGATCTATTGAGACTATCACTTTATAGTTCATATCTGTGAATTTTCCTTTCGCGGAAATCAGGATCGTTACACACATTTTTTTTCATTTTAGCATATTTTGAACTATAAATGATTTATTAAGCCCCTAACAAGTTAAAACAATAACTCAATCCTCCAATCTACATGCAATTTTTATCACAGCAAATCCATAGCACCAGGAAGCTACTATACAAATTTCACATCAATTGGAGTACCACAGATTTGGATATAAAGAAGACAAGACATCACTAGTACTAAAAACCTAGATGCATAAATCTATTTCTCCAGCAAACCTGTTAAACTAAAACATGTCATATTATAGATCCACTGCATATATAATTTCTCAAGTAATCGAAAAAGTCCTCAATTGCGATTTTTGGAGTTTTCTATGAATTTTCAAAGTTCAGTCATATCTATACCTACTATTAAAGAGAGAAAATTTCTGCCATAATTTTTTCACCTCCGGTTTCTTCCGTCAGTTTTTCCTTCCGCCAGTTATTCCGTATAGTTGGTGTATAGGACTGTGTCCTTCCCAATCCTGACCGTACGTGCTTTGGACTCTATCCTAAATTCCCAATCTTGCCGTACGTGCGTGTCGCGATCCTGTCCGCCCCCCGGCCTCTCACATACGTAGCTTGGATTCTCACGTAGCTTGACCCAAACAAGGCCGGTTGCATGTCTACATGCAAAGCTATGGTGGAGTCCTATAATGAGCCGAGATCCAACTGAGGCCACAAGTATTATCCGGATCGATCTCTCTGTTGCCTCTTTGGCTATAAAAAAACAATCGTCTGCCAACGTTTGTTATCTTTTCTCTACAACATAAAAAAAACAAAAGGAAGACTCCCATTTGGTGTGGTAAAAATTTCGCCTCACCTTTCACCCCCTCCGTGCGATCCAGCGCCCCCTTCCCACGCGGTCTACTCACACATGCAATCTATATTTGACAACACCCAATTAGCATCCACATGGAAAAGCACGACAATGATATTAGGCAACCACCCAATCTCCTCACACATACGATTTATATTAGGCAACCACCCAATCTTTGTGATTCTCAAGGCCCCTTCCCTCGCATGCGGTTTCCTTCCCTACCCGATCTCTGGTCCTTACCTCGCGATGACGACGCCCACACAACGTGACAACGCCCTACACGGCATCCACCACTTCCGCCCGCAACTTCGCCGTGCCGCCGTCGACGCGCTCACGCCGACGGCCCCGATCACGCTTTCGTGGCGCGCCGGGCGGGCCGCGACGGAGCCCTGCACCGAGACGGCGAGTTGACGGCCATTGCCGCCTGCCCGCGCATGACCATGATGGCGACACCGGGGGAGGTTGTTGTGATCATCTCGCGACATCGTCCCTGTTCTTTGCGGTCATTGACCTCCGTCGCTCCTCCAATCCATTCCTTTTGTTCATGTCTGTTTTAGGGCCTTTCCCAATCCATGGCGGACTCCGCCACCTACAACCTTGCCACCGCCTACTTCCGGCGAGCCTCGGTGTCGAGCCCAGTAGGCTGTGTAGTGGCCGCCCCACATACCTCACCCTCCCGGACGCACAGGCGCACCACACGTGCACACAAACGTGCGGCGCCATGACCGAACGAAAGCAAAGCGCCACCAAACAGATGGGATGCTTGTTCTTCCCTTGTTAGCTTGGTGGCGTCATATGATGTCATGTACATGCAATATGACGTTTTCATGTAGAATAATAAATCTGAAAATACAATAGAAATACACATATATTTTAAATGAATTTCTCAAATTTCTGTCGATTTCGTTACAACTTCCCTTCAAATCATATGCGCTGCAGTATAGTTTTCACATTAAGACACACTCTTATTGAATATATTTTCAGATTTACTCCCTCCGGGATGGTATTAGAAGTCGTTTAGGACAGCGACACGGTCTCCAAAACACAACTTTGACCTCTTATTATTATAAAAATATTTATGGAGATGTGATATATGTATACTTTTATCAATGTATTTTTTAAGACAAATTTACTCATATAATTTTTACATTTACAAACTCAACAACTTAAAAGTTATTGATGATTTATATTCCCGATGTTTGACCAAAACATTGTCCAAAAACGACTTCTAATACCAGCCCAGAGGGGAGTATTACAAAAGTTCAGTTTTTGTGACCTTTGTAGTTCGCATCAATTTATTTGTCGGATAAGAGTGATAGAATAATGTTGAGGTTGATCGAATGTTAACAAATACTTTCCTGCTCTAAATGATATGTTGAAAACATGTTCATCCATGTAGTAGTTCATAATGTCACTTTAATATCATTGTTTTAATTTTATAATATTGTTACCTTGTCATGCGATCTATGTTTTTTTTATATAAAATTTTATTATCCCGTAGCAACGCACGGGTATTTAACTAGTACAACCTAAAAAGAACAAAAAGGAGGCTATTTTTGGTGCGGTAAAATTTTTCGTCCTGCCTCCCTTCACCACCTGCGACCCAAGCCACCGGTAAAAATTCCTTTTTTCCTGCGATAGAAAATCACGGTGCCTCCCTTCCAAAAATCACGCATGCTACCTCCCTTCCAAAAATCACGCATGCTACCTCCCTTCCAAAAATCACGCATGCTACCTTCCCTAACAACCAGATAATAAAAAATCACGGCATGCAAAATCACAGTCATTCCCTACCAAAAATAACAGTCTTTCCTTTCCAAAAATCATGGCATGCTACCTTACAAAAACCTTTCTCCCGCTCTCACAACAACCACGCCGCCGCAACCTCGTGCCAGGACCTGCACCTCGCCCTGCCGTGCGTCATCGTGAGGAGCCACGCCCGTCGTCATTCCTCGTCGCCGCCGTCGACGCTGCGCCACGGCTCCCCTGCTACGACACCAACGACCTCCTGTTGCCAGGGAGCGGAGGTGCGCCGCCGAACCGTCGCCACAGCCGCGAGCTCCAACGCCGCGCACTCCGCAGTTGTCCCGCCCAACATAGTGACTCCACAGCGCCGTCCTCCACGCTTCCGCCCGGATCTGCGTCCTCGGTCTGCTACGACCAGCGCCGTCGACGCCATAGCCTCGACGCCGCCAGACATCGTGACTCCACAGCGCCTTCACGACCTGCCCTGCCGTCGAGGCTGCTGGACGTGCGGCGGCCCAAAACACAGGTTTTTCCTCCCAGCGTGCTAATCAATCTCTAACTTCAGGGCCCATGCCTAATTTGTTTAGAGATGTTCAGTGCCCTTGTCATGGTATGAAAAATGATCAACAGGAAAGGAAAATTCATATATAATGAACTGTCGTGCTATGAGTCATTGTAAAAGGACAAATTGATCCGAGTCATTGAGTTTTAGGATAGTTTTCCCTGGAGTATTTTTTCTATTTAAAAACATTGCTGTCATTCGTTGTTGGATTGGTGAAAAAATGCATTCTGTCGAGTTTGGAGTAGTTCCTCGGATAAATGAAAATGGAGAGATACGAGACTGCCTCTTTTAATGATTTCATTTCAATCTATCATCGGTGTCATCATTGTCGCCTTAGCTAGCACTGTTCTTGAGGATAAAATATTTCTAATTTGAATATATATAGTTGTGCTGCTTTGCTTTGTTTTTTAACAAACATACTGAAATACTGGAGAAACTATTTCAAG
The DNA here is from genome assembly GCA_015847255.1 of Hyparrhenia diplandra. NCBI lineage: Eukaryota > Viridiplantae > Streptophyta > Magnoliopsida > Poales > Poaceae > Hyparrhenia > Hyparrhenia diplandra. The sequence continues at coordinate 75,646 of JADLZK010006939.1, read as the reverse complement.
TAATTTGTTTCCATATAGTATAGTATATATTTATTTTTTTAGGCAGTATATATTGTTTGAATATTTTTGCTTTGTTACTGCCCAATTTATTCTTCTAGCTGCCATGTAAAGAATGACTTGCTTTGTGGGCTGTAAATAGAATCACTCTACTCTGCAGACTATCACATACTGTTCCTGGCTGTTATATAAGTGGTTCCGGTTGTTTATAATAATCTGAAATATTGTGGCTACTCTAAGCAGATCACTCCTACTCCTGACTGAGCCTGCTAACATCGACCGTTTTTTCTAATTAAAACTAGGGATTAATTTTGTATTTACTCCATCGTAATGGAACCTATGCAAAATAATAAAGGTCGTACAACATTTGCAGACTTGACAAACATCATCAGCGGAGGTAATTGTTTTTACACATGTCTATAAACGCTTTCACGTGAATTATTTGTGGTGATTAAGTACATATCTATATATTTATTTTTGAATAGTGGGCCAGTCAACATCAAATTCACAGGCACAAGTTGATGAACATGTGCAACGTAAAAGAGAACGAGAAAAGGCACGGCTTGCATCAATGACTCAAGAGGAAAGAGATGAGAAAAAAATAAAAAACGTAGAGAAAAGTATCATCTCAAAAAGGCTGAAACTGCACTAGCCGCTCAGTCGAGAGGTCCAATGCATTCTGATTTTCTCTTTCCGAATTCAGTATTACCTTTTTTTAGTTTAAATTTATATACATTGATTTAGAAGTTTTGTGTGGTATATTTAAAAAAAAATATCTGATGGACCAAATCTACAAACAAGATCGCATGATACGATATTTTGGAATTAAATACCAACGTTGATTGTTGTAATGTTGATTATTACTAATCATTGTCACCGATGGCTATTACAAATCAGTATTAGTAAAGATTGTCATTGATGGATATAATACCATCCTTTTGTATTGCATTTTTGGCCTGCCAGTTGGAGCTCAACCAACCACAGAAAAACATGATGGATATGAAGCCAATGACGAAGTTGAACCAAACACGGGAAACACCAATGGATATGAAGATAATGACTGGCTACATCGAGACAACTCATACGAACCCATGCAGATTGATAAAGATAACACATGTATTATTTTGGTTTTTTTATTTCTAATACTAATTATTTTTTTTCCTTATGTTTCTATTTATTTGATACTGTAATTTTTTAAAAAAATATAGGTGATGTAAATGGATCCAGTTCTATTGGCAATATTGTCATGTGTCCGAAAGAGCATAAGCGTGACCTAGATACTGCACGAAGGGCGCAATGTCTCCCCGAACAAAAAGGCACTATTAAACAAGAGACGGCGTGACTTGTATGCACAGAAAAAAATGATGCAAGAAAACCGCAAATGACTGCAGAAGAGAAGAAGTTGAAACGAAATGAGAGCCACAAAACCTACAAAAATGATGGTGAGAGAACACCGAGCCAACACTTTGCATCCTGACTCAATCGCCATGGAGAGCCCTCATTGCAACCCTCACCAATTTTTTCCTTCTTCACCTCAAACACCTAAAGCGCCTCTTCACATGATATGGAGATACCTGAGTTTGGAGGCACGCCTGTCTACATCGCTCCATCTGTAGTTGAAGATCCGGTTGAGACCCCCCTACGATGCGGCACATACCATACATAGGCATCGAGTGACCAGTGGAGAGAGAAATGCCCTTATGTCCCGTCGCAATAAGGCTTTTGAATCAAATGTTGGAAGAATGACTAGAGGTTGTGCAAATGGAAATAGTTGTGATGCGAACGACGATACACAATCGAAAGTGTGGTTTATAACGGTATATATATTATTTATACGTCGTCATTTTCAAATTCACTCTTTATTCCAAAAACTCATACCATTTGGTTCTTGCGGATGGTGTCACACAGAATCGGGAGTTCCACCGCCTAATAATTTCACATGCACGCAAACACAACTGCTTGTAGTTGATGATACCTCTCCGATGCCTCCACCGCCTAATAATTGCAAAGGCACACAAACACAACCGTCTGTAATTGATGGTACCTCTCCAATGCCTCCAAATGGTGCACAACCTGATATGCCAGACGATGTTGTCGAGGATGGTATTTTCTTTACTAAATTTTGCCAATTTTGCTTACCTTATATGCCATTATTATGTGAGAGTAAGTCATGCATATATGTGCTTGTGCTGTGTACAGACTATGACGCGGATGTCATATTTGAGGAAGACGTGGAAGAGGAGGAGGCGTACTTTTTCACCGGACAAGGTACCACGCTTAATAAAGAAAACAGTTTTCGCAATTGTAAAACACGTGTAAAATATCAATATTTTGGCAGAATACGATGAGGATGGAGACGAGCACAATGACGACGGGATGTCGGGATAATAGTGAGCCCGATGTCCCATATCCATACGACCGGGTTTATGCTAATCTCCCATCGAGTCGCACATACTAAAGTCGGTGCCTCGACCGCAAGCACCGCTTTACGCAAAGAGGATCGAGGGTGAACCACCTGGTTTCTGCTGTCGGAGTGGACAGATTAGTCTTGAAACTCCCGATACACCACCAGAGCTCAGGAGATTGTGGTCAAGCTCGGATGCTGATGCTAGGCACTTTCGTGCAAACATCAGATATTTTAATGGCCACTTCTCTTTCACTTCTCTGTACTGCCACCTAGATCGTGTTACCACAAACATGAGAACCTGTGGTATCTACACATTCCGTGCTCATAGACAGATTTACCATAACATACAGTCTTTTGGTAAAGAGGATGGTGTTGAAAAGAGACACCTTGAGCTTTATTTTTACGATGACGATCCGTCCCTTGAGCATCGGATGAGCAAGTGTCGTAAGCAGTGCGCTGAAAAAGACAAAGAAGTTATTGAGAAATTGGTTGGCATTCTTAATGGGAATCCCTACTCTCAGCAACTACGGCGTATGGGACATGTTGAGAACATTGAGGATTATCGTGATCGAGTTCAACCTTGACCCGGCGGCTTGACCAGAGAACATATAACGCGCCTATCGCAAAAAGAGGTGGCCGCCGTGCGGGTTGAGGGGAGTGAGCGTCAAGGCCAATTCCAAGATAGCGTGGTCCCGCAAGGGAAGGACCGGTCCATACATGGCATCCGCTCATATATGGCGTGCTATGACCCGCTTTCATACCCGCTTTTAAGCCCCAAAGGGTGAGCTCGGGTGGCACAATTGCATTCGAAAAAAAAATGTTACTATGGAAGAAGTTGAGAGAGCTCTCGAGAGATCCGCAAAAGGCGTCTTGAGAAAGATGGTACGACCGATGGCGATGACGATGGAGGTACCTTGAATCCTTTTCATTAATTCAATATAAACTTAGTTTTGTTGTATCATAATACTAATTTGACCATTGTCTCCTTGCGTAACCTCTTGAAATGTATGTGTATCCGTCCGTGACTACTACTGCTACAAGTTCCAGATGCGGCCAAATGTATTTAATCCAATACTCTATGGTGGCCGAATTTTCCAACAATTTGCTGTCGACACGTACATCAAGATTGAGAGCTCGCGTTTGGACTACATACGAAACAATCAGGACTCTTTAAGAGCTGACCTATATCAAGGCTTGGTGGACAGCATGCATGCGGGTGAAGGGAGTGCTGAGAATGTCGGAAGGCGTACTGTGTTGTCTTCTTCATTCATAGGAGGACCCCGTGATATGAGGCGCCGGTACATGGATGCAATGGCTCTCATGCGAAAGTATGGTAAACCTGATATCTTCCTCACAATGACATGCAACCCTAACTGGGACGAGATCAAGAAAGAACTTTATCCAGGCCAGACACCGGCAGACCATCCGGATCTCGTCACACGAGTCTTTAGAGCAAAGTTAGATGCAATGAAGAAAATGTTGATGGAGAAAGACATCCTTGGGAAGGTGAAGGCCTACGTATATGTGGTGGAGTTTCAGAAGAGGGTTTTGCCGCATGCACACTGGTTACTAATAATGGAACGGAAGTACAAGCTCACATGTCCCGAGCAAATATGACATGATTATCGGTCTTGAGCTACCAAACAAGAAGAAATACCCTGAGCTCTACAAGATGGTAACAAAGCATATGATGCATGGTCCCTGTGGGAAGCTTAATCCATTTTGTCCGTGCACGGTGGTTAAAGGCGAATGCAAGAACCATTACCCTAAAGCATTCTGTGAGTCAACATCACAAGGAAAGGATTCATACCCCGTCTATCGGCGACGCAATGATGGGCGTACGGAAAAAGTACGAGGCCATTTCTTGGACAACCGATGGGTCGTGCCTTACAACCCTGTCCTGCTACGTACCTTCAACTGCCATATAAATGTTGAAGCATGTGGGAGCATCAAATCAGTAAAGTACATCTTCAAGTACATATACAAGGGACATGACAGGGGCATCGGTGGTGATGAGGGAGGCCGACAAAGCCGATAAGAAGGGGGCGACGTTGATGAGATCAAGCAATATAGAGAGGCCCGTTGGGTGACGCCTCCGGGCGCTATGGCGGATATATGGCTTTGACTTGAGCAAGAACTATCCACCCGATGCAAAGAGCTGCAGCCTTCATCTACGCGGCATGCACATGATGTCATTCCATAAAAAGGACAAGGTCGACAGGATTGTTAATAAGCCGGGCGCAGAAGATTCAATGTTGACTGCGTATTTTGATTATAATAGGCAGCATGAGGCATCCCGTGTAATCTTGTATCGGGACTTCCGGAGCATTTCACTTGGCGCGTCTAATGGCAAATTCTTGCGACCTAGAAAGAACTCTATTTTCCAAGTTGGTAGAGTCGTATCGGCTCATCCCGCAGAGGGAGAACGCTACTTTCTTCGTGTCCTCCTAAATAATGTTGCTTTGGTGCTACCTCATACGAACACCGTAGGACCGTCGATGGAGAGCTGCTACCTTCATTTCGTGAAGGCTGCGCAAAAGGGGGGTCTAATCGAAGAGGACAATACATTTGGATGAGTGTCTAACGAAGCTACTTTATTTGAGATGCCTTCCTCTCTAAGAAGGCTATTTGCAACAATAATAGTATTCTGTGAGCCACATGATGTCTTTGGTTTGTGGGAAAAGCACTATGCAATGTCGATGACTACAAATTGTAATAATCCATGTCCTGAATCAGTGCGGAAATGGTTTTGATAGATATTAGAAACATGGTGTTTGTCGATGGGGAAGCGGTTTGATAAATTGCCTCTTCCAAAAATTGATGACACATATGACGATTACCCGGCAGTATTTCCTCGAGAGATACTTGAGGAGAGTAGAGTCGAGCTGGACCCCAAAGATGAGTTATTGTGCGACTCACTCAACATCGAGCGAGGGTCCGCCTATGATGAGATAATGGCCGCCGTCCCACCGCGCCAAAAGGGCGGGATGTTCTTTGTGGATGGACCTGGCGGTGCAGGAAAGACCTTCTTGTATAGGGCACTTATCGGGGAAACTACGTAGCCGGGCAAGATTGTCGTGGCTACGACCACATCTGAGTCGCAAAGATCCATATTGCCGGTGGGAGGACGAGCCATTCGCGCTTCGTGTTACCTCTCAATGCTAAAGATGGCGAAGGATGCAAATTCACAAAACAGGATGGTACGTCCAAGTTGCTACGACAAGCAGCTCTCATAATATGGGACGAGGCATCTATGACAAGGAGGCAAAACGTGGAAGCACTAGACAAGAGCCTACGAGATACAATGAGTCGGCCGGACCTTACGTTTGGTGGGAAGACGGTTGTCTTTGGTGGGAATTTCAGGGCAGGTCCTCCCCTTGTTGTGCCGAAAGGATCCAGGGGCTCAAATAGTCGGAGCTTCTCTACGAAGCTCTCATCTTTGGGAATCCATGTGCCACCTAAAGCTCGTCCGCAACATGAGGGCTCGTGAGTGACCAGTGGTTTGCGTTATTATCATTTAACGCATCGGTAATGGAACGGAAGAGGTTTACGGTGATGACGATGTGCGGATTCCGAAGAGATCTGTGTCCCGTACTGCGCGATGCCGAAGGATCTTCGCTCATTGATCGACATCATCTTTCCGGACCTAAACGCAAACATGGCGAATAAAGACTACATCACCACCGAGGCGATTTTATCTACATCGTAACGATTGGGTGGACATGATCAATATGAAAATGATTGATATGTTCCAAGGTGGCGAGATGGTGTATCACGTTTTGACTCTGCCGTCGATGATCCACATAACTACTATCCAAGTAGAGTTCCTTAACGTCTCAACCCCAATGTGCTTGCCTCCACACGCGTCTTGAAGCTCAAGCTCGGGTGTCCCTGTCATCTTGCTTCGAATATTGACCCCGCCAATGGGCCGTGCAACGGTACAAGGCTGCTGGTGCGGGGGTTCTCAAGAAATACAATCGACGCGGAAATCGTGGTTGGGCAGCATCTGGGAAGCGGGTATTCCTTCCTCCAATACCCCTATGCCCGTCGATTAGATGTTCCGTTCAAGTTTAAGAGGAAGCGGTTCCCTATCGGTGAAGCGCCATGACGGTCAACAAGTCACAGGGCCAAACGATCCCGAACGTGGGTGTGTATCTGCCCGCACCGGTGTTCTCTCACGGTCAGTTGTATGTGGCGATGTCTAGAGCCACGTCAAGAGCGAATATCAAGATCCTCGCACTCCGCCCGATGCGCAGCACGTGGAGGAGGAGGCCAAAAAGTTGGAGAAGAAAAATATTAGAAAGAATAGCGTCCGGAAAAATAAAAAGAATGCATCAAGTAAAAAAAAGGTAAGGATAAAAAGACGCCAGCAGTTGATGGAATTTTCACGAAGAATATTATATGGAAGGAGGTTCTAACACAATAAGCAAGGTAATTGAAGATTAGTAACACATACAATGTATTTGTATTTCATTCTATATTGTGAAATATTATTTAACTAACGCCAATATTCGTTGATATTCCTAGGTACTTCTAAATGGTCTATCGACACTACGTGGAGACGTTATATATATAATACATGAATGTAAAATCATATGTACATGTTATATTTTCAATACTTGATGCATGGTGTATCGATGCGTTTTATCGACTACTTCTACATGGCGTATATCCCGACGCTTGTGCATGGTGCATATCTATTTGCTTGGTTTTGTTTTTAAGAACATAAGACAATCATAAGATTTCCGTTTAATAATCACGTGGAAGAAAAAATGTTACTTTAATATTATTGTTTATTTTCATAGTATTGTTATCGTATCGTGCGATCCATGATTTTATATAAAATTTAAATTATCCCGTAGCAACGCATACGGGCATTTAACTAGTAAAAGCAAAAAGAAAAAAAAAATCGCCTGCCAATGACACCCATATATAGACCTCAGACCACCGGCCAGACGGCAGACATCATCAAGTGCAGGAGCGACATCATCTCTCATGTAAGTCTCATCTCTCTTTTTCTTTTTGTCTTCAAATGAAATTATGAAATTTAATATTAATTTTAACAAGAATCATTAAGTTTATCTATGAGCATAAATTTTTGTGCTTAGCAATGCAAGACAAACTTTATCATGACCTTATTTTAATTAAGTATGTGCATTTTGTTCTCAATTTTTGTGCTTAGCAATTTTTTCTGTCCGCCTCTCCGTGGGCCTAAAGCCTGTCCGGGCATGGCGCACAACCGTGAGCACGTCGTACAACATGTTCCCGGTGGCTCTCGGTTGTGTGCCATGCCCGGCGGCCCCGGTCTCAAGGATGTTGCCGTCGCTGTCGGGAGGGAGGAGACCAGGGATTATTTCTTGGCCCTTGGCGTGCGAAAGTGTTGTGCTCATCATCGTTGAATGGCTGGCGTACGTACAACAGCGCTAGGATGGGCGATGGCCTACAGCTAGCAGCTAGGACGCAGAGGGACGCGGAGCCTATGAGACATGGAGCCGAGGAAAATACGAGCCGTGCAACAGGCAAAAAAACTGTGATCAGAATCCCGTTGCAACGCACGGGCATGTTTTCTCGGTAATGCATAAAAGAAAACGAAAAGCCATATAGTTCATGGCGGTCGGTAACGCGGTGGACGCCACACAAATCCAAACCCGCAAGACGCTGCTCGAGCGCTACGGTTGGCCGTGGTTGGTCGGAATATTGGAAAGCTCATACCAATTGTTAGCAATAAGAGGGGAAGAACAGGGAAGAAGCAAAGAGAGAGAGAGAGAGAGATTGGCAGACAGCAGGATTGAATTTTTTTTTGTGAGAAGAAAACAGGAGCTTATATTACATCATTGAGCTTCAACATTACAATCATGATGGATGTTTGGGAGAATACAATTCAAATTCTCATCCATCCATGTACCATCTAAACAAGAAGAAAAGGCAAACCCTAGCAAGTTTATGAGCTAGTACATTAGCCTCTCTCTTGACATGAGATAAATCAAAAGAAATACATCTCTCACTAAGCTCCTGAATTTCAACTAAAATAGGCAAAATAGAAGACCTGTTACTTTCTTTGCATCTCCATAGGGACTGTAACTCTAAATTGTCGGTTTCCATTATTACCTTTGGATATTTCAGCAAGTTCATCAATACAGCCCCATCACGTGCTGCAAACGCTTCAACCGTAAGAATATTTGGAATTGAATCATACCATCTGCATTTAGCCGCAATGACATGGCCATTTTCATCACGAACGATAACCCCAGTTGCACCTTGCTGTTTTTCCGCTTTAAAGGCAGCATCTACATTGATCTTAACAAAATCTGGTGGAGGGGGCTTCCATTTCATAACCTGTACATCATCCTTTGTTCCTGCCATAGTTCTATCAACAACAATTAACTCGAGAAGATAAATCCTCGCCCATTTACACACCTGCAATAGGTTCATATTTGTCTCTCCATGGCGTCTTTTTATTGTGTGCCGTCCAAACTGCCCACATACCACATAATATGGGTCCACAACTTGCATCGGGGCAAAAAGATTTATCTAGTAAATCATAGGACCATGTTGCAGGATGCATTTTTGGCAATTTAATATTAAATAGCTCATAGAAAGAATGCCAAAACATTGTAGCAAAAGTACATTGAACTAGAGCATGATAAACCGTTTCATTTTGAGCACCACAGTCAGGACATGTACCTTCATCTTCTATATGCCTTTCCATTAAATTTGCTTTAACGGGCACAAAATTATGCATCACTCTCCACCAAAACACCTTCACCTTCGGAGGGATCTTTAGTTTCCAAAGTCTTCTCCAAATTAGATTATCCTCACTTACTGAAGAATTTGCAACATTTGTTTTGTTCATACCCAACATGCGCATTGAGGAGGCTATTAATCTATAAGCAGATTTGACAGAGTATAGACCATTTTTCTCTCCACTCCATGCCCACATATCCTCCTTTAATTTTCCAATTGGAATTTTTTGGATTTCCTCTGCATCAGCCTTTAAGAAATTTTGGCTCAAAACTTGTTCATTCCAAGATTTACCATCTGAAGTGAGGAGTTCCTGAACTTTCTCAACTCGTAGCTTCTGGTCTCCTATACAAAGGTTTAAAACCCTAATACCTAGAATCCACTTCACACATTTGTAGAAGCACCATCACCAATAAGTTTGATTAATCCCTTCTCTAGTACTTGTCTACCCTTCAAAATTGCTTGCCATGTATGCGAGAACTATTTCTTTTCTTTTAGCATCCAAAAAAAGATGAGTTGTGATAATATTTTTCCTTTAGCATACGGGCACAAAGAGAGTCGAGGTTTGGTCATAAGTCTCCACCCTTGTTTCCCTAGCATTGATAAATTGAAGAGATGCAAATCTCTAAATCCCATACCTCCTCCACTTTTTGTATGAGTAATTTCGACCATTTCCTCCAATGCATTTTCCTGTTGTCACCATCACCTCCCCACCAGTACCGAGCTACTACTCTTGAAGTAATTTTTTGCATGTAGTTTTTGATAACTCAAAACAACTCATGGAATATGTAGGTACTTGATTGTGCTACAGACTTTAATTAGCACTTCTCTTGCGGTGAGCTCAAATTCCTCTCACTCCACCCATTCACCAAGTTTTGGATTCTTGTAGTAAGCTTCTCAAAAGCCCCGTTGTAGACCGACCAATTGCTGTAGGTAAACCCAAGTATTTTTCCTCAAGTGCTTCATTTTGAATGTTTAAAGCTTGTGTGACTTCAGCTTTGGTATCTTCAACAGTTCTTACTGAAAAAAATTGCAGACTTTAGTTTGTTAACACATTGGCCCGAACCCCTATTATAAGCTTCAAGTATGTTATTTAGTCTATCTCGCACCCCTTCTTGAAGCCTAGGTGAAAATAATGCAATCATCAAGCAAAAAACAAGTGAGAAATCCATGGTGCATGTATTCCAACCCTTATACCTCTTGACAAGAAAAGGGGTCCATTGAATTTTAATATGCAAGATAAACCTTCTGCATAGATAGAAGAAAGAGGTAGGGGGATATAGGATCTCCTTGCCTAATACCTCTGGATGGATTAAAGAACTCTGAAAGATGACCATTTACCCAAATCGAGAAACTGACTGTTTCAACACACTTCATAACAAGTGAAATCCAAGCATCTGCAAAACCCAACTTCATCATAATGCTTCTCAGATAAGCCCATTCTACTCTATCATAAGCCTTTGTCATGTCTAACTTTATAGCACAAAGGCTTGTCTTGCCTTTCTTCCTCTTTAGATAATGAAAACACTCATATGCCATCAAAACATTGTCGGTGATCAACCTTCCGGGGACAAAGGCACTTTGTTCTTCGATATGATGTCATTCAAAATCTCTCTCAACCTGTTTGCCAAGTTCGACTTTTGGATGCAAATTTTCATGAGTTCTCTCTCCACACTGCTCTCATCATACATAGCTAGTGACAGCTACCACATGGGTCCATAAACTTAATTTGGTCATGGGCTTGACGACTCTCTTGTATGGCTGCGCGCCTTGCACCGGTCACTTCCCGGTATTGGTTCCCGGCGCTGGCTGGTCCCGATCCGCGTCATGTTGTCTTTGTGACCCGATCACCTTGCCTGCACCCGGGGCTATTGCCGACAAAGTCGCTTCATCGGAGTTATTAAAAGCCTCTCGACTTCCCCCGCTCCCACAACAATCGGAGCATTGGTGGCAAAAAAACTGCCATTAGCTCGAAGCGAGTTTCCCCAACGCCATGGATCATCGTGAAGAGAAGCACTTTTGAATATCTCGTAGCGTCAAATACTAGATTTGTCCCAAGGGCTCGGGCTGAGTAGTAGGATGGTATCGTCAAGTAGGGAGGCTTCTATTATCGCCGGCGTTGCTAGTCTTGTGATGATGGCGATCTTGTGGCTCTGGTGTACATGCTCTACGCTTTGATAAATCAATACGTATTGTCCTACCTTCGGGTATGGTCATATCTAAAGCCTCGACTTCCTAGAGATTGCACCGGTTTTGGAACCTAGACTTGTGTCGGTTTCTAGACCGGACTAGCTTTTAGGAGTGTGCTGCTAGAAGATGTGTCTTTCCAAGACCCACGTTTCACTTGAGTAGAGAGGGTGTATTCTATTCTCAACCCCCCCCCCGAGAAGTTGTTGTGAGATTACGACTATGGTCGCGCTTTAGGCTTGGGTGGGAGGGAGCTAGCCTTGCCGACAGATTGAGGGGTGAGGAGAGGTGTGTGGTGATGGTTTGGGAACGATGATGAGATGTTGAGGAAATATGAGATTTGATGTGGATTAAAATTTGATTAATAATATTGATTAAAATAATGAATGAACTTTAATAGGAAACTATAGCCATATATTAGGCCTCTTTTTTGAGCCATTTATTGCATCCAATTCCACAAAGCAATGTGCATAGGGTGGGTATGTGGTCATTACAAATCGTCTTGATAGTCAATTCGGGGGAGGAGCCGATGTATGATGTCGATGCCGACGATTGGGAGGACTAGAGATGGAGTCGTGTTCTATGCTCAAGTTGTTGCTGATGAAGACGCTTCCACATCTCTGATCGTCGCGGTTCTGCATGTTGCTTGCTACCATGATTCCGCCAAGTGCTGATGTAATAAATTAATGTAAACGCTTCTATATATTTATGCTTTTAGTGCGATGTATGTGATCAATATTAACTGTGATTTGGATATCGTGATGGAATGATCTATTGAGACTATCACTTTATAGTTCATATCTGTGAATTTTCCTCCATGGAAATCAGGATCGTTACACACATTTTTCATTTTAGCATATTTTGAACTATAAATGATTTATTAAGCCCCTAACAAGTTAAAACAATAACTCAATCCTCCAATCTACATGCAATTTTATCACAGCAAATCGATAGCACCGGGAAGCTACCATACAAATTTCACATCAATTGGAGTACCACAGATTTGGATATAAAGAAGACAAGACATCACTAGTACTAAAAACCTAGATGCATAAATCTATTTCTCCAGCAAACCTGTTAAACTAAAACATGTCATATTATAGATCCACTGCATATATAATTTCTCAAGTAATCGAAAAAGTCCTCAATTGCGATTTTTGGAGTTTTCTATGAATTTTCAAAGTTCAGTCATATCTATACCTACTATTAAAGAGAGAAAATTTCTGCCATAATTTTTTTTCACCTCGGTTTCTTCCGTCAGTTTTTCCTTCCGCCAGTTATTCCGTATAGTTGGTGTATAGGACTGTGTCCTTCCCAATCCTGACCGTACGTGCTTTGGACTCTGTCCTAAATTCCCAATCTTGCCGTACGTGCGTGTCGCGATCCTGTCCGCCCCCCCGGCCTCTCACATACATAGCTTGGATTCTCACGTAGCTTGACCCAAACGAGGCCGGATGCATGTCTACATGCAAAGCTATGGTGGAGTCCTATAATGAGCCGAGATCCAACTGAGGCCACAAGTATTATCCGGATCGATCTCTCTTTGCCTCTTTGGCTATAAAAAAACAATCGTCTGCCAATGTGTGTTATAAAAGCAAAAAGAAAAAAAAAATCGCCTGCCAATGACACCCATATATAGACCTCAGACCACCGGCCAGACAGCAGACATCATCAAGTGCAGGAGCGACATCATCTCTCATGTAAGTCTCATCTCTCTTTTTTTTTTTTTGTCTTCAAATGAAATTATGAAATTTAATATTAATTTTAACTGTAATCATTAAGTTTATCTATGAGCATAAATTTTTGTGCTTAGCAATGCAAGACAAACTTTATCATGACCTTTATTTTAATTAAGTATGTGCATTTTGTTCTCAATTTTTGTGCTTAGCAATTTTTTCTGTCTCCGCCCTCTCAGGTGGGCCTAAAGCCTGTCCGGGCATGGCGCACAACCGTGAGCACGTCGTACAACATGTTCCCGGTGGCTCTCGGTTGTGTGCCATGCCCGGCGGCCCCGGTCTCAAGGATGTTGCCGTCATTGTCGGGAGGGGAGGAGACCGGGGATTATTTCTTGGCCCTTGGTGTGCAAGTGTTGTGCTCATCGTCGTTGAATGGGTGGCGTCGCGTACAACGGCGCTAGGATGGGCGATGGCCTACAGCTAGCGCCTAGGGCCTTAGGGGGGCGAGCCTATGAGACATGGAGCCGAGGAAAATACGAGCCGTGCAACGAGCAAAAAAAAAAGTGATCGAATCCCGTTACAACGCACGGGCATGTTTTACGGTAGTGCATAAAAAAAAACGAAAAGCCATATAGTTCATGGCGGTCGGTAACGCGCGGTGGGCGCCACACAAAATCCAAACCCGCAAGGCGCTGCTCGAGCGCTACGGTTGGCCGTGGTTGGTCGGAATATTGGAAAGCTCATACCAATTGTTAGCAATAAGAGGGGAAGAACAGGGGAAGAAGCAAAGAGAGAGAGAGATTGGCGGACGGCAGGATTGAATTTATTCGACTTTTGGATGCAAATTTTCATGAGTTCTCTCTCCACACTGCTCTCATCATACATACTCCCTCCGTCCCCTAAATAGATGTCATTCTCGCTTCCCGTGAAGTCAACGTTTTCAAACTACCGGCAATTATATATTAAAATATATAAATATTTACGCAAAGTAATTAGTACCATCGGAAAAGATCTTTAAGTCTAGTTTTTAATAAATTTATTTGAAGATATAAATGTTGCACGTATATTTTTACAAACGCGATCAAAGATGAAAAAGTTTGACGACCACGCCCCCATAGTGACATCCCAAAAGGGACAGAGGGAGTAGCTAGTGACAGCTGCCACATGGGTCCATAAACTTAATTTGGTCATGGGCTTGACGACTCTCTTGCATGGCTGCGCGCCTTGCACTGGTCACTTCTCCGGTATTGGTTCCCAGCGCCTGCTGGTCCTGATCCGCGTCATGCTGTGCTGTGACACGCTGCACCAGGGCTATTGCTGACAAAGCTGCTTCATCGGGTTATTATTAAAAGCCTCCCGACTTCCCTGCTCCCACAACAATCGGAGCATTGGTGGCGTCTTCTGGGCTCCACAGCTGTCCCATCATTTTTTTATTTGGCAACCACCCACATTCCCGCGAAGCTTCCGCGAGGCCGAGGCCGCACAGCCCACGGCCCGTCTCGCGTCCTGCCGCCCCCACCTCATCTACCTCGCACGCGCTCTCCTTTCTCTGTCTTCTCCCGCCGCCACCGCCGCCGCCGCTGAATCCCTCCAGGTGAGGGAGCAGCAACTCCCAACGGCAGCCATGCAGGAGATCCTCCCCATCCAGGGCGGCCAGTGCGGCAACAAATCGGGGCCAAGTTCTAGGAGTTGGTGTGCGCAGAGCACGGCATCGACGCCACCGGCCACTAAGTTGGCGACTCCGACCTCCAACTCGAGCGCGTCAACGGCTACTACAACGAGGCCTCTGTGCTTCCCCTCTCCATCGACTTCCCTAGCCCTGCTTCCGATTCCTGGATCACTATCTCCTCCTCTTATCTCCTCCGTCCAACTAATGTTTTCCCTTTCCCTCCCTGTTGCGAAACCATCCAAAATCCTCCATCTCATCCTCTCCCAGTTCTCTCTGTACCTCAGATCTGAACGCCCGCACCACACCATTCTTGATTATGTGTGTTTTCCAATGGACGATTTTGGCCTGATGGTTGTTTTCTGGCCGTGTCATCCTTGCAGCTTGTTGTGTTGCAGCTGGGCTGTGCCGGAGATGGGGACGTGACCAGAGACCTCAGGATTTTCACTTTCTTCGTTGTGTCCGTCACGAGAAAAAAGGTCTTTTCTGTGATGTTTTCCAATATTCTTGTGTCTTGAGTTATCGTGTACCTTCTTATTTGTTTGTTGCGTGATTATTTTTGTTGTAGTTCAGAGGAGTGCAGTTCGAGCGTGTATTAGTGGACTACAATTTCACTTTATCTTGAGCATGACAATTAGCGCAAAACGTTTGTTTTACTGGCATGTAGAGCATGGAAGATAAAAAAAATTATGTTGTACCCCATCGCTCTTCAGGTTGAGGTCGTTTTTTTTTTTTTGACCGCGCCGCCACAAGGCCCCCTCCCACCTCGCCGGCCGGGCCGCCGCTGCCACCAAGTCGGCGGCGGGCGGCGGCGACCACTCTCTTCCGTCCCTCTCCCTCTTTCCTCCCCTCTCGGCTCCACCTCCCTCCCCTCGCTCCTTCGGCCGGTGATTGCCGTGCGGCGTGAGGGTCGATCCGGCTCTCCTCGGCGGGATCCGGCCTCCCCATGGCCGGATCGGGCTTCCCCGCGGTCCCAGCGGTTGGTGCGGCCCGGTCGGCCCGGCGGCGGACCGACCTAGGGTTGGTCCGACATTTCTCTGGCGGTCTTTGCGGGTGGCGGCTGGCGCGGCCGTTATGGCTCGCGCCTCGGTGATGGGCTTGGCGGCGCGGACGGCGGCCTTGTTCTCTCCCTTGTTTGGTGGAGGGACGGATCTGACGTACCTAGGCTGTTTAAGGAGGCGGCGGCGGCGGGCTGATCCGGGTATTTCGGGGCCGGATCCGCCCGCTGCTTCTGCCCCTGATGCGCCCTTCTCTGCGGTGGTGCTCCGGCGATGCGGGACTCGGGCGGGCATTGCCTTAGGTCGGGGATATTTCCCCGGCGGCCGGTCCATCTCGACCCCGGCACCGGTTGGGGATGCCGGCGTTGGCCGGCTATTCAACACGCCGTCCAACTCGCCCTCCCAGGTCGGGGCTGGATCAACTACAACGGGCTCTCGGCTCGAGAATACGTCGCTCCCAGGCGGCTCGCTAATCAACTCCGACATCCACACCAAAGGGAGAGACCGCCCTCTGTTTCTTTCTACGCTACCTCGCTCCATCTGGTGAAGACCACGCCGATTATTTCCGGCATCTCGTCGTGTGAAGGTTCGGCTTGGATGTGCTTTGCGGATCTTGGAATACTGGTGAAAACCACACTGGCGATCTTTGGGCCGGCGGCGATGACGCAATGTCGGCGTCATTTTCCCCCTTTGGAGCGTCGGTTGTAAGTTCCTCCTCATTTGTTGATGGTGGCATCTGTGGGCGTCAATTACCTTCTCGAAGGCATCAACACAAGCACACCTCCTAGCCACGCCCTGCACTACGGCAATTGGGACCCAGCTGCGGCGTCAAGGGCAAGCCATAGACACCCTCTCGTTAATCAAATAGAGGGTCGAAGCATTGTTTTGCTGTATTGTCCTGGTCGATTTATAAGACTATGGCTTTTCTCTTGTTGTTTTTACTCGTCTCTTTTGTATTTTTGTGGTCTGTGTACATTCCCCGGATGTAGAGGCTGGATTTTTTAATCCATTATCTAAAAAATCGCTCTTCAGGTTGAGAATAATGCTTTGAGAAGTAACTTCACTACTTCAGGTTGCGAATAATTAAACTGAATGGCTTCCCTTTGCTACAGGAACTGAAAATAGATACAACAAGCTACTCAAAGGCTAAAGAGCCGAGTTCAGGTTGAAAGCAGAGTGGATCAATGTGAAAACAAAAGGCAACAAAGCTGCTCAAAGGCTAAAAGAATTGTCTTCAAGTTGATAACAGATTGGGTGGATTTGTTTCAAGCTGGGCAAATGTTTGAGATTGCAGGTTCACCCCGATCTGGCAATATGTAAAATTTGATCCAGTGTGTTGGCTCAAATTTCAGTAGGGCATGGTTATGGTTCTCCTTAGACTTTTATGATTTTGCCACTTCAAATCAAGGTATTGCTACATTCTTATTCTCTGTTTTGTTTGGGAGAATTTTGTGGACCAATCTCTGCCTACTTACTGTTAGTATATGGTGTAGGTCAGGCCTACAGACAAACTGGTAGCCAAGGCAGAAAGGGTAATAAGTTGGCACCCAAAAAGTCTTGTATGGTTGTTTTAGAAGGACCATTAATGCAAGGTGCAAATTGAAACAGCTATTCCTTAGAGATATCATTAGTTGATGTATTATGTGTTAGTATTGATCTCCTCACGGTGTTGGGCCCAACGGCCCACACCGGAACTTGTCAACTCCTCGATCGGGGGCCCAACTCAACTTAGGGTTGGAGGGCCCCCTGTCACGCTAATATATATAGGAGGGGTGGGGACCAGCGGCTTGAGCCATGTGATTTACTTGCCGCCACCTCCCACCTATCCTCATCCCAGTCCGATCAAGGGGTCACAACAAGTGACGGAAGTCCTCCACCGCCGCCACTACATCGACTACGCAATCGGCGACTTCCCATGGCGAACACAGGCAACACCAATCGTTCTCCTACCCCTTTGTTATCATTGTTCTTCTATTCTTGTAGATATTGTATTAGGAACCTTCGTACATGATGTTATCTAAAAGTTTATCAAGTTCAATACATATTAGACCCTCGATCTACACCTAGCCGATCCTATGAATCTAACAATGGTATCACGAGCTCGGTTCTATGGTGTAGATCCGATCGGGTAATTTCTCGAATCAGTCAAAATCGATCGGATTAGTACAAACCCTAACCTAGCGTTCGTATCGGCGAGTTCAGATCGGTAACATAGAGTTGTCGGCAATTAAGGAGGTGAAGTTCGATTTTGAATCGAAGAACTCACCGAACCCCAACACTAAGTTACAAGCAACATCGGACATTTGAGGTTCCACCTGGAGCCGTCAGCGTCGCCGACCGTCTCCACGGCCGGCCGGGACGGATCAAGACCGCCGAGCCGGGGGGAGGTCACGCCACCCGCGTTGGCCGCCCTCGCCGGTCGGGAACCACCTCGGTCCGGGTGCCGGCGGGGCCTCTCGGCGGCGTCGCTCTACCTTGCGGAGCACGTGCGGCCGGCAAAGGGGCCCAGCGGCGGCACCGGTCCTCCCTCAGTAGCGCACCTCGCCGCCGTCGTAGTGGCTCTTGGCGGCTGCGGGCCGCCGGGTTAGAAGCACGGGGAAGGAATAAGGAGAAAGAAGGCGGGAAGAGGTTCTTTGGCGGTCCGCGGCCGCCTCGCCGGCGTCGGCCCAAAGCCCGGCCGGCCTTTGCCGGCTGTTGGAGTGTTGGGAACGACGACTGGAAAAAAAAAAAGGAATGGGATTTTAGGGTTAGGGTTCTCGATGGCCGGGCGGACAAGGTCTAAATACCTCCGATTTCAACTCTCGGCCGTCGGATCTCGAGAGCCCACATCGGACGGCTCAAATTGCCGCCCACCGCTCACCGGGCCGGCGGCACATTTGGCCTGGGCGGGCGCGCCGGCGGATTGATTGAGCCTCGGGCGCGATTCGGCCACGGGCGCATGGTTTCTTGCGGCCCAATAAGGCACGATGTCGATTTTCCATTTTGAAAATGAGTTCGAAATAAAAAAAAAGGGCCTATCTTGGCGGGCCTGTTTTTGGCTCTACTCGCGCCTGATCCATACGGCTGCGGGCGGTTTTGATTCGGGCGAATTGTTTATTTTGGCCCCGATTAGAAACAAAGTGAAGTTTTTCTATTTTTTCTTCACGAATTTCAGCAATATTTTGAGTTTTTGAGTTAAGTTTTGAGCTTTATTCTCTCGCTAAATTTATGAACCAACGGGATTAAATTTTTCGAGAAAGTAATTAAGATTATGAGAATTATTATAAGATCATTTATTAGCTTCCGCCGCTTTCGGTAATATTTAGTTGTCTCTTTTAATTAAATTCAAACCAATGAGAGAGTTTAATTTTAAAGAGAAATTAGTAATCAAGATTCTAAGAATTATTATAAGATTATTCATTAGTTTCATTTGCTAAGAATTTTAGAAGTACACTCATTTAGCTACGCGGGGCTGTATGGGCGGCTCGCAAAGGCCATTGGGCCGAATAGAAATTAAGCATCGGTTTAAGTTTTTCTTTATCCGAAATTGTAAATTCATATTTTGAGTATATTTGTCTCTCTATTCAAATTTGAACCAACGAGATAGTTTTAGAGAGAAATTTAGTATTTTAGCATGTTTACGGACAAAGAAATTTTAATTTTAGTACACGTTTTCATTTGCTAAGTTAATTTAAAGTTGTCTTTTTTTAATTAAATTCGAACCAACGGGAGAATTTAATTTAAAGAGCAATTATGTTTATTCGAAAAATTAAGACTATGTTTATTTGAATAAATTTTCTTTTTTTTTCCATAAGCTATTATCATTGATGTTCTTGAGTATAAGTTTGATCTCTATTCAAATTTGAACCAACGGGATAATTTATTTAGGGAGAGAAATAAGTATTATGAGACGCTTACGGTCAAAGAAATTTCATATTTTAGTACATATATTTCCGTTGCAAAGAATTTTAGAAATATTATTTAATGAGTTTAGTTAAGTACAAATCTCTGGAAAAAGTGCACTAATGTGTAAGATCTTTCGGAGAGCGAGATAAGGAAAGTAAGATTCGAGTCAACCGTGAATTAAGATCTTAAGTCCTCTATTTAAATTGGAACCAACGAGAAAATTTAAATAGAGGAGTAGAAAAGTTTTTGCTTTTAAGTTATATTATGGTATTGTTATCTTCGACCAACGTTGATGATAATAATATTGTAATTTATAGTTTCAGTTTAAGTTTGAATCTCCGATAAATCTTTTGTGTCAAACCCGACCAATTTTTCGAGAGAGAAGACTAAGATAAAGATAAAGTTTCTGGCGTAGTGATGTTGAGTATCTAAGAATAGTTGTGTATGTTACCAAAGTCGTATTATTATGATGTTGTAATAGCAATATTATGAATTTAGCAAGGCACTAATTCTATTTACGCCTAACGGTGATATAGAATTAGTGTAAAAAGAATGTTGTATTAGTCATATTAGTATTCTTTAGACCAAAGTTGTATAAAGATATTATACTTGTTATTCATGAGATTCATGCATTAGATTTATGCATTAATTCTATTTCGCCCAACGGTGATGTAGAATTGATGTAGAAGAATAATGTTCTATTTTATTTCTGCCCAACGATTGTTATAGATTAGAACTTAAAGTTTTGACTTCATGGATATTAATCCAATAAAATAGAGCAATAAAAGTTTAGTTTAAGCATTGTTTAATGTACTCACTATCTGCAGAATTTTTTTTTCGTTTAGTCATTATGATAAGAGTTTCAATAAGTTATATGCATGGTTGTTTTGACCAACGTCGGATTAAGCATGTATGTTATAGAATGTTCAGATTTATTTCGAATGTGATAATGAAAAGAGTCAATCTTGGCATTTAAGTCCTTTTCGAGGAAATTATCTCGCTTGGCGGGAAGAGTTTTAGTCAATACCAAAGATAACCAAAGATGGTGGGGTAAAGTTGGTATACCACTTAAGTTATAATACCACCCCGCATGGCGGGATATGTGCCTTAGTATATCCCACATTGGGAGAGAGAAAAAAAAAAAGTTTGGAATAGCTCTTATGCTATCCCAAACCCTAAGCTTAGTTGTTTAAGTAAAATAAGGAAATAGTACTCCCATATGATTTAAGAAATAAAATTGAGAATGGTTTTGAATTGTGGCGGGAAAGTTTATGCCACACTTCGAGGGGGAGAAAAAAGTGAGACAATTAAGAATGATACTCCCTTATACTTTAGACAATATGAGATTTTGATTTAGATAAGAATATGAGATTTTAGATAATGAGATGCATACACTTTGCATTAAAGGCAACTATGATTAGTGATCTATAAAAGATAAATGTGATTGTCGAGGAGTACGATGGTCATAATAGTGATACCCCTAATCGAGAGGACTACGAATAGCGTACTCAACCGGTATTCATACTAGATAAGGCGCTATATGAGTTTAACAATGCATTAAACCCAAACAAAAGTTTTAGAGAATCAAGAATTGGGGGAGCATGGTTCAAAGAACCTAACTCCTCAATATAGTGCAATTAAGGGGAGCAAGGTAGCACAATAAATAAAGTGTCCGCTTTGATATTTTAAGAACCATACTTTAGGCTACCTGCTCTTGTTGCACCAACAGTGTCAAACACTTGTAGTGCAAACACCTATTGTTAGTTCTCCCCTTGCCGATAAATAATGAGAATTTGGAACTTGTCCTTCAGGATCCTTAGAGCCTTATGTCAAGCAAGAGGAAGAATAGCAATAGCCCCATAAGGCGCCAAATAATGAAGGTCGGTTATATCAAATGATTGTGAGGTTTATCGAGACCAAAAGAATTTTAAATAGAAGGTGATTCCACCTCGTTTGAATAAGGCCATCGAAAAATATCCACTCTTTGAAGTGTTTAGTTGTTATGTATGAATAAGATGAAAGTCCCAATGGAGTCAAACCAAGAGGGCCGTTATGGGTCTACAAGATAAAATGTGACTCTAAAGGGAATACGTTAAGATATAAGAAGAGGATATTTCTAATGGAGCCAAATCAGTAGGCTACATATGGGTCTACAAGGTGAAAAGTGACTCCAAAGGGAAATGTGTAAAGAGTACGGCTTATAATGAAAGGATTTATGCGAAGAGGATGAGTATGCTACAATAAGTATCAGTGGCGCATTACAATTCAGAATTACATTAGATGGATATATAGAAAATATTCCTTAGTGGGGATTAGTATGAGATGGTTGCATAAGAATATAACACATAGGATAACATAAGAAGAAATGCATTTATGGGTTGATGTAAGACACCGCATCCGGTGGCATCTAAGGTTTAATGAGATATAATAAGAAAGTTTCGATTAAGGAGAATAAGATGACATTGCATTAGTACGAGTTATAGAATCGAAAATTTATTCCCCAAAATTAAATTAGAATGATCTTGGTGAAATGTCACTCCTTTAAGCAATTAGAACTCACCGAGATAAGGAAGGGGTATTAGAACTATCGCAAATGCATACTTAGAAAAGATTTCAAAGCAATAAGTTCTGCATGCGAGAAAACCTACGCCCGCGTTCTTCATGGTCAAGGGCAATATCTTAGGAATTTTAGTGTGATCACAATCAGTAAGAAAGAGATTTTAGTGTGATTAGAATCAGTAAGAAACCGATCATATAAAGATGGTACCATATGCTTCAAATGTTGGAAGCTTAATAAATGCATAAAATTGCCCCCGACTCAGTCCATCCGGGTTGTTTTGGCAAAGACCACTCCAAAATATATAGATCACTGGAATGGAATTATAAGTATCGGTCTCATGATTAGCAAAAGAAAGAATAAATACTCACAAATAGATGTGGGTACATAGTCTTAAGTTAAGTTTTGCAACAACTCCACAATTGTTGCTAATGCTTATAGTTGGGGTTTTATTGTGGAAAAGCTTCAATGAAACAGTTTTAGTATCATTAGAGATGTAAAGTTATGATATAGCATGTCATGAGGCTGAGGAACAGGGCAAATGATTAAGGTAACATGTACCCTAATTGATAATGGTTGACAACAAAGGCAATAACCATATAAGCAAATTATTACTCCTGAGACAACGAGGTCAAGTGTGCTTTGCCAAACACATTGACACTAAGTTATATGTTGTAAAGGGGAAAGTCCGTAATCATTATTAGATTATTAAGCATATAAGTATTAAGTAAGTTCTTGCGGATCCGCTTACAAAGGCCTACCACCCAGGTGTGTTCGAGAGAATACACAAATGACATGGGTTTAAGGGAAAGACTATGATTTACGGACACTTAGGGCCCGCTTAGAAGTAAGGACTCGTTTCAACTTAGAGAGATGTATTGTAGCCGTCAAGTCCAATGGAAATTTTTCACGGATTTATGAAACGCGCTCTCACGCATTTCTTTATAATGAGACGGAGCTAAGTACTAAGCATTTAAGTTAAGTATTTAAATTAAGACCAAGATAAGATTGAGATCAAGGGGAGAATGTTAGTATTGATCTCCTCCCTGTTTGGGCCCAACGGCCCACACCTAACTTGGTCAACTCCTCGATCGGGGAGCCCAACTCAACTTAGGGTTGGAGGGCCCCCGTCACGCTAAGCATATATAGGAGGGTGGGGACCAGCGGCTTGAGCCATGTGATTTTTCGCCGCCACCTCCCACCTATCCTCATCCTAGTCCGATCAAGGGGTCGCAGCAAGTGACGGGAAGTCCTCCACCGCCGCCACTACATCGACTACGCTAATCGGCGACTTCCCATGGCGAACACAGGCAACACCAATCGTTCTCCTACCCCTTTGTTATCATTGTTCTTCTATTCTTGTAGATATTGTATTAGGAACCTTCTGTACATGATGTTATCTAAAAGTTTATCAAGTTCAGTACATATTAGAGCCTCTGATCTACACCTAGCCGATCCTATGAATCTAACATTATGATGATTGGTTTTTTGTTTTATGTGGATATAAAGCTACCACATTTGAATTCTTATGAAAGTACTATTCTTATTATGAGCATGGTGATGAATTCTGAAATCTTAACTGATTTACATGGTTTGTTTATGTTGAAGTGGCGGGTTCGTGCTTTTTTCTTCATGCCAATTGGATCATTGGCAGTTATTACAAACCGGCAGGCAGTGACAAACAAGATATGTTCTGGTTGTGACCTGTGGCGGAGCCAGCAATTTTGTAGATAAATGGTAGACACAACACCTTATGATAATAGTAACAAGCAGCTTCACCTGCCTTGTCTTTTCTCTGTTCTTTGTGCATGCCGGTATAGGACATTCTGATTGTATCAGCAAACTCTATATAATTGTAATTTCTTTACTGTCTTGGTCTACCACGTCTAATTATGAAGAATGTCTATCAAGCATAGGAAATTAGCAATAATTGTGTTTTGTATTATATCTATTGATCATATTTTTTTTCTTTAATCATTGTAGGGCGCCCGAAGGGCGCATATGTTCTAGTACTATTTATGACTAATTTGTCCATAGCTTCCATGGTCATATTTTCCTGAATTAAGAAAAACCAATAAGGTCTTGCTCTTATGTTGCCTTGCCTTTATGCCCCATTGAGTAACGCACAAACAGAGCTAAGTTGAGCAAAGCTAAGAGCAGCCATCATCCAGAAGAAATAGTCGAGATGGCCTTGGTTGAGGTTGTCCGGAATCCACCCGGTCTCGCTGCCGCGTGTTGTGGCAAACGCAACGACGCTGAGCACGGCTGTGTTGAGGTACGACCCGGAGGCCACCGCGAGCTGCCCGAACGCTGCGCACACGCTCTTCATGGTCACTGGGGCTTGGTCGTAGAAGAACTCGGTGATGCCAATGGCGCCGAACATCTCGGCCGCGCCATGCGCAAAGAAAACCGGGCCCTGCCACAGGATGCTCATGGGCACCGGCACCTCCTGGTACCTCAGGCCGTTGGCCTCGGCGATCGCCAGCCTCCTTGTCTCCACCAACGCGGCGAGCGCCATTGCCAGGATGGACAGAGCTTGGCCGATCCCGAGGCGCTGCCACTGGGAGAAGCCTTTCTCGTTTCCAGTGAAGCGACGCGCCGACGGCACCAGGATGGTTTCGTAGGCGGCGACCCAGATGAGGAAGCTGAGCACACCAATGATGGGCATGGATGCCGGTGGGATGGCGAACGAGCCAACGTGGTTGTCCATGAGCATGCCTTGCTCGATCATCGTCGACTGCATCTGAGCCGTCACTGCGTAGAACACCACAAACGACGCCCAGGTAGGGAGCGTCGAGAGCAGCATCTTTAGCTCCTCCACCTGTGTCACTGTGCAGAGACTCCATGGACTCGTGGATTCGTTGTCTGATGGCACAATGGCAGCCTTGTCAAAGAACCTGAACAGCATCATGAATTGTATTAGTTTATTTAGTGGAAACAGTTTCTCTAGATGTTGTAGCCATATGACTGTACATTATTGATTTGCACTTTTTATATAAAAAGTAAAATCTAAATTACCTGAACTGATTGGTATGCTTATTCTTATGACTTGCTTCAGCTGTAGAAGGTGAAGTATCAAATAGAAGCGAGGTATCATCGGGCAGTTTGACATGCCACTTCCTGACAGCTGCAACAACCACTTGAAGTATGCTGGTAAGGGGGCTTACTCCCGTTTCCCTAAACCTGTATACCCTGGAGCCAGCTAAAAATGCAGGGTAGGTGATGAGCATGAGCACTGTCGGGATCACGTAGCTGACAGCCCACCCAACATTGTCCTGCAGCCAAACAATGGCGGTGCCAGACAGCAGGGAGCTGGTGGTGGTCAGGAAGAAGTACCAGTTGAAGAAGGAGCCCTTTTTCAGCAGCTCCACCGGGTCATTGACGTCAAATTGGTCAGCCCCGAAGGCTGAGATGCAGGGCTTCACACCACCGCTGGCAATGGCGGCAAGGTAGAGACCAAGATAAACCACTGCAGGATGAACATCGCTGTGGAACAACATTGGGAGCGATGCTGAAGCTATCAGGACGAGCATGGCCTGACAAATTAAACAGCAACATATATATTCAGTGCTAGCTAGCTGCAGGTTATAAATTCCATTCATATATATTTATCGCAGATCGATCGATCGATCGGTCGATTGGATTCCATCAGTTGCTGCTCTGAATAACTTACCACGATGTAGACTGGGAGGAACACCACCATGGTCCAGTATCTTCCCAAGTAACTGTCGGCAACGAAAGCCCCAAGGAGAGGAGTGAGGTAGCACACTCCGGACCAGGAAGAGATATTTCTCGCTGCATCCACCTTGCTCTCGTGGAGCACGGTGGTGAGATAAGTCACTAAATTCGTCGCGATTGCAGAGAACAGCATGCCTTCACTGAATCCAACACCTGGTGTTCGCAAGTGCGTTGAACACGTGAAATCGTTATTATACTAGAGAAAATAAAACAAAAACAACCAGAGGAGGAACTTTCTGGTTGCACGAGTTGCTGCTCTTTTCGATCTCTGGTACCTAAGATGGGGTAGCATGCCCTCCAGTTCCCTGTACTTTGCTTGAGAGCAGGTTGTTTGTTGATATCAACTGATCCATCACTTGCGTACTCCGAAGCTACAACCTGCATCTATCACCATAGCACATCAGATTTTTATTACTACTATCGTGTCTCTGTTCTCTTATTCCAAGAATTTGTATCACCTGGATGTATTTTTCTTGAAAACTTTTATATACATATTCTATTATCGACGAAATATATATAGCAAACAAGTTGGTACGGCTGAAGAAGAAGATTACAAGAAGGGCACAAAGCACCAAAACAAAAACTACTGGATCACAAAGCTGAAGAGCTGGGTAAGAGAAGACAAACAGCACCTGCGGAGGTAGGTTGTTGGAGATGCAGAAGCCGAGCGTTCTCCTCGTCGGTTGCTTCCATATGGAATAGCAACCTCCTGGCTCTGATCCGGCGGAGCTGCTGCTCTATCAGTTCCTGTATCAGTCAGCTGCAGGTAAAGCAGGCTTTCAGCAAAATTTCCCAGCACAATACTTTTTTTCCAGGAGACGTACGGTGCTCAGAAAGTTGGAGGACGGACCTACAAGATATTCCTGCGGATTTTATTAATCTCAGAACAAAATTGAAGGAGATTCACATCCATCACGACTGTGGAGATAGAGCAAAGTACCAGTTGCAAGCAAAAAGGATGGTCGACACTGGCAGTTGTCATCTCGTTATCCTTAAGCACTTCGGGCCAACAAAGCCTGGGCCCGCCTGGAGCCCAGCATCCGAAATTCGACGTAGATATCTCGACCGTACTTGCGTGTGGCGCACAGTCGTTGTATGCATATGGAGGCTAAGGCCATGTTTGCTTGCCATGCAACCCAAAATGTACTACATTACCCGTCACATCAAATCTTTTAACGCATGCATGGAGCATTAAAAGTAGGTAAACAAAATAACTAATTGCACAGTTTGAGTGAAAAGTACGAGACGAATCTTGTGAGCCTAATTAGTCTATAATTGGACAAAAATCATCAAATACAAACGAAAAGTGCTACAATAGCCCCCAGCCCAAAATTTTTTGGGTTGCATGTCAACTAAACATGCTCTATTAAGGGCGTGTTTGGAGTGGCTCGTGGTGCTGGGTGCGCCTCCGGGAGCCCAGTTGGGTGTTTGGCTCCATTTTCTCCTCCCTCGGCCTGGCCTGCGAGAGCCAAAACAGCACACTCCGTCTGGCTCCATTCGTACGCCACTTTCCTTCATAGCTCGGGGTCTCGGCTCCACGCGGCTGGAGGGCGATTCTGGGGCGATTTTGGGCAGCGGCGGGTGGCTGCTGGGGCTCGCGGTCCCGCGCGCCCTCCCCTTGCCGCCGATGCTTGTCTTCCTCCTTCCCTCCTCGGTTCCTCTCCGTCGGTGGGGCCGCCTCGAACCACCGGCTAGGGTTTGCGATGGTCGCGGCAAGGCGGGCTCCGTCCTCGGCGGCCTTCCTTTTCCGTTCCCCTAGCACGGATCTGGTTCAACTTCGACGACGCCGGTACTCCTCGCGGTGCGCTTCTTCTCCCTCGGTGCCGGTGGTGACCTAGGGTTTGCTGCGTGCAGGATCTGCTTCGTCTTCTTCCTGATCTGTGGTTCCGATTCCTTCTTCCAACCCACTGAAGGTCAAATCGCCCCAAACCTCCTCCTTCTTTTGTTGCCATGATGCTAGGGTTTACATTGTTTTGAATTGGCTTGCACTGGGAGGCTTGTTCAATCAAGCAGCCGTGCACATGGATCTGTTGGTGCTTGCACCGGGAGGCTTGTTCAATCAAGCAGCCGTGCAATTATATGTGAGATTAGGCCGATGATGCAAACAAATGTCGCTGTGTTCTCCTCTATCAGTTCTTCTGGCAGTCAGCTGCAGGTAGAGCAAGCTCCAGCAAAATTTCCCAGCACAATAATTTTTTTTCCCAGGAGACGTACGGTGCTCAGAAAGTTGGAGGATGGACCTACAAGATATTCCTGCGGATTTTATTAATCTCAGAACAAAGTTGAAGAAGATTCACGTGGGTTGAGCAAAGTAACAGTTGCAAGCAAGGATGGTGGTGGTGGACACATGGCAGTTGTCGTCTCGTTATCCTCAGCACTTCGGGCCAACAAAGCCTGGGCCCGCGGGAGCCTAGCACCCGAATTTCGACGTAGATATCTCGACCGTACTTGCGTCTGGCGCACAGTCTTTTGTATGCATATGGAGGAGGCGTGGCCCGTATCCGGTCCATGTCACGGTGAATGAGCGAGAGAGAAGGATAGATCAAACTCTGCCATCTCCTTCATGCCATCCTACTCCTACAGTAGTTTAAAGATGTATTTCTTACTAAGGACTTGTATAACTGGGTTTGTATATCCATATCAATCCACTTACGATGAAGTAAAAACAAACCAATTTTCCACTTCAATTAACATCAACTCACCCGGCGAATACGAGTGGAGAACTAACAAATTTCACTTCGGTTCACTTCAACTAACTAATTTTTAGTTGGAGCAAGAGGATGGTATAACTTCGTATCACATAAACCTCAAAAAGTATATTAGAAAATACTATAAGAAGTTGTTTGGTGCATCAAAAACAACTCGGCGTCGATGGTTGAATCGTATCGTGATGATATTCCAAAATTTCCAAGTTTGGAAAAAAAAAAGGCGTTAGAGCACCTATACCGAACCGGCCCAGGTGCTAAAGAATAGTGTGACTAGTCTTGTTCAATAGGCCACAATGTCTAGAACCGGTCCTAGATGGATAGGTAGGACCTACTTCTAGACAACCCACAAAAGTCCACTGTAGCTCAATTGCCTCTTGGCTTGATGGTTTATTTATGTTTTAAACACGTTAAGTTCCTTCTTCGTGGACCCTAAATCGGTCATTTGACTGATATGGTTATCTATCTAGTGGTGATATCTAGCTTTTGTTGATTGTCATGTGGTGGATAGTGGCTTAAGTGAAAAGGTTTAGAGAGGTGTAGTCATGCGGTGGACTAGTTAATTTAAATATGTTGTTATCCCTAGATTAGATTTATATTCGTGAGTCACCTTTTATATCCCTCTGGATTAGATCAGCTTAGTACTTTGAGTGCTTAACTTCATATATGCATGGCTGATTTAATTGATTTAACTATCACATGTTGGATTCGGTGTTACGTAGAATTGAATTGAGATTGCTTGAAAGTACCCATTTCTATGCTTTGTCGATCGTCATGTAGCTCTTTAGCCGTTGTCATTTGATTTGGCTCTCTAAGCCGTATATCTGGAACTGTCCGGCAACACCCGGCACGTTCCACCTTAAATTACTGATCTATTCTTCTCCCTTGCCAATTGCAGGTCAAATTGACTAGCACACTTTGGAGTTGACCAACTGGGCTTGTTTGTGTGATGCCAGTTTTTTTTGGCTTGCTATGTGTTGAATACAGTGCGCCACTTTTCGTGTCAACAAAACCTGACATAAGCACTTAATTAATATGAAAAAAAGGCACGTAGAGAAATATTAATAGAGATAACTGAAGATTAATATGATATATGGAACACGATACAATACAATATAAGACATATAAAGGGCCAGGTTAAAACCAGACAACTCATCATTTCATCAAGTCTAGATCAATATAATATGGCTGAACACATGAGCACATAAGCGTCTCCCTTAATTTGTTCTTCAACTATGGTATTTATTATACATATCAGCCACTAATCTTCAAGCTGACCTATATCGTTTTGTTCTAACTGTCCGATATCATAGAGTGTACACAAATGACTCGTACACACCATTACAATGGCCTGGACAGTAACAGTCTGGTCGTACATTGCCAAGATACTGAACCTTTGAGCTACTCAAATGATAAGACACTGCTTCGAAGCGATGTGCCAGGAAGACAACTTCCTTGTACGGATGGAATCCAAGAATGTCTAAGCTAGTGACATAGGATTTCACACTATTATCCACTTGGAAGATATCATCGTTGTCAGAGTCCCACTCGGAGCTTTCGTTTGGTGCAGTTTCTGTGGCGTTACAGTGATGTTCTCTTAGGATCCATGCTCCATTCATCTGTCTACCATGCCATCCCACATGTTTGACGATGCGCGTAAGATCATCTTCATATTTCAAGACCCATTCCATGTGTCCGCGCGATTCATTGAGAATCCACAGGGACAGTTTGCACTCGTGATATACTCCAAAGGACACCCTATTCCCTAATGTCCCAAGATAAGGCTTTTTTGTTCTTGATGTTTGCTGGCGTTTTAATTACTTGGTACTTATCATCTGAAAGTGAAAGCCTGATAAAAAAACATAAAACTTTAACTAGCTATACAATGTCTTTTTAAGCACAATTTGAAAAACTAAAAGAAATTAAATACATTAACTCACACGAGCACAAGACACATTTAACTTACTAGTGGTCTTGGTGTGGTTCAAAAAAATGACCTATTGAATAATAGTGGTGCAGACATATATATGTATAATAATTAATAAAGCTAAGAAGAGGATCGATGAGGTCTAAGTAATTTACTGTCACAAGCAATGAAACAGATATTACTTGTAGTTTTTCTGCTACTAATAGTTTTCTGCTACTAATAGAACAAATAAAAACATGGTTTATGCACTACCGGAGCCAAGGCTCTTTTCCCCACATCGAAAGGCTTTCCCGTGAGCCCGTGGATCACGGGAAAGGCACAGGAAAGAGCACATGGCTTAGCCTTTCCCCAGGACCCCGGCTCACGGGAAAAAAAAGTAACGGGGGTGGTTTAGGGTGACGGCGAGAGCCCCTTTCCCATGAGCCACCCGTCAAGGCTCACGGTAAAGACCGTTAATGCAAGAAAATCATCTAGATATACATACCTCATCACAAAACAACCTCGGCAATGCACATACAGAACTCCCTTGGAATACACAGCGTAGCGTTGGCGTGGTCCAAAAAACGTCAGTTCCGATGGATCCGACCGCATATCTTCAACCACGCCCAAGGGCTCACCCTCCCTGACAAAGGATCTCTCCTCCCATTGTCTAGTCCTCGATGAGAACATGAGCAGCGTCCATGGCGTCGGTGGCCACTCCATCAAGCGAGATGGATCCTCGTCATGAGGCCCATCGTCCGCCACTTTCTCGTTGCAGTTTGGCTGTTTTGGCTTCGCTGGAATTGGTGGGATCAAGACCACCTCGTAGTGCGGAGACGACACCGGATCGAACACGACGTACGCGGCCTCCTCGGCGTCTTTCCGGCCGTTTCGTGCGGTGGAAGGAGCTCCCACCGCCGCGTCGGCGGGGTTGCACACACACAAAGGCGGAGAATTCCATGTCGCGAGAGCAGGGATGCCGTTGCGGTGATCCCGGACGGACCACCACCCCCGTGTTCCTCCGGTATGAAGTCGAGCAAGCCGCCGATGCCGGGGAACGCCGGGCGACGGCGAGGGGCGAAAGAGGTGTGGGCGTTTGTGATCGACGTAGTTCAGAAGATACCGTGCACCGCGCGCTGGGGAGGGGCTGCGCTGGGCGTGGAGCATGCGCCGCCGCGTGGAGCATGCGAGGCTCGCGGCGCCGCGGGCGGAGCACGTCGGCGAGGACGCGACCAGCAGCGCCGTCGCGCGACTCCGATCTTCATCGGCGGCGCCGCGTGTGAGGTGGTTAGGGTTTCGTTTACCAGGCGAGCTAGCGGCGGCTGGTGATTATGTTGTTATACGACATCCACCGCCTTCGGATCGGAGAGACGGAGACTAGCGAGATCTGCCCTCTTTGGAAGTGGGCTGGGCCAAATCCAAAAACTTATTTTGTTTTGGACCAAATAATAACATCACTAGATATAGATATATCACACGGGAATTATTTGTTCTCGCGACCGCCCCCGGGCCGCTCCTCTCTCTGGGTTGGGTCGGTCACTTTGCTACAAAAAGGCAACTAAGGGGCGCGCCCGCCATTTTGATTAGGGGCGGCTTTATAGTATCGCGAAAATTCTGATCGTTAACAAACCGCCCCTACCGTCGACACATTAGGGGCGGATCGTGTACCCGGCCGCACCTCTTGTGGTCCACAATAGAAGCGACTCTATATTGAGCCGCCCATACAATGGGTTGCCAATTTTAAAATAAGACACTAAAAATTAAAATTTTGTAAACCACCTTATATGGAAAAACTTTCTAAATAACAATTGTAGATCGTGAAAAGTTATGAATCTTTGTTGTTGACCACTTTTCATTTGCATTTATTTGATGCCTCAAAAAGTGGGTTTGAATGTGTAAATTTTGAAATTTGAATTTTTCAAAGGATCTCGGATGGAAAAACTTCCTAAATAACAATTGTAGATCTCGAAAAGTTATGAAACTTTGTAGTGGTCCACTTTTTAGTTTGAAATCATCTAGTAATGCAAAAAGTCGTGTTTAAATGTCTCAAATTTGAAATTTAAATTTAAGTAAACGACCTCGGACGGAAAAACTTCCTAAATATGAAATGTAGATCTCGAGAAGTTATGAAACTTTGTAGTTGACCACTTTTTAGTTTGAATCCGTTTAGTACCTCAAATAGTCAATTTACACTCAGATTTGTATAATATATGGGGACGCGGAATGGGATATGGACACATGTAAGTGTGTAGCGCAGTGGAGGGGAGGGTCGTGCGTGAGCTTGAGGTCACGGGTTCGAATCTTGGCAACCACAACATTTGCAAAAGCCCGAAAAAATCATCACCATGTGTAGGGGGATGTGGGTGTCGGTAGGTGGGGTGCTACCCCATTAAAAAAAAAAATCTTTTGTTATTTATTTTGAATTTTGAAAATATGAAATCTGGGATTCACATTAGGGGGCGGCTGATACACGAGCTGCCCCTGATGTTGCCTCATTACGGGCGGCTGAGACAACCGCCCCCTAATGTGGAACCACATTAGGAGTGCATGGTTAGGGGCGGCCGAAAAACCGCCCCTAGAGGCCATCTCCAGCCGCCCTATAGTTGGTCATTGTAGTAGTGGGTGGTTCCAGCTCCCCCTAGTGGGCGGTGGTGGTGTGGGGGTGAGAGGTCATGGCGAAAGCTTGGACGGCGGTCTCTGGGGATGTCGCTTTCTCCTTAGAGGCATCCTTCTTGCACCTCTCTTTCCGGTCCATTAATTGTTTGGATTTGCGGGTGAAAACCTTCCCTTGTGGGCTTGCGATGTCGGCGCCTTCAAATCGTGTCCTTTTGAAGGCGTCATGAGGCTTTACTGACTCTGCTCTGCGCCTCATCCCTTCGCGCTTGGTCTTGTTCATGCTTACGTGGCTTCGATCGGGGTGTTCGTATTCCATGTTTTTCTTTGCTTGGTGTTGTGTTCCTGCTTGTTCATTGCGTAGGTGTAGTTGGGTCGGTTTTTACGACCAAGTTGAGCAGCCAGTTTAGTTGAGTAGTGCTAGTAGAGTTGAGTGGGCTCGTGGGTTTTGCGAGCATCAAGTAGTGAGTGGTCGTTGACCACCGCAAGTGGTGGCGTGAGTTGGGATAGTTGCTCCATAGTTGTATGGGTTAAGTATGGCACTCCCCTCGGGTGTATGGTTTTTCCGCTCGGTTTCCGGTCAAAAAACTAGGCTGGCACTTGCCTTTTTTATTTCTTCATCTAGTAGAAATCGCGGCAAAGTTTTTCCCGTCCATTCGAAAAAATATATAGATATATCATTGGTAATTGTAGGCCACAGATGTCCGGCCCCCTCCGGAGTTTGCCTTCCTAGGCCTCACAACTGACTGGCCCAATAGACAATACTCATCTCTATCGCATAACAGACGCACTCCGCCTCGGCCTCGCAAACTCCGCCGCTCACTTCCCCGTACTTTCTCGGTTTTCCTGCATGGTTATGATATAGTAGATCACAAGGGGACTTACCATCCCTTGTGATTTCCTCATTGAAAAACATATGCAAGAAGTAGCAATTTGATCTAGTTATATTTTTTTCAAAATTTTATTGAAGCTATCAAAGGAGGACATTTAATTTTCATCATATATATTTTTTTTTTTTTTTTTTAGATAAACCCGGTTACAAACAAAGGCTACTACACATGCATATCATAATGAACATGTTCAAATAGATCATTCCTTTAACCAACGCCTTCCCGAATCAACGGCGCCGAAAGCTTGTTGGCGTTTCTTAACGCAAAGCAAAGAGTTCCGCAAGCGCCGGGAAATGCCGTTGTAGCTTTCACGGAAGTATTCAAGGTATCGTATTTCCACGGGGAAGGCATGGTGTAAAATCTCTAATAGGAACATGGACAAGATAACATGATCGTATACTAGACCAAGGTTCATAACAGGGATGGACAGGATAGGTAAAGGATAACTTGACACACACACTCGAGCAATCTCATGGATGGAGGTAACAAAGAGAATAAAGAATAAAAGAATAACCTAAGCTAGAGCAGGCCTATCCTATATAGTTGTGCAAAGAACAAGTTAATGGTCATACAAGATATACGGACAGAGTAAGATGGATGAGGAGATGCCCGCAGCAGGTCTGCCAGCCGATAGACACTTTCAGAACTCCTACTCGGTACCGGGACGTGGAGTGCTAGGGACGGACAGGGGCTATCACCACCGCCACCCTACCTCACTACCGTAGGGCACCGACATATCCCAAAGGCTCCCGTGTACACGGGCTCCATGCCCGCGTGTACTAAGGAACTACCCACACCCCCTAGGACTCGACCCCATGGATCAACGAGCTAGAATGTGGGCAAACCCAAAGGTACGACAGACCGCCATCTAAACTCCATAGAATAAATTGTATGAATGATTAAGCACAGGTTCTATATGACAGAATCATAACATAGAAACTATAGCCTAGTTCATATGCAATGATTATGTCATTAGGAACTATACTCTAGTTCTATAGCACAACTATGATGATAAGTAAGAACAAGAACACGATGAAGAACATGACATTGATCAACATAAAGAGAATTATATTAATCATACCAAGTGTCTCCAAGATGACCTTGATCTTCTACATGATGCCTTGCCAAGCTCCTAGCACTAAACAATACAAAGTAAAAGATACAAGTGGAGGGGAGAGGCTCTTGTGTGGTGTGTAGTGAATGGAGCCCTCCACTATATATTTATAGCTAGGATGGTCGGTTTTGTGCAGGTAAATAAGGAAGCACCCCCGGCACCGCCTATGCATGGCGGCATGCAACCGCCAGTGAAAGGTCGGCTCGAGAGGCGGTACCCTGGTCCGACCAGACCCACTTCCGATCCGCGGGACTGGGGTTGGCCCCTCTATTGACCGCCTTTTGCAGGTGGGCTCCTGGGCCGGCCCCGGTTGTTGATCCGGTGGTGCTTTGGTCCACTTGTTCGTTGAAGTGGGCTTTCTCTATTTCCCTTGATTGCGCATTTCTAAAATGTGTGTTTTGCTTTTTTGCGCTTTATTCTTTAGTTCTTGCATTTTCACTTGTTTCCGGCATTTGTCCTGCAAAACATGTTTTCTCGAGAAACAAGTGAAACTGGGTCATAGCATGTGTATATGTGTCATAAGTATGCTTGTTTATCCGGATTTGGATAAAAATTGGCGGCATAAAATGGTCGATAACGACCGCCAACAACGGGCATTTTTTATTTATCATGGCGGGCAATTTGGCCCGCCACGGAAAATAGATATTTCGTGGCCGGCATCTTACAAATGTCCGCCACAAAAATAAGTTATTTCGTGGCGGGCGTTTTAAGGTGCCCGCCTTATTTTCCGTGGCGGTCGTTTTTAAGATGCCCGTCATGAAAAAAGCGATTTTCCATGGCGGGCACTCTAAAAAGCCCGTCACGAAACTGCTAAGCCCCAACCCGACCCAAGCAAGACTCGATAGCCACTTCAAGTAAAAAATCTGGTGGTAGGGTTTGCCGCTCACTTCTCTCCCCGCCTCACTCGATCTCTCTCCCCGCGGCCGCCGCCCCTCTCCCGCAACATGGAAACTACTCCCTCCCGCGACACCGGCGATCCCGACCCCTCCCTCGCCCTCCCCTCCCATGGCGGCGGTCTCCTCCCCTCTCGTACCATGGCGGCTCCCTCCTCCCCTCCCCTGGCCGCTAATGGATCCTCTGGCCTCTCCATGCGGCGCTTGAGGCTGCGGTGGCGAGCAGATGCACGGGGCAAGCGGCGAGCCATGGGCGGCGGCGCGCTTCCTTCCTCCTCGGTACTCGTCTTCTCCTCGGTGTAGCAGGCCATGGTGGCGGCGGCGAGGAGGCTTCCCCAGTGGCGGATCCAAGGCGAGAGCGGCGGGATCGAGTCCGGCGGCAGGCGCTATGGCGGACGGGGGACGCTCGATCGGGTCCCGACGTAGGGTGTGGATCTCTCCTTGGCGGTGGTCCGGCGAGGAGCTCCACCACGGCAACGCGGATCTGTCGCGGCGGCGGCAGCCACGGCGGCGTCGGGTCCCGCATGGCGGCGGTGGATCCGGGCTCGATGTCGGGCCCATATGGGTTAATCCCGATTTTCCATGACCTTTGATGTGTGACGGGCATCTCTCGCCCACCATGCAAAATCAAAACCGTGCGTCACCCTAAATGATTTCGTTACTAGTGTGATTGTCGAAAAGCAAGGATGATGGCGTCCCGGAGATGTTGTGAGAGGTGCGTCTATTGCGCTCCTTCCAAATATCCTAGGAGACCAGCCAGCGAGGCGAATCGAAGCCCTTTGCGCGGTGGCCCTCGACCGCATCCACCGAGGGACGAGTTCGGAAAGAGGGCCCGGTCCGAGGTGGGCATAGCCAAGCATGCGGTGCCGGACCTCTCTTTTGAAGACCGTGCATCTAAAACTCCAATAAGACTATCCCCACTAGGGGTTTTATTTGAGAGTTCTCGACCTCCCGATTGGCTCCGTGAGTAATGGCGAAATATAGCATGTTAGTGGATTCTTGGCGTCGCCATGCATGAACCGTCGCTTCCATCACGAAAACACCGATCTCTTCGACTCCTATGGAACGAAGCGGCTCGCATGCATGAACCGTCGCTTCCATCTCGAAAACGCCGATCTCTTCGACTCCCATGAAACGAGCGGGCATAGAAAATTATTTCCACATCGCACAACTTTGTCTTTAAATAGCTTTTCTTACCACCTCCGTTGTGTGTCCATCGACGCCGACGACGGGAGAGTTGAGTTCTCCGCTGCCCGTGGCCCTCTTACGCATCGGTCGCCTCGCCTTCCCTCTCGGCGGATCCACTTCGGTGCTATCCTTCAATCGCGTAGGAAAGGGAAGAACTCGAAGCTCGCCGCCCATCGGGGCACTACTACAAAAACGTTACTAAGAGAACGCCCGACCATTTACATTAGGGGCGGTTCATTTTTCGAGCCTCCCCTATAGTGAGACACCATACGAGCCGCCCCTATAGTGATCACATTAGGGGCGGCTGGTGTTACGAGTCGCCCCTACTATTATTAGGGCGGTTCAATCACCGGCCGCCCCTAATGTAGTCCGCAGTAGGGGCGGCTCTATATTGAGGCGCCCCTACAGTGGGATCCCGAATTTTGAAAGGAGGCACTAAAAATTAAAAATTAAAAACGACCTCGGATGGAAAAACTTCCTACATATGAAATGTAGATCTCGAAAAGTTATGAAACTTTGTAGTTGACCACTTTTTAGTTTGAAATCATTTAGTCATGCAAAAGTCGTGTTCAAATGTCTCAAATTTGAAATTCGAATTTAGAAACGACCTCGGATGGAAAAACTTTCTACATATGAAATGTAGATCTCGAAAAAGTTATGAAATTTTGTAGTTGACCACTTTTTACTTTGAAATCATCTAGGCATGCAAAAGTTGTGTTCAAATGTCTCAAATTTGAAATTCGAATTTAAATAAGCGACCTCGGATGAAAAAACTTCCTTCATATGAAATGTAGATCTCGAAAAGTTATGAAACTTTGTAGTTGACCACTTTTTACTTTGAATCCATTTAGGGCCTCAAATAGTCAATTTACACTCGGATTTGTATAATATTTGGGGATGCGGAATGAGATATGAACACATATGAGTGTGTAGTGCAAAATTGGGGAGGGTCGCGAGCTGCGAGGTCGCGGGTTCGAATCTTGGGTACCGCAACATTTGCAAAAAGCCTAAAAAAATCACCATGTGTAGGGGATGTGAGTGGATGGCCTGTGGGGTCCTCCCCGGTTAAATAAAAATGTTTTGGTATTTTTTTTTTTTTTTTAAATTTTGAAAACGCGATTTCTAGAAATAATCGTAGGGGCGGCTCATACAAGGGGCGGTTGCATCACCAACCGCCCCTACCGCAAAACAACCGTAGGAACGGAAGATTAGGGGCGGCCGGCAAAACCGCCCCTGCGAGGCAAACCAACCGCCTATAGAAAGGTAATGTAGTAGTGTGGGAGAAGCCACGGCGGAGATTTCCGCGACGAACGAGCAGCACCGGCCGCGCGACGCGCCGTGACGCAGCCTGATTTTGATGTCGTCGAGTCCGCCCGAGCCAGACCTCCGCGGCGGCGCGGAAAGTAACTCCGCTTCCATGGCCAGACCCGGCGCAAAGGGAACGAGGGAGGGCCACGCCACCCTTGGTCGGACGCGGGATGCCCGGCAGCCCCCACCGCGCTTCCTTCTCCACGTCATGGTGGTTGGCCGGCGAGCACGAGGAACGGCAGGAGAGGAGGAGCAGGGAGGAGCCGGGTGGTGGGGAGGAGGAGGGGGCACCAGGAGCAATGGAGGAGGAGGAGCGCCGGCGGCGGCGGCCGGCGTGGAAGCGGCGGAAGGCGTGGAGAGAGAGCCGCCACGGATGAGAACGACCGGACGATTCGATTCCTGCATTTTCGTTTTCCTTTACTAGATAGTTTTTTATTTTTTTATTCAACTAGCAAAAATGCCCGTGCGTTGCGACCGGGAAGCACGTCCCTATTTTGGTAATTTTGTAGACCTCTTTATAAATAATGGCTAAAACTTAAACAGATAATTTGCCACCTATTATTAAAATAATTAATTGTTAGCAAAGTAGCCCATGTGTTGCAACAAAATGTACATCGTGCATGGTCACAGATAATTTATTTATTGCTTAGAAATTTAACTACTACATCATGCATTTGAATTAGTCATCTAATTTTTCTCTATATTACACGCACGTGTTTTTATTTTCTATTTTATACATAGCTAGTGATATTGGCTTGAATCAAATAAACAAATTCTTGTAGACGCCTTTAAAATTATAGTTGTAGCTTACACTTAAATAAATTACCACATTTTAAATTTAAATAAAGAACTGCCGGTTTACAAAAGTTGGTTAGTGATTGGAAACGATAATACCCTTATTTGTTATTTTATTTTTTTCCTCTCTTTTTTCCCAAATTATTTTACCATTTCTTTTTCCTCCCTCTTCCTTATATCTTATTACGCATCTGCTTATCCTCTTCCTCGAAGACCGCCGTAGTTTGCTACGGGTACTATAATTCACGTGTTCTTATATATGAAAGGAACGACTTGCATCATAGTTGGACAATCATTGTTCATTAGTACCTAAACTCGTTGAGCATAGGAACTATGGGGTAATTTTTTTTTTGGTAATCTAAATTACTGAGAATTGCAATGCTTTAGCTGATCTGAATGTTAATTTATTTCAGGCAATGACTTCTATGTGCTAATGAATGTATGTCTTTTTTTCTATCTAGTACTCAAACATGTGAATAAAGACATTTCACAGGTTTCCTTGTTCACCACTCTGATCCTGCCAATGCACCAATGCCACCTTAGTTATGTACATTTATCTCTATTCTTGTCATCATGTGTCTA
Organism: Hyparrhenia diplandra; assembly: GCA_015847255.1. Taxonomy (NCBI): domain Eukaryota; kingdom Viridiplantae; phylum Streptophyta; class Magnoliopsida; order Poales; family Poaceae; genus Hyparrhenia; species Hyparrhenia diplandra. The sequence continues at coordinate 35,800 of JADLZK010006939.1, read as the reverse complement.
AAGAAGCACATACAAATCGTAGCATTAGTCTAGGTTCTAATTCAATTTTATAGTTGGTTCTGTAGTTCAGGAAAATAACTCTTGTGTGTAGAATTATATTCTGCAGAAGAATAGAAGCTCTTGGACAACGCTTTTTCAGTAGAAATAAATTGGCCAATATAAAAACCTTGGTCATGGTGCAGATTTATTACAAGACAAGCAATAAACCAAAGTAACTTTCTCAGTTTCAGTTACAGGAATATGAGATTGATAAAAAACCTTCAGTCTCAGTTTCAGGTTTCAGCACCTAAAGTGACTCTACATTTCATAGGTTTCATGTTGCATTTCTCAGGTTTGAGGTTTCACTTCAGCGTGAGCCCACAGGACCAGGCCACAAATCTTTCATGTTGCATGAAGAAAATCAGTAGGATCCACACATATGGTATCGACACATAAGGTGTGCATGAAGAAAACTCATTAATAACAAAGAGTGCTGTGACAAGAGCATACCTTATGATGTTAGATACTTAGATTACCTTGATGCGGTGGGGAGTTATAAAGATTTAATTACTTGCAAATTCAATAAGCCAAAGCTTTAAAACGCAGGCCATAAAGCAATTCAATTCAGTACAGACATTTGAACGTGAAGGTACTGACCAATTTATGAGTAAAACACGAGCAGCTTCAGCTGACTAACATAAATGAGATCAGAGCTGTAGCAGAGAAAACCTGAAACAAAGACATTACAGCTTGAAGTGAGATGGTGGAGGTATTGCCAGCCTACAACAGTCGGGGTGCATCACGATTATCAGAAAGAATGCATGAAAAAAAGGCTTGACCAGGGGGAGAGACGTCCTAATAAATACACTCTGATCATGCACCAAATAAATAATGTATTTGTAAACATGAGCTATCTGCAACTCATAAAGTGGCATAGTTTTTACATTAAAAAAAAAAGTGGCATAGTTTCTCGATTGATCTGTAGACTGTAGGGAAAAAATAATTGGGGTGCCTAAGACCCATGTCAGTTAGATTAGTCACACATCAAACTGACTGAGATTTGGCTAGCTACACACTCACCATGTGTTAAAACAAAGAAGAAGCAGTCTCACGGATGGATTGACAATATTTCAAGTTGTACAAAAAAAATTGTACCATTTCAACAATGCATCTCTCAGTCAGACTCAGCCTTAGGTAATTAATGCAAGAAATAGGAACACACCTCGTAAGATTCTGAGCTTACCTTCATGGAGGACATGGCAAGATGCCATTCATGGTCTCGTTTCCAACTTGGTGGGCACAAACATTGATAGCAACAATAATCACAGGAAGGTTATCAGGTCTTGCAGCTTGCTGTAGGCGATCGTTTAGCGCCAGCTTCTAGAAACTCTCAACCTGATGAACCCCAAGAACCTGCAGATAGCATATTTGTACTGCCTGACACATAAGAAATAGCGAAGCTGGTTTATATTAACATGCAAACGATTCATATTGCAAGGTAGCATGACACATTACAAAATCTAAAGGCAGCATTCTTGATGGCATTGGACTGCCCCCTACTCCTGCATTACACATTGAGATAACCGCATTGATCCTTTTGTAGGTTATATTGTGCTCGATTAAATCTGAAATAAAATGGGCTTGATACTGACGTGTTCATGCATAAAAAAAAATTACAAGAGTTGCTTTCCCTACACATCTAAATAGTGCCCAGTGGCAGCCGACCATGCTAATAACAGCCACTGAAACAATCTTGACAAAAACAAAGATCTGTGGACTCCGCTCCGTGCTCTGGACCAATTAGGGTTGAGAAATTCTTGTGCACAGACAAGTTCTTATATAAGAGTCCTATTGGAATCCGGCCTATATTACAGGACATACAGAGAGAACAATAATTGAGCAACCAATTGGAGTGGGCGCTGTTCACAACACGATTTACCTGCCCCAAAGAAATTGCATCTTTGATTGATAGAAATAGAACTAAACAGCACATGTCAACTTTAAGACACTGTAAGAAACTGACAGGATATCCAGTATTCATGTGTGTGAGTTTGCAGACTTTTTCAGTAAACAATTTTCTACTAATCTTTTACCATCTGAATTGATGAAAGCAATTGATTAAAATAATCCTAGCAACCACTTCCTTGCTTCACCGAAACATCAAACAAGCAGCAAACATCAAGTCTTCCTTCTCTACTCTTTCTTCATGAACACAGTAACTCGTCAGTAAGGCAGTGCCTCTCTGCACCTGAACAAAACAATATTAGACCAGAAGTATGAGGTCACATACCAGCTTTTCTCTCGGCTCCCGATCCGCTCTGTTTGCATCCACGCTCCGCTGGTTTAAGGAGTCTAGGGAGGAATCCGCACGCCACCTCTCGCCAGTCACCCACCTTGCCGGAGGAGTCAATTCAGGGCCACGAACCCACAAAGCTCCAGTGAAGGTTGGGGCATCCATGGTGGCGGCGGATCTGAAGCCCAAACCGGTAGCTACCGACTGCTGGGGGCGCGCTCGACTGCGCTCTCAGTGCGCCAACCGTAGTGACGAAGCTCGGCGAGCGTCGGGTCCTCCTGCTGTCGGCGTTGGCGAGGGGAGCGCTCGTTGGCACGGCAAGGGAGAGATGGCCGAGCGCCGCTGCCATGGCGAGGAGCCGTGGCCGTGCCGCCATGCCGCCTTGCAAGAACAGGCGCGCGGCGCGATGGGGCAGAGCAGTGGAGGCGGCGGTTCCGCGGTGCGGCAGAGAGAGCGGCGGGAGGTTTGGATTGGGGTTATTTGGAAAGGTGCCATTACAATTCTTGACGTTCTGAAATATACCATTACAATTCGTCTAATCGGAAGCGTGCCATTACAATTTTTACATACTTTGAAATCTGCCATTATATACGCTAGACGAATGTATCCGTCTGTATTCCATCCTCAAATAAACGGCGCCGTGACCTTCTCGTTATCCTCTGATTCCGTCCAGCGACGAGGGCGGACTGTTACACGACGGCGGCGGCCACGATGATTTCAGCGGCGGCGGCAGGAACGGATCCGACAGCAGCACAGCAGGCCAAGGAATGGGTCTCGTCACCATGCGCCTCCGCCTTGTCGACGCGCAGCTCCGCCTCGCTTTAGCGTGGGCACAGCCCGCCGCCGTGAGGCACCGGGCGAGGGCGCGGCAGTTCTGCAGGGCCGCGACGCTCTCCTTGCCCCCGGCGACCCCTCGCTCGGCCAGCGTCGACGTTTCTCCCGACATCCTCAGCCCCGACAGATGAAGGTAGACGAAGAGAGGCTGATGCACAATTTTATTTCACTCTCAGGGTTTATGGCACAAAAAATGCCTGAGAGAAACATTTTCAGATATGGGATTAGTTGATTTGTGAAACGGTCAGGGGCCTAATTAAAAATCTCCGCTCACGACGCCTCACAGAGGAACTGCGCCCGCGTCGCGGCCCTGCAGCACGGCCACGCCCTTGCCCGGCGCCTTGCGGCGGAGGCGCACGGCGACGAGCGCGCCGCGCCGAGATCGGAGCCCGCGTCTTCGCCATGCCGCTCGCACTCGCCGCAGTTTTCCTGCTCTTCGCCGCGCTCAGCTGGCGACGCATGTACTGGGCAACCAGGAGGAGAGCGGCGCACCACTACCCTTGTGCGGCGATGGCGTCACACGGTGCTGCGTCCTCGGCGGCGGCGGCGGCGCCGAACCCGTTCCTTGGCTTGCTGAAGTCGTCGTCGCCACCGCCGTCGTGTAACAGGCTGGACGAAAGACGAGAATGACGATGGAATACAGACGGGATACGGTTGACCGTATGCCACATAAGCCTGCAAGTGGGTCCAAGTGTTGGTCTAGCGTACATAATGGCAGATTTCAAAGTATGTCAAAATTGTAATGGCACGCCCGATTAAGCGGTGCTAACTGCTTGCTGGCTGGGAGCTGTATGAGCGGTAACGTCCACGTACGGCTCCGTGAGAAGGTGGACGGAAATGGCCTTGTTGTACCTCACTCCCGTCTTCAATGGGGTCTGCTCTTTTTTTTTTGGGAGAGTATGCCAATATGATCTTAATGAGGTGCGGGGCTTTGCATCTTACATTCGTTGGGCTTTCCTCTGCGTCCCGGCCTTTTTGTGCAATAAACCCCTCCGGCCGAAGACTAGTGATAGGTGGTCCCGCGGAGCTTTCGGAGAAGGGTAGCCTAGTGTGTAAGCACAGCAATGAACCGCGGCGAACCCTCAGACGACCCTTCTAAGATAAGGGGGGAGATCCTCAGTAGTGGTGACCCTTTGACTCTTCCACTGACTTATATATGTACCGAATGCTCATACGGGAAAGTGAACTCCTGGGTCTGGAACCAGGGGGGTTGCTCCGAGAAAAAATCCTTTCTTTCTCGTCCACTCCAGGGGGTGCGGACACACCTGCGCGGATTACAGGTGACGGTTACAAGAATGGCGGGGAAGTGAAGAGTACCCGACGACATTCAGGGATGAATGTAGACCCATCGGGAAGGGATAATCATTCCGGTCCTGGGAGAGGTGGCGACACCAGTCTGAGCTGAGGGAAGCCAGCCAATTGAGTCACTGAAACGACCGCAGGAGGCGCACCCTAAGCCCAGCTTCTCGGAGCTGCTATTGCGAAATACGGCTTCCTTAATATAAAAATTTCCACAAGGGGGCTGGGCTGCTCGCCTTCATAGAAAGGCGACCGGGCCTAGATTAGATGTTCGCCTTTTTATAGAATAGAAAGAGAAGGTAAAGGGGGGCTTTATTGGTAATGGCTGAGGTCCATGAAAGAATCGCTGGAGCACATCAAGCGGGCAGAAGAATGAGATGGCTGATACACAGATATGGGTTTTATTGGCCAAACATGGAAAAAGATTGCAATAGGGAATACTCTTCGGTCTTGTAGCGGTAGATGTAATTTAGTTGTCGGAAGTCAAGCCAATAGTATTCTCGGATGTGATAGCTTAAGGCTTGGAGGAGGCGCTTACTAACCAGCTCAATAAGTTCTTTTCCACCATTTTCATGCTTTAGGAGAACCCTTGCACACCACAAGGCCATGAAGAAAAGAGCTTGTATTTCTATGGGATACCCAGAGATTCCCTGCATTAGATGGGATTCGTTCAGTTAGTAAATTGGTCACAGCTTCAGACCTTAGGGCTCTACTGAACAGATCCATTTGGTTTCAAAGAAGAGAGTGAAAACAGATAGAACATACCATTCTGCGATCAATCATGCAACACCCGTCAGTACACAAAAGGGGAGGGCATGTATCACACCCTTCTGACAGGCACAAGGGAAGGATAAGCCGAATTCCAAGAGGAAGAGGAGTTGCGTGGGCGTCGTGGTTAGTTGAATGAAGTGTTGGAACTGCTGGAAGAGCACAGGCATCTTGCTAATGAGGCGAGTGAGATGAGAGCTCTTCAAGAGCGAATCGAAATTCAGACGATGGCGGATTTAAAGGATCCGTCTGATGCCTCTCGAAGATGTCGTAAGATAATGAGCATGTTGGTTAAGAGCGATATGATGCCCGCGAAAGAGTACATTCTAACTTTTTGTAATAGACTGTCTGTATACGAAATCGGAGCTGTAGTAGGAGCTTGAGTAGCAGGAGTCAAAAACGTCATTGATTTCGTAGTGGAAAAACAGCCATCTCAGTATAACCAGCTTCAGTTGCTTTTGCTTTGTGCTCTTCTTGAGCTAAGTCCGAGAAGAAACTGAAAGTGCTTTTCACCTTTCCGCCAAACCAGAACGAGAGCCAAGCGGGTCGATCAGAATTTCTTTCGCTGCGCTATAACATTCTCGACGTTCTAGTCTGACTATCTCGATCTATTCTATTCTAAGTCGCACCCGAAAAAGCACACGCTAAGCAGATCTTTACCAAAGCCATATCCCCATAAGCATCCAAAGCTGCCTACTCTTTGGTAGTGAAAAAGCCAAAAAAAAGAAATGTTTACGAAGCAATTACCCAAGAGCTGCTCGCCACAAGACATTCTCACCCTTCAGCATATTGAGAGAAAGAAAGATAGGAGTGGTTTCCGCCCTAAAGTATAGGAAGAGCAAGCTCAACATGATAGCTCAATGTTTTCAACTCTTGCTAGAGAGACGTGGCTTAGATAACGAGTTTGAGACCCGCTCGGAGATGGGGTCCGAGAAGGCATAACCAGAATCTGATTATTCTCCGGGAAATCCAATTTCAACTGATTCGGGTCTGAATTCATCTTTAACCCGGACTCTGTACTATCATATCTACGCTTGTTCACCCCCCTAACCAGACCAGTATCAGAGGGAGTTCTCCAATTCTTATTATTCCCACTTTTTCCCTTCGAAAGACTGAGTACATCGTTCTCAACCGCTACCTTGTCATTACTCCGACCATTGGTTGTCTGACCCGTACCCGTTACCCGAACAGCAAACACACCGCTACGCGCCTTTACGAAAATCTCATACCCACAATCAAAAGCACTGCGACAGCAATCCGTGCCCTTCCCTACCTAAACAGGCACAACAGACAAACACCCCCCACACCGTGGCCTTCGGCCCCTGCTTTCAATTAAGAAGACAGAGGCCGAAGGTTGAACGATAACTGAGCTGTGCCAGGAGTTAAGACTTAAGTAAGGAGGCCAGCAGAAAGAGCTGACTTATTAGGATGTGAGACAGAAGATGCCAATTCAGGAGACTAACTCCAAATATGCCTTCCCGACTGATACTTTCACTGAAGTTATCCTATTCCCGACTGAAACTTCACTTCCATCATAAGTAAGATTTGGGGTTGGCTAGGCTGCTATTGATCTCAGAACAGTAGGTTAGGCTGGTGCCATATTGAGAACAGTAGGCATAGGGAGCTTTGCATCCTTAAATTCATCAGTCGTAAGTGGGTGTTTTCCTCCTGTCCATCCTTAAAAAAGAAGTTTATTCTGAGAACTTAAGGTCTTAATTTCAATGCGAGTAGGCATATTTATATAAGTTTGCTGGTGACCGCATCAGTACTTTCTTCGAACTGAACTATAACAACTCCGATTGGTAAGAGCTTACCCAGCTTTAGTAACTTCCTTTTTATAAGATAGTATAGTTAGAAACCCTAGTTCAGTTTGTATTGGATCTGCAACTGGACTTAAATCTAAGCATGCTGCTAGTTAGTTTCTATCTGACCTGTAATAAGCATCAGTATGATTTGTCTTTGGCGACGCTTGGCCTAATTCAACAACTGCTTAACTGAGCGAGGAGAACCATTCCAGCATGCGCAGCATGGTGTCGAGCCCAAACTTTTGACGAGGCTGATCATGACAGCGCCACCACATCACGTTTATGTTTTAATGGCGCCTAACCACACATCACTTTTGAAATAGCCAGACTAAGTGAACATTAGCGATCTCCGACTTCCCGTTTCACAAATTAATGAAAGCATCCGCAGCTTGTCATCTTTTTGTATTGAGAACCATCCCTAATGCCGCAATTGTTTAGAATCCACTCATACGATGATTTCAAACTAACTGGTGTTTTCTAATGAGCGTAGGTGGCTGAAGCTAGGATGTTCAATGTCTCTTGATTAACCTCACGGTCTCTTTTATCCCCTTTTCACGTGATTATCCAACCCGGTTTATTGTGACGAAAAGAGAATCAGACTTCTAGCTAAATCTCGTTCATGGAAGTGAAGAAAGCCGGTACGGTAAATTCTTCCCCGGAAGTAAACGAAGGCAGGGAACCATAGCTCATACCCATCAAAAGCATCCGCGATATTGATTAGAAACTATTCATAGCGTGCACGTTGGATTTGTTTATCCTAAATACACACTCTTTCACGTTATATCTAATTAGGGCTCTTCTGCTTTGAAAAAATGAATCTTCTGCTGGATCGCTCTCTAAAAAGAGTGTAATGCTCTAAAGAATTTCATGCGATAAGTAAAGGTTCCACTGCCTGAGAAAGTAGATAAATTCCTTCCTAACCTGCCTCGTAAGTAGTGCACTCAGTTACTATTCAATAGAATCGTTAATAAAGATACTAGTAAACTATCTAGTCAATAGTGTTTTGTATGGGCGGGAGCTAGCTCTTTCACTCCTATTCTACTTGAAACACTCCTGACTTGCTGCTTAGATAGGTATCTAGCTGGTGGCAGGGAAAACGATATGATGATATATCATGGCATGCTTCTTCATATACTGTTATTGGAACTTTAGGGAGGGAATAGCTCCTGTTCATTAGCTCTTGTAAGAAAGAGTGGAAACCACATAGCAATAAGCATCTCCTTACTAGGCGGTCTAGTTCACACAGACAGTGCGTGCTTACTTAAGATGGATCAATTGACCTGTCTTGGTTTTCTAACAATTGCTTACTCTGCAGCTTTCGATTTGTGAGTCAGGCGCGAAGCGTTTGTATGTATTCGCTAAATTCCTATGTCTCTAATTTCTGCTTATTAGGTTGCTGGCGTAGCCCCCAACTGAGTCGGCTCCATACATCCAACAGATGAATGGCTCACTCATACCGCCCCGGCAAGGAATGGCTCGCTCTTTCCTAAAGCTGAGGGAATGAGCCAGGCGCGCAGCGGAGAAGAGAAGCACCAAAGAAATCTATCTACTAATAGATTGGGCAGACTCTCATGGATGTGTTAAGTTTTCTACCTGTTTGGCTATGATAACTGGCAGAAATGATAAACTTCAACGCTCCACTCTACGAGAAAAAATACTCCAGAAAGGAATTGGGTTGGAAAGCCTTGTACGTAGTGCACTCAAATCGACATTGAGATTGGGATATAGCCATATATTATATGCGATACGCCGATGACATACTTATTGGATTGCCCCGCGGGGCTCCCCTAAGTACCAATCGCTTGATGGATAAACTCAGGAAAAACTGCTTTATGCTAGTTAGTAGGGGCCTCAGGTTACACTTGAAGAGCGAAGCATTAATAAGAGGAAGCAAAAAGGGGCGCCGTAGGGTGCTTGGAAACCCTCAAGGAGGACGGGAACCTACAAGCCGCTCCACCCACCCATGAAGAAGTGGGAGGATAAACTTACTAAGAATACCTTAGAGGCAAGCTTATTAAGGAACAATATCGAGATGAAAATGCTTAATTTTCTTGAGGAGGAACACACGGTTTGAGGAAAGCAATAACGGTCCTACTAGAAGCGTTGGCCAACGCTTGCTTGATGGGCGGGCTTGCTTCCTAGTTTCAGGGAACCACCTTTTTTGCTGCACCCTTATACCGCATTCATTCATATTTAATTCAATCCTCTTTCCACAAGCTTTTGGTTCGTAACATTAGTAGTTACTCACTGGCTTCAATAAAATGAGAGAGCGGCAAATGAAAGAGCAGAAGGCTATGGCTATATAAAGACAGAGTCTAAAAAGCCGTATCGAAAGCTGTCGTACCAGGACTAGTAGCACCAATCCATATATTAGTTCTTGCTGGTCTGAAACTTTGGATTTGGCAGGGAAGATCCATCTTATAGCGCAGATTCCTACAGGCTTAGGAGCACCCGCATATGAGGATTTATGCATTGTGTTTGAGTGCCGGGCCTAACACTCTACAGTAGACTCAAGCAACCTAACCCCTTCAACAAAGAAAAGATTACTTGCTTTCCTTGCAACTAACAAAGAAGCTAGGATAGCAGCTTCATCAACTGATAGATGAGGAGGGATGAGTGTACGGATACTTTTCCTTCACCTGTTATTGACATTGGTTTTATAGGCTGAGGCTTAGGATGGGTGTAAGCAGACTTTTAGACTCTTAGTTCTTTACTCAAGTTATAGAACTTCTCCTTTCTATCCCTTATCTTACTATTGGTGTTAAAGAAGGGTTGGCCATCCCTATTATTTTCTTACAAGAGGCACCCGCTTTTATTTTATTTGCAGCTAAAGCAGTGTTTCTGTCAGCAAGCCTACTCTTATGATAAGTCTGAGGAAGAGCGCTGAACTACTTACGTTTAGAAATCCATATATCGGGCACTATAGATGCCCTTTTTACCTATTTGACATCTTTATTTACTCATCTTTTTTTATATCATTGATGAAAGGAAGTAAACACTCCTTTTATTATACCACCACAGCTAGAGAATTACCAGGTACTTAGACAATGGAGATATTTGATTTCTTAACTATCTGTAAAATTACTGCCTTCGGGAAGGATTTCTTTTATGAAAGATCTTGGTTAGCATATATTGGAGGTATAGAACTTGACTCTGAAATCCGAGTGTGAGCTCGACTAGTACCATGGTTTAGCTAAATATGATCGCTATCGCTTGCTCTCTAATGAAAGTAAGTTGGGCCTAGGCTAAGAGTCAAAGCTACGGCTGGTCATCCTCTCGAAGAAAGAGGACTACTTCACTTACCTCAGACTGCTTGACCTTTTAGCATACTTGACCCCTTCCAATCCTTCTTCCCCAGCTCAGTCAGTTAATTCAATTATCTATCTCTTATTGAGCCAGGAGCTTGTTCTAAAAAAGAAGAAAAGAAAGATTTTGGAGGTAATGATTGGTCAGGTGATACGTTGGTGCGGATACCTACACATCATGAATAGTCAAATGTTTCAAAATACTCTTACTTACTAGTATGATAAGATAATCCAAAGAGAAGAGTTGACTGGACAAGCTAAGTTCACACTATCTCTTACTTTGTGTGTGGCTCCTCCTTACGCTATACCCCCAGTGATTACGTGAATTATAGGCCGGCGGAGAATAAAAAGAAAGCCGGTGAACGACTGAACTGACTACTAGATTTTTTATTTAGCTCTGACGTTAGCGTCAACTGCAAGCAATCGCGGGTAGCGTCTGGAGACTTACTCCTGAGTGATCTGATCGTCTTAACTGTCCGGGGATGAAACCTTCATCCAGAAGCATCATATAGGGGATTGATCTTTCTATTGAGATAGCTCAACATATCTATTCACCTTGACAATGATCGGTTTATGTTCCTGGATCCTTACTTAGGTGCGCGAGGTGCCTTCCTACTATGCTTCAGACAGGCGGCAAGTGAAACAGTCTTTCCATTGTTTTGGAAGAGTAAGGTATTTCTCCTTGCTTTAAATGGGACACGCGTTCTCTAATAGGAATGCGGTAGCTTCTTTGCAATCAGCAAGCCGGGTATGATGGTGGAAGAGCTAGCTTGAAATCAATCAATTACACAAGCCCGGAATTCGTTATAATCTAAGTACAAAGTCGCCTTCCCTGCTTCAAGAAAACACTCCCCTCAGTTGTGGATTTGTTTTAATCATTAGTTGTGTCGTTCGCTCTACGTAACCTTACCCTTATGGGCAAGAACACGTATCTCGAACTCAACTAGAATAAGAGGAGTGAGAATAGTCGTTTCATGGATTTGGTGGGAGAGGAATGAAAGTCACTAGGGCTCGGGAAGACCTTTCAATTGCTGGAAAATCCTATTTATAGATGGGTCGAGAATATCTATTGATTTCTTAATAATGCCCATAGCCAGGAATTCCTGAACAAGGAAGGGGCGGCCAGACATTACATACGCTAGGAAAACCTGAAATACGAGCCAGCTTCGAGCAATGAAATGAATAATTAAAATAACGCAGAAAAGTCTGACAGCCAAACCTTAAGGGTTGTATTCCCCATAAACTTCTAGTTATTCTCCAGTATGAATGGTTCTAGTGAGAAGCATTCCTGGAATTCAAAGAAAAGATAAGGGCTCGGCTTCGGCAATAGAGAAGGGACAATCCGGTCCTGGTCCATAGAACCGATCAGAAAGGCCAGAAATCAGTGATCTATCGCACGAAAAGGGCTTCGTCCGATCCATTTTTCTTAAAATCTAGGAAAAGTAGCCGTATAGCGCCAGAAATGGGTCATGTTTCTTGTGCTCTATATCGCAAGTTCGGATAGGCTTGCGTTTCTATCTCAAAGTGGAAAACCAATTATACGTTAGCTAGCACGAACTAGAACCGCCCCTCGATTTTAGTATCTGACCTTCAATTCCAAGAAAAGGTAGTAAATCGGTTAAAGCTCTTGTTTGGGAAATGGGTTGAGTTGAATTCATATTAATCTTGCCAAGAAGATAGCGTTTTTTCCTCCAATAGAAAGACGGCTAGCTGCGCTTATTCCGACAAGGCTGAACATGAGTTGCTCTCAAAGGACTTTACTTCTGAAATCTCTATTTATTCTACGTTTTTCAACTAATCCACACGAGAAAACCTATCTTTCAAGCTTTCTCTCACTAACTTCGCCAACTTTCGCTCCAGAGGGTCAATGTCTTCAGACTAGCCATCTGTCCTTGGCTTCTGTACCCTTCTTTCTAATCAATTTAGACCTTAAATGAATAGAACTACCCATTTTTATCTATCTATATTGCGATGTCTCACTTGGAATGGAATGCAGTACGTTGATCCAGACTGAATGATGCACTTTGTGCCTTTAGGAAAGAGGGTCCTCGATGGCAGAACGGCGCTAAGGATAGTTACTGAAAGGCAAGGCTTATATGAATGTGCTTTCTAACAGTCTTAGTCGATTGAAACCCAGCACGATAAAAAAGAATATAGAGAGAGCCTCCATAACTCGAGCCAATGCCAAGAGTGAGACTCCAGGACTTTATGCGTGAATCCTATTTATGATAAAGCGTGTACTGATGTAGTCGGCGAGCATCCCATGCTGAAGAGGTTCTTTCTAAATCGGAGTATCGGGACTCATTGAACTTCTTGCACATAAGATTCAAATTAGAGTGTTGGATTCAGATACCGTTTGGGATCGATCTTCCGCTACTTCTGAAAGGATAGATGCCTACATAACCCAGGTTCAATCTTTTCGAGGGTGTCGGAATCAGACCTAATGTAGTTCTCGGTCCTTTTTCTAAAGTTCCAGGCAGGTGCTTTTGTGGCTTCTTCACTCCGGCACCTTATTCTGTCTGAAACATTTCTTAACCCAATGCTAACGATTGGATCATCCGATCCTACTCAGTAAAGAAGACTTTTGGTTCCTCTCTTGACTATGTTACACTCGCGGAGACAGCAACGTTTATTGAAGGTCGAAAAATAGCTCTTAGTCATCCAACAACGGTTAAGACTAGAGGAACGTAATCAGATCAGTCCCAGAGCTGATTCAATAGTAAGCAGGAAATGCGAATAAGAGTAAGAGGATCGATCTGGATGGAGTAAGTAGATTGAGGTCTGATGCACGGGAGATGCTGGCAAAACTCCAATATTACTTCAACGTTCTTTCCTGGATTGGTTGGCCTGGCTGGAAGCGTGCGTGCTTACTTTGGTCTTGATTCCTAAGCTTGGCTAGTAGAAAGTAATACAAATGTAAGATCCACCTACCGAGAAACGGATAGTAAATTAGTACCTAACTAGAAACTCTGAAGTAAAAACCCTGCTAAAATCCGGCTAAGTATGAAGAGTTCATCGATTGGGAGTTCAATGATCTAAGAGCACGAAGAAAAAGAGAACTGGTCATAAGTTCAAGAATAACATGTTGGTGGAACCTTTTTTCCAAGGTAATCATATTCTGAGTTTGCTGGTCACAGTTTGATGCTGGAAAGCAGATGAGAAGATTTTGCATCTTAAACACATGGTGCAAATGCTTTGATCCGGGGCAAGCAACCAAACCTACTTCCCTACTTGAGAAGCATACCATCAAGGGAGTAGAACCGGTAGAGGCTATCATATATCTATACTGTAGTGGATATCCTACAACGGTACTTCCGAAAGGAAGAACTGTCGTTTACTGGAGCTTCTTCTTTGTTGAGAGTTAGAAAAGCCCTATCGGGAGAACTAACTAAAAGACAAGGGCAACAAGGGGAAAAGCAATAAAGCCTGTTTTACCTTAACAAGTTCGTTTTCAAACGAAACATTTTAAGCCAGCCTATAGCAAAAGCGCTACTTTCTCCCCGTATTGCTCCTATCGTCCAGCTTTGTCCTTTCGGTACATGAAGACAGGAACCCAAAAAACTCAGAGGAGCTTCACACTTGCTTCCCATCCGCACCAATGGAGTCTTATTTTCTCCAATGGCGATCGAAAGGAAAGATCTCTCGAGTGAGCTTGTCTCTTGTAGTCGACAGGCAGGTCAACCCATCATGCTTCAACTCCACTTAGCTATGCCGAGACAGGCGGATGCACAACTGACTTCACTGAAACTATGCGAGTTGGTATCGACTTGACTTAAGCTTTCAATGCAAGTTCAGTATCGGACCTATCATAAGAATAAGTTTCATAAGTTCCTGAGCTTGGCTCTAGAAAAGAAAAGATGGTAGCTGCAACTTGAACTGGAGAACACAAAGCAACTACTCCTACTAAGAATAAGAAAGCTGCTGACCCTGCAGAAGAAAGATTTGGTTTTGCCTTAGCTGCTTATAGTGCAGCTTTCCCAACAATACCAACTTCAACTTCAATCTAACAATTACCAACTGCTTACCCTCGGTAAATTAATTAGTCAGAAGTCTTATTTGGCGACGCTTGGCCTAATTCAACAACTGCTTAACTGAGCGAGGATTCATAGACTTGAAACAACTCGGCACTCGCATCTGATAATTTTCGTATAATAGATAGACCTGTGGAACTCCCCCCTCATAAAGTAGCGACTCGTCAGGTTCGAACTGACCTAGGCCCTCGTCAGACCTATCCATCAACAGGAATCGCTTTGGTTACGCAGTTCAAGACAAGAAGAGAGGCAACCTCTATACATCTGCGAGTATAAGGGAAGGGGCCTCTAGTTTCTACCGGAAGTCGTTACCAGCTTGTTCTTTTCTTTCCAGTTTTCCAGTACGAATAGGAAGATTTTTTAGCCCAGACCTAACACTCTCTTTTGGTTGGTTACTTCATTGAAATATAAACTACATCTCTAACTCCTGGCTAACGCGAATCATTCAAAAACTACTTATCGGGTTGGGCAACCAACACGTGAAATCGATGCCGGGCGACACTTCCTTCAATTAATTGTTTAGGTTGACTTTGGCGGAGCATTCGATCCAGGTGTGGGAATCATTCCGACATCATGTATTTGCCCTAGCCTGTTGGGAATGTAGGTGTCCGAGAATGAAAGCTCGGCAACAGAGCAGACCGGAAGAAGTATGTACCTCATGAAGCAAGGACTAGCCAGAGCTAGTAGTATGGCCACATTTGCTGGATGAATCCGTTCACTGCCAGCTTCTCTATCGCACTGGAAGACAGCCTAGAAAGAGTGCAAACAGGAAGCATAGATCCTTGATAAATAGAGGAGCTATGAGTGCTGTCCACAACCAAAAATGTTCCGAAAGAGATAATCCGTCACTCGCTCCAGAGACCTCAGTACCGTGCTAACTCCAAGAATTTCCTTCTTTACTACATAAAAAGCATCAGCTGCTGGATAGAAAGCAAAAGCATTTATTTATAGCTGACAGTTAGCTTTCGCTAGATTTCTTTCTTATCACCTTTTCTTTTACATTTGTTTTGATTGTAAATTGGGTCGGTGTAAATAAAGGGTGAGCTCCAAACTACAGTGGGAAAGGCCAAGTATACACCAACCATACTTTGGAGTGAGAAGGAGATCCTAACTCCAAAAATAAGGCATCTGATACTATGCTTCAAAGTCCCGTTTGGTCACTTTCAAAAGAAGGATGCGCCGCTATTTTATCATCATCTGGCACTGCTTGACTTGCTTTCACTTAAGCTTCTCTTTCTATTCAAAATTCTCTCTTTGTCTCATACCTTGCTAATACCCACATGAGAAAGGGTTTCCCCTCGCTTTCAGCCTCCCATTATAAGCTAGATGACTCTACTGTGACATGTTATGACGATCTTGAAGCCCCCAACCATAGATAGATGCTTTGATCATCCAGGTTTTGCCAATCCACGAACTGCATCGTATAATAACCGTGGATATCAGGCGTAGGTTGACCTTGAGTGGTTCACTGAAGGGTAGGGCTTCCTAATTTCTGCTTCGTCCTCCTGCACACTAGTATAGAAGGTTGGCCCGTCACCGTATACCATCGTAAGATGAACTGGAAATTAGTAGTTTCAACCAGTTACACAAAATAGGCAAGTTGAGTTCAGCGTGTGTTGCCTCCAACTATAACGAGGCCCTTTGACTTGAGATTTACCTCTTAACGCGCTTTCCTGCTAGAAGAAGTGAGGGTGATGTCCAATGACCTGTTTGAAGAAGCTTGCTGTGTAGATAGGTATCCGTTTCGTAAACCTAATGTAGAACCTGTAAACTAAAGACTTGACTCCCGGAACCGCAGCCATTCAAAAAGCTATCAATCTGATTCGAAATACCAAGGTTCGAAGACCTCTGGGGCATATCAAAGTACTTTCACTTGCCCCACAACAAGAATTTCTAGGGTATGTGAGTGGTGTCGGACGCTATAGGGGTTTGCGTATTCACATCAGGAGAAGAAATAGGCTCTCATTGCTGCTGGGATAAGACAAAACCTTCTTCCTTGATCCATGGCGTCACCGCTGCTATATTCATAGAGTAATTCTATTGGCTGGCTATGATTCCAGCAAATAAGTCTTGGGGTCATTCCGGGCTGATGCTTCCTAATTCTGCCTAGCTTTTGCTCCATTCATCACTATGGGGCACCACATATATAAGCATTGGGAGATCGATCTAATTCTACCAAAGGCAAAAGAAATGGGAAGCAAAGTGTTGGTTATCTAGCTAGTATAGAGATGATGCAGTATCTTCATTGGCGAGACAAGCAAAGAAGTAGATTCAAAAAAGCAAAGTCAAGCAAGCAGCAACATTGGTGACTTTATTGAGTCTTGTCCTAGTTGATCTGGAAATGCCCGAAGAAGCCTTTGACTCATCCAATGCTTAATTGGTTGTCCTAATTTCTTTCTTGAAAACATGTACGAAATGAAAGACTTATGTGAATAAGATAAAATTCTATGATTCACAATTGATCGATAGCTCACAAGCTACCTGCTTATAGGCGGGGCATCAGTTGTAACAAACAGGGGAGTCAGGTAAGAAGAATCAGCCTCGGAAAAGAAGAATTCAGCGCTCATATCCTCGTTTCCAACATGCATTCGTAGGCAAGTTTATAAGGTGGAGGAAGCAACTGTTTTGAATCCTGCAAACAGAACGTTTGAATCAGTCTATGGCTAAGTAAGCACTTGAGCCAGAGAGACAAGCAACTATGGGTATAAATCATTCAGCAGAAACTCTTGGTTTCAGTTCAGCAGTGTTTACGACGCATTGAGCAGAAACGTTGAAATAGAAGCAGAGTTTCTTTTCTGTTGGACTTTGTGCTTGCCTTTGAAGGAGGAAGAGTGCTGTTGCTATAGCTGTTCCTATTTCAACTAGGTAGGCCTTCGGTATTCATGCTTCCTTCTATCAAGAGCATTGTGGCAGTACGAAATCCTTCCTCAGCCTTGTTTATAATTTTCACCGGGCATATCTTATTTTTGGACACTTGCTGCATTCTAACCCTATCGCTTAACCGTTCGCTTCTTTCCATTGCTTCAACGCTTGTTTCAAGCAATAGTCAAGAGTTACTAAAGTAGTTTGTCCTATTCAAAGCTATAATCAGTGACTAATATGCACACAACAATAAAGACAGTTGTTTTTTCTAGTGAGAAATCGAGTACTGTTTTTACACAGCTATAGCGTCTGTGAATTTGACAGAAAAGCAAGGTTCAAAGCCCACGGAGCGGTAGGTCGACATTCCTTCTTCTTTCCAAGCTTCTGGTGGTATCTATACCTTTCGAGACCAAGCCCTGCTACAATTCATTGCTGGAAGAGACTGCTAGATTGATTTTGAATAGTTCGCTTCAGGGTTGTAGATAATGCTCTATCAAAGAGCGCCAGTAAGTAGTTTTCTAAACCAAGCAAGTAGGGTGGCGGATTCCTACCTTCTAGTATTCCTATTTATTGCTTTGTCTTCATTCATCCAACATCTGTCCACACACACCGATTGGGGTGGTCTTCAGTATCATCATCTTACCTTAAGGCCCTCTTCTTTCTATTTACCTAAACTCAAATAGATAATAATAAAATGAAAAGGTAGGTGATAGCGAACGAAAGAGTTTATAATTATTACTTTCACTCAAAAAACACTGCGGGATAGGAAAGCTATGAAAAGCCTAGCTAAGAAACGCCATAGCGTAATCAAACGTTATAAGCTTATTCTCTCACATATACCAATTGTTACTGCTGCTGCCATAAGGCTTCTTGTACGAGTCTATTGAAGTTATGACTTACACTACAGCTCGTAACCAGCTCAATTCCTTTCTCTCTCATTACTTTGAGAGTAGTATATATAATACACTAATATGAAAGGTGAAAGAAGTCTCTAGGACGATAAGACGATCAGTGGCTCCGTCTTGCTGCTTTAGAGGAGGGAAGCCATAGATTGCCGTACCGTATCTACAACTATAGAATGTGCTTTGCCTTTGCCGCTAAATCGTATTGTTCGTATTGCGCTAGGTCTTTTTCGCTAGGTTATAAGCTCGTCATTTCTCTATTCGTAGTAATCCATTCGTACGCTTCGAAAAGTAAACCTCCAAAGCAAGGAATTTACCGAGCTTAAGTCAAGCAAAAGAACCACTATACTATAGTATAGTTAGTTCTAGGCAATTGGTCTTCCCTGGCCACCCACTTTTTAGTAACATCAAGTAGGAGGGTTAGTTCAAGTAGGTTACAAAAGTAGGTTCGGGCGCACTAAGGTTACTATTGTATTGGCCTTTTCAGCAAAGCAACCAGGACTACTTGGTCAAACAGTTTCCCAGGCTACTATTGGACTAATTTGAAGCAACCCGGAGACAGCTTACTATGCATGCTTCATTCTATGAGCAATCACTACACGTACTACTATAATATGCGAAGAATAAGCACGCACCTTTAGTATACGACAGAGCTATCTATAGGCAAACAAGTAACTTATCGCGCGGGCAGGGCTATTTAGTAATTTGCAATAGAGGGGCATCCGTACTATTAAGTATCTAAACTGTGAATCAATAGACTTCCCTGTTGGTTTCATTACTTTGCTTGTGATTCCGTCTCAGTGAGTGATGCCCTTCTCTCAGGGACATTCTCTCTGGAATTTGCTGTTAGCTCGCAGCGCGCCTCGCCTAGCAGCTGTGTTTTGGAGGAAAGAGTAGCCAGCCGGTAAAGGCATCATTAGGAAGAAGGTGGTTAATTAATGGTTGTCGGACCCGTATCTGCACTACTCGATATTGTATTTTCACTGCCAAGAATGTGCTCCCCTTACGAGGATGACAGACAGAGCCAAGCGGGGAAGAACTCCACTTTCCTAAATGAAAGGGACTCACCACCGACAGGTACTGCTTTTAGGGGGCACCTTCCAAAATAAAGAATCGCTCTCTCATTGCATGCCTCACTCTAGCTCCTTATTAGGAGCCAGTAGCAGCCGTTGAACCAACAGTAGTCATTGACGCAGAACCTAGTGAACGAGATCCAGTTCCTTATGATTCATATTGTGATCCACCACCTACAAAGCCCATTCGTAATCAGCTAAACCAAGAACTATTAGCTCAACTCGTCAAGCTTGAAGTCAGTGTTAAGGGTCTGGTTCTTCAGTTGTTTACACAACACAGTATTATTCGGTAAAGGCAGTTTAGTGCCAGCAGCCAAAAGAGTGTAATTCTCTCTATCGTTCCTCGCATTGTCCACTTATGCTCGCCCAGAATTACAAAAGACAAAGTACAAGCTCGGTTAGTTGAATCAATTGGTGACGCCACTGGCCTTAGTCAAGAACGCTATCTACGACTCCAAAGAGGTAACAACAGGAGAAGTGAAAGCTGTAACTGCTGAAGTATGATTTGCGGATTAGGCTCAGAGTGAATGGTAACCTACCGTGCTGGTATTGAATCTATGCCAGACTGTGCTTCTTCATTCGCTAACTAACATGTGCTATCTTTTGGTGCGAGACTCTTTCCCGACCTGCTTGATTGGCGATTCTGGCTCTCCTGCTGACGATTGCACGAGAAAATAGATATATTTCTTTTTACAACGCTGCGCGCCTGGCTGAAAGGTCAACACGTAAGGTAAGCAATGGTAGGATTTCAAACTCCCTAAGCAATTTCTTGAGACAAGAGCCGCCCGGTAAGCACTAATCTTGTCAGCAAGCTTAATTCCCTACCCCTATGATAATAAGCTCGCCCTAGTGAGTTCTTGAAAGTCAGGCAGTAGTCTCTAAGGATGGGCTTTTACCACTAGTGAAAGAGAAAGCGAATAAGAATTTCTTTCTGAACTTCTCTTTTCAAGTCAGAGTCTACATAGTTGGCTAGAACTCGAGCTCTATGGCTGGTCCCCACTTGCAAAGGAGTAATTCGACTCCGAGTTGTAGTAAAGAAATCCATTGGCACTTTCATGCGTGACGGGTTGAAGTCACTCCATATAAAACTGTTCCAGGCAATGGCGCTCCCACCGTATTCTCAGCTCCCAGAGCACATATCTCCACTTTGGCTCCTATTTATTAGTTTCTCCTCGGGGGATAAGTCAATCTCATAGTTGGCTTGCTAACTACTAACTGGAATTAATACATAGCCGCTACACAATTCGTACTTTTCACTCCGACTTGCAAACTTATATCTGAAAGCAGGAATGACAGGCTGATTTACTTCCTTGGATTCAGGTATCCACTAATAAACCTACTTGCTTACTGTAAAGAAAGGTGATATCAAGAATGAAAACTACCCGCCTACTTCAATGCTTATAGCTGGCTTACTACTTGGTAAAAGGAGTGATACCACTAGCCTCCGCCTTGAGCTGCGTAAACTACAACTACAAACTAATACTACGGAAACAACAGAGTGGCTTTGCATTATTCTTGTTGGCTTGCTACCCGGTAAAAGACTAGCCACTACAGCCCCATACTACAATCTTCGCTGCGCCCCTTTTCAACTTCGAATCCGCTTACTGCCTGCTAATATGATAGATAGGAAATGATCAAGCCAACCATAAATCTGATCGCAGACATCAATTCTTCTCACTGACTCGTATTCTTGTAGGTGACTTGAGTGCTGCCTTGCTACTTTATATCTTCCTTGGTACTCCCATATAAATGAAAAAGCGAGTAAGAACTGATAGGCGCGCAGCGCCCAGCTAAGGCGACAGGACAGGAAAGGCAGTGAATGAACAAGCAAGCCTATTCATTTGACTTACCCCTATTCATAGATGAGAGTATCATAGATGAGATTCCCGAGTTATCTTATCCTGAATGAAAGGCAAAAGCCACCCCTATCGCTGAGCAGTCCTTCGGCCCAGTGAGTAAGCAATCAAACGTATGAGCGTGCGTTAGCGCTTATGCTTTCTAATAGTGCGCTCAATTCGTTGCTTGTTCCGTTGCTTGTTTGTATAGAGTTAAAGGGCCTACGTTGCTCGTCTGTTGCGAGTGACGCCCCTTTGTAGTTACTCGTCTGTGTAGAACAACAAGCCGTTTTCTTGCTCGTCGAGCTTTAGCTTTTCGTTTTCCTGTCTTCGAGCAATGATGAATCGAGCCGCATCACATCAACTATAGAACAGAACTTAACATACGCGTTTTCTATCAAAACTCTTACCCATCAATCTCTATCTTCGGGGGTAGAATCCAGCATCCGGCGTGCCTGTTAACTACGCTTATATACGTCAATTCATGTAACTACGCTTATATACGTCAATTCATGGGAAGATGCTTTCTAACCCATTCAAAGCACTAAAGGTATGTTGAGACCACCCGCTCCAAAATGCTTGATTTCTGGGGAGAGGCTCTTGCTTCTAAGAAAGTCCGATAAGCATCATCATAATGAAAACTAACTAATTCCGCTGAGAAAAGCATATCATACTTCTGACAAGATCTCTTTGAATACCAGAGAAATAGGTCCGTCCGCGGAAATGCATTAATGCAGCGAAGTCTAATTGGTAACCAGGGTTAGCCTAAAATAGAAACCTTTCATAACGTGCTTGTTGAAGACCCTTATCCATGACCAAAGCATTGTAAACAGAAAATCTACATAGAAATTATCCTTTCACCACTTTTGTAGAGCCCTACAAAGCTGATATGAACAGATCGAGATAACCAATCTGTTCATATCAGCTATCCTATCTCTTTCTTGCTCGATTAAAGGAATATCACTATACCATCTCTTCTTCTATTAGTTCTAGTTACTTACCCTCGAATACTCTGCTACCACCTATATTCACTTCCGAGAATCCTCCCCGAGAGGAAACTCTATCGTATCGTATCCCTAGATATGGCATTATCTACTCTCTATCAGCAATTCGGTGCTTATACCTCAACTTACTGCTCAGAGAAAAGGAAGCTTTGACTCGGCTTATTTCATTGACAAGTGAGGGCATGGATCTGATCTCCCCATGGCGCGATGCGTGGAAGAAAGGACTTACTAAGGCACCTTTCCTCCTTCCATGGATCTCTTCTTCGGGTATCTATGTCTTTCTTTGAGTCAGGCGAGAAAGGAAGGTACAACTAAACTGTAGCGGTAGGAATAGACCTTGAATCTGCGATCAGAACAGATCCTCGTTTTCTACTTGCTAAAGGGAAGACTAATGCTTGCTGAACGTATAAAGATGTGAATGGTACCAATAGATAAAACCAATGGAAGGAAAGTGGTAGAATAAGAAGGATAGGATAGGGTTTTCTGTATCTATACCGAAAGAAAAATGTTGCTGGTGTGCTTGGATAGGCCTTTGAAGCTTCCATGTTCTCATATATCTGGCCGGGTATTCAGTGTCTGATCCAACAGAAGGGAAAGCCTACCTCATCTCATATAGTATTGCCTTGTAGCTTGCATCTTCGCAGCCTGCTCTTGTCGAGTACTAACTACATCCCTATTCTGCTTACCTAGAGCCTGCCTGTTGGAGTTGCGTTCTCTACTCTAAATGGGTTCATTTTGGATTTTGAGACACCTTCTCTCCTGCTATATACAGCCTGGATTCATCTACTATAGAAAAGAAAAGGAATCCAAATCTGGTTCGTCGTTATTGCTTATAGCGATTTGTATCCAATATTGGGGAAGATTCAATATACTTCTAATGTCGAATCAGGATCAACTAAGAAAGAAATCAAGTTAAGTCAAGAATACAGTACTACCAGTCTTGTCCAGTAACGAAGAGTAGGAAAGTGCTAGAATGACTAGTATCCCTATTGCTTCCGAATACCGGTTTGTACAGTTGGAACTGAAGGAATAGTAGAGCAGTTTTGACAGCCGAGTCCAGCTATCGTAGCCAGGTGTCCTTCCTCTTACCTACTACTTATTATCCAAATGGAATGGAATGCAAAGACAGCTACTTATTAAGGATAAGGAACGAATGAAATTTTCCTTATCTACTTCTCTACTTAACTTATCTCTCCGTGGAATAGGAGAGCTATGCTTGTAAAGTTTTTCTAGTTAGCTGCACCCAAGCTAGCTACTTTCAATTTTACTTCATTTAAAAATTATTTGCTCACATTTTAGCAAATCTATCT